>CM019154.1:716080-1258778 GCA_009733165.1 Naja naja | reverse complement strand
CATTTCATATTCCTGGTTGTTCTCATATATTATCCTTCTTGTACTATTCATTCCTTATTTATTTACTCGCTGATTTCTGTCAGTTATCCATTTGTACCAGTTTTCCCAAACTGTATAGTACTTTGAGTCTTCCTTTTCTTTTAATTTTAGAGTAGGTTTGTCCATTTCAGTGCAATCGTAGATTTTTTGGATTATTAAACCCTCTGTTGGCATGAGGTCTCCTTTCTAGCATTGTGTGAGTGCTAGTCTGACTGCAGTGACTATGTGCAGAATTAAATATTCTCATCCATGCTGCGATGGAGTCCAGGATGGGTATGACTCCTCCCTCTGATGTCATAGAGCTGAGTCTGCCACTATATAAAAAGCCATCTCCTAGCTGGCTCCCCAGCTTTTGACTCAGCTTCTTGTCTATGAGCTAGTGTCTCTGGAAGAAGTTTAAAGAGTTTAAAGTATTTAGAGCATTTACAGCAATAGCTAAATCTTCAGAAGCACAAAAACAGTTTCTACACAGCTCCCGGGACTCCGGTTGAGCTGTGCTATGAGGAGAGCGGGGATCCACTCTCCTGAAGTGTTGAGGCTTTGGCATTGCCTGTCTGAGAAGCTGGGGCCACAAGGAGCGTTTGGCTGAGCCTCCCATGCAGTTTTCTCAAGCGCGATGAGCTCCACAGCTGATTTTCGTGCTGCTCCACAGCTGATTTTCAAAGCTCCGGTTTTCACCGATTCACAGCTGTTCTGAATTTGACTGTTGGGTCACTCAGGGCCTCACTAAGGAACAAGTGAGGTGACCAGGCCACCCAGGGCTAGCACACGTGGTGGATGGCCATTTTGAAGAGCAATCGGCTTTTGTTTTGAGGAGCTGCCATTACCATACCTGACTATTCCAACTAGCATACCCGGACTGAGGGAGAATGGAAGAGGGTTTTTGAACATATTTCAAATTATCCTAACCAGCATTAAGATCTTGACTTCGTCAATCATTTGTTTAATTGTATTAAACCTATTTTAATTGTAAGCCGCTCTGAGTCCCTCAGGAGATAGGGCGGCATATAAATCGAATAAATAAATAAATAAATTACCAGGGCCTCACAGCTACCACTGTTCACCTGGCCCACCCCACAGGCAGCACTCATGGGAAACTCCCAGCACCTCTTGTGTCTGTCCTGTTAGTAAAATGGAGAGCGAAGTGGCCCAGTCAGACCTCACTGGCCTGGAAGAAGCTCAAGGTTCTCAAGCCCCAATGAGGAAGAGAAGAAGACAAAGAGGCCATTCAGCAAAAAGAGAGACTGCATCAAAGATCAGGGCCAAGGCCGTGTCCCCAAAAAGACATCCAAATCCGAGCTCAGGGCTGAGAAGAGAAGCATGCTGCTTTGGAAAAACAGTTTGCTAAGACACTGGAACAGATGAGAAGCTGGATCCAGCAGACTTCTCAGTCAGGGAAAGTGCAGGTTTGCCCAGAGGTTACGGCCAGGGCGGGGGAGGCTGAATCTAGCTCTGCCAGCCATCTTCTAGCTTGGTCTCCAGAGAGGGTGGAGGAAGAGTTTTTACCCCAGGATTTAAGCAGATCTGGGCCCAACTTCAGACAGGCTGCTTGGGGCACAGGTCCCTCTTACCCCATAGGTCAGGTGATTCAAGGAGGCCATAGGCAACTTACACTCCCACTGCTGCAAGCCTGCGTCCAGTGGACCTCCCCACAGGGAAGAGGCCTGATGATATCAGGACCATGGTCTTAGTGGCCTTCAGGCAGGGCCTTGCTGAGGGGTTTCAGCAACTCCTCTGCCCCTTAGGGGGCAGTCAGTCTTTGTTCCCAGGTTACTCCCAAGGGGCCCCTCCATCTGAGACTGGCTTTCCCAGACAACAGCAGTTCAGTTACCCAATCAGATTGGGGCGAGGATAAGGAGAGGAATTACACAAACCCCTCTGAACACAGTGGCTCCTCCATGTCAGAGGAGGAGGAAGGGAAGATCAGGGATCCTAATTTATCTGAAGAGGAGTGGCTTAGATCTGATCAACCCCCTCAGCAGCAGTTTTTAAATCTTCCCTGTTCAAACCGCACCTGCACAAGGCCCTAGTCACCGCCCAATTAAGTCCTGAGGAGGTGACTCCAGAACCCCAAGTGGCTTCCTCTAGCCACAGTGACTCTGTTTTCAAAGCCAGTGGTCCATACAGACGTTCTTCCATCCCCTATGTTATTTCTGGATTTGATTAAAGAGTAGTGTGCCTCCCCTGGGGCAGGGCCTTGGCCTTCATCACATGACAGGTGATTTTACAACATGGGCTCTTCCTTGGCCAACGTTCTCCTGGTTCCAGCTGTGGATGCTCTGGTGGTGGCCTCGTTTTCAACATCAAGCACCCCCACTGAGCCAGAGGGTTGTGCTCAAGGCAGAGGACAAGAGGTCAGAGCAAACTCTCAAGCACACCCACCAGGCAGCGGCTTGGGTGGTCTGGGCCTCCACAGCAGCCTCATTTTTTTATGAGGGCATCTCTGCGCTGGCTGTGCCAACTGCAAGATCGGCTTCCTACCACCGATTTCAGATCACATCAAGATCTTAACAAGACCATTGTGATGGCAGAATATATGGCGGATGTTACTCTAAATTCACCCAAATTTGCGTCAAAGGCCATGGCATCATTGGTGGCAACCAGAAGGCTCCTCTGGTTATGAAATTGGCAGTCTGATTCCTGCCAAAAGTGGAAGTTGGCCTCCGCTCCATGCGCCAGAGAAAAGCTGTTTGGTGATGCCCTGGAGTCATACTTGGTGGAAACCAGGGATAAGAGAAAGGTTAGAAGTCAGAGTATTGTCCCACACCGTATTACTGACCACCTTCCGTCTGTCCCAAGTCCTCCACTCGTTTCTCTCGGGGCAAGAGAAGGTTCCCTCCTCGTCAGGAGCAATGACCTGAGGCTGCAGGCAGACAGCAGCAGACTACCGATAAATGGCCCTTTCGAGGAAGAGAAGGTCGTTCCTTACGACGCACAAAAGTGAAATGCCCTTTCTCCCCACCCATTGGAGGTCGTTTGGCCTTCTTCGCCTCCAGATGGGAGGAGTCAACATCGGATGCCTGGCTGCTCAGGATGGTGAGGTCGGGTCTCTGACTGGAGTTCCTCTCCCCACCCCCAAGTTTTTTTGTCTGCTGCCCGATATCTAGGGACAGTTCTAAATGGGCCCTGATGGAATTGGCCATTCAACACCTCATGGACATCAGAGCCATTCAGCTGGTTCCAATGGATCAACAAGTGCTAGGTTTCTACTCTCACCTCTTTGTGATCCCAAAGGCCTTGGGGGTGGTGGTGGTGAGCCATTCTTTACCTCAAGTTTTTGAACAGATTCATCCCTTACAGGCGTTTTAAGATGCAGACCCTGCATTCAATTATAGAGAACGTTCAGGAGGGTGATCTCTCTTCCATAGACTTTATAGAGGAGTACCTCCATATCCCTATCTGGCCTCATCACTGCCAGTTTCTTCGTTTGTTACCAGAACAAGCATTTCCAGTACTGGGCCCTGCCTTTCGGGCTTTCATCGGCCCCCAGGGTCTTTAGCAAGATCTTGGTAGCATTGGCTTCGCTTTGAGCAGAGCACTTTCAATTTTTCTATTTTCAATCGCCTCTTCTCTTCTTCGTGTCTCAGTCGCTGGTCCTGTACTTTGCCCTCCTCCTGATCCGCCCTCCCCTTCATTTAGGTTATGCATCGAAGACAAATGCCTTGTGTGTCCAATCACACTTGGCCAATAAAGAATTCTATTCTATAACAAAAGCCAATATTCTATTCTAAAAGCCATTAAAGAAGAAGAAGAAGCTAATTCCATAATAAATGTTTGCAAGATATAATGCTGGCATTCTACTGTGCAGTTTTCAATCACTCCTATTTTTATAAAAGTTGGTTATGCATTACCAATCATAAATATTATGTATAGCTCCCCAGTTCATAGTTTTACTTTTTCATTGTAATAGAACTAGTAATCTTTTAATATCTTTGAAATTTTCAATTTGTTTTGTTCTAGGATGTTCAGAAGGAGAGAGAAACTCATAATTACCTCAGCAAGGAAGCAATCAAGGAAAAAGTCCAAATATACAATTCAGATGTTACTGACAAGCTAAAGATGACATTGGTAAGCTTTTTATATATGGCATTTATTATGATTAGATAGCATGCCTGTTTGGGACAGAAGTCTTGCGTCCCTGAAGTCAGCACTAGATGTGATTAACAATGCTGCAAATGTTAGCAAGTAAATTCTATATTGCATAAAATATTTCTTAGCATTCACCTCCTAGATTTGCAAGAATTCATATTAGACAGGCAAAAGAAGATGGGAGGCAATTAGAGAATAAGCAAATGCGGGACTAACCTATTTTGTTCTTCATGTAGTCTTGGTGTATTACAGTTTACTGCACCTATTCAGTAACAATTGAAGTATACTAGTACTGAGCTACATTTTGTGCTCTGAATGTTTCTTCTCACTGTGCATGCCTAAAGGAGTTAGAAATATAAATCTATGGTTTTTGAGATTGCAGTTTTGTCACATTAAGGTGAATATTAAGAAAACGTGTTATTTTTTTCATTTGAAATATTGCTGAACTTACTCTGTGGTTTTATCATATTAACATTTATTGTAGTATTATTGTTCTTTTTTGTTATTGTGTTTACAGTTTGGCTTTTGTGAATTGTTTGTGGATTGAAAATCCTAACTTACTTATGATTTGAATACCTGTCTTAGAAGGTATACAAGTGCAGCAATAAGTATCCATCAAAGACAAATGCTTTCTGTGCCTTGGGTATTTGAACAAGGAGTGTTTAATAAATTGTAACATTCATAATGAAGTTACTCTTCTTTTCTTTTCTTTTTAAATAGCATTTCTCCTTTATTGTAACATTGCCATAGACAGCTACACAATACAGATAGTCCTTGATGTTCACCCATTCATTTAGCGACTATTTGAAGTTACAACAGTGCTGAAAAAATGACTAATGATTGGTCCTCACACTTATGACTGTCCCAGCATGCCAACAGTCATGTGATAAAAATTGGGCCACTTGGTAACTGGCATGTATTTATAACCATTGCAGCATTCTGGGCTCGTGTGATCACCATTTGCGACCTCTGCATCTGGCTCCCAACAAGTAACATCAATGGGGAAAGCTGGATTCAGTTAATGACTGTGTGATTCACTTAACAACAGCAGCAATTTTACTTAACATCCATGGGAAAAAAGCTCATAAAATATTGGTGTGACCCATTTAACAACCTTCTTGCTTAGCAGTGGAAAGTCTGGTTGTAACTGTGATCGTAATAGGGATAGGGATTTTTCCAATCCTCTTTTACTGATTCTTACTTCACTCAAGAGCAATCCTAATGCAAAATCCTCACTCTCACTTCATCCTAGAGCAGGGCTGGGCAAACTTTTTGACTCGAGGCCCACAATGGGTTCTTAAACTGGACCGGAGGGCCGGAACAAAAGCATGGATGGAGTGTTGGTGTGAACTAATATAAATTCAAAGTTAGATTACTTCACGTAGCCTTCTGGGAGAGCAAGAGAACCCTCCGCTCTTCGCTCCAGCGGGCGGATAGAACAGCGAACAGGCGGATCCGCCCCGGGCCGTAGTTTGCCCACGGCTGTCCTAGAGGAATCATAATACAAAATCCTCGCTCCCACTCCACCCCAGAGCAATTAATGCAAAATCCTCACCCCATCTCAGAGCAACCACAATTCCCTCACTAACCTTTCCATGTTCTCCTGCCTGAAGGGCAACAAAAGAAGACCATGAGACTACCAGTTTAAAAAAGTGCAATCAGACCTTCCAACTTCTTCAGGGGGGGGATGTTGAAGTTAGGTCTGATTACACTTTTTTTTAACTGGTCGTCACATGGTCGTCTTTTGTTTCTCTGCAGGCCAGAGAACAGAGCTGGAAAACAGGTTAATGAGGGAATTGTGATTGTTGTAGGATTTTGCAGGAGGCTGTCCAGGCCAAAAACAGGACATGGGGGTGGGGTATGCACACCTCTGCATGCCCTAGTTTTGCTAGCAGAGACACCACAGGCTGGTCCTTTGCTATTTCCAGGCTGGCCCTGCCGGTCAGATCCAAGCACCCCGTGGGCCGGATTTGGCCCATGGGCCTTGGTCTAATTGGTAAAACCCAAAGTCAGAGTTTCATTCTTTTACACATCAAGCACTAAGTTCAGAAGTGGTCTCCAATGTGGAAACAAAAGTACTTAGGTTCTTCTCTGTGATCAAAGTGGTCAGTTTTGCCACTTCAGCCACCTCCATCAAATTCTGTAACCATTCATTGCTAGCAGGAATCAAAGTGTCCTTCCATTTTTGTGCATACAATAATCTTGCTGCAGCCAACATATATAATAACAAAATTCCAATTTTTTTTCCATTAAGCCCAAAAGGAAAATTTCTGCTTTCATTTTTATCTCCATTTTCAAAATTTTCTGTATTAAAAAAATATGAATCATACTTCCATTTTTTTTTGCTTTACCACATCCCACCATAGATGGTAAAAAGTCCCCACTTTACTTTTACATTTCCAAGTTTCATTTGACATAGCTTTATACATCTTAAGATAACTTACTGGGTGTTAAATACCAATGATATATCATCTTGTAGAATTTTTATTTTAGATTATAATTTAATGTAAATTTTTAAACCCTTCATCTGCATATTTTCCCATTGTTCAAGAATCACATTATATCCAAAGTTCCTTGCCCACAGAATCAATACAATGTTTTATATGTTATCAGCCAGATCTCCAGCATGGGTTTTCCCTTTGATGCTTGCTTGCTATTGCCTGCCATAGTAACAGGGGCGGGTGGCATGGCACTGGAGTTTGTGAAGGGAGCTGGTGTGAAGAAGGCTCATGTGAATAAAAAGGGAAGTTTGCTCTCATGAATTACTGTGCTGCTGAATGGAGTTGTTTACATCCAGTCAAAGCCCCAACTGTCCTGGATCTCCAGATGGACGAAAACACCTGAAGATGTGCCCCACATGACACTATGTGGGATGTGGATTGGACTTTCAGCCTGGGTCCCTGGGGGGAGGGATTTGGGGAAACTTCCAATATATAACTTTCACCCCTTTTGGCTCAGATCTTGCTTTTGTTTTGCTGCTACCATTTCAAACTCAGTAAAAGTACCTCTTCTTTACTTCAATGGAGTTGGGGGTTTTCTTCCTTGGTTTTCAACGGAGGCAGGCCTGACACATGTTCATTTTCCAAATTCAATTTCAATAACATTTTATAGATCTTAGCAATAATACGTTCAGCAGTGCCACATAATGAAATTCCCAATTCATTTTTAACAAAATCAAACCCATACAGTTTAAATTTTGCTCTCAGTTGTGATAGGTAAACCAATGGCAGACATAACCTTCTGATTCAAGTTGCTCTAGTTTTCTCAAAGACTTTCTGTGAGGCTGCCGTTACTGTGGCTGCCAGACCTTATCAGTAAACAAAGAGTAACTGAACTCATGCTAAGGCAAAAGAGACCCAAGTGCCTCATTTGTCTTTGCCCCCCAAGACCTAGCTAGTATTCTTGGTCTTGCTCATGGCATTTCTTTGGTGCAAGAACCTACCCCAAAACCAGAGATTACCATTAATATTTATTTTATTTCTTTGTTAGATCCCCCCCGTTTTCCCCACATCAAAGCCCTGTGAACTAGGTTAGTTTGAGAGAGTTGTTGACCCAGAGTCACTCAACTGGCTTTCATGTCTAAGGAGTATTAGAACTCTCAGTCCCCTGTTTGTGTTAACCAGACTCATTCCACATCCTGCATAAGATCATTCAAGTTGGTGATGGTACCATTAACTGCAGCTTTTAAAGTCAGTTTTCTGGCATACATTATAAAACAACCTAGTCCCATCTGTTGATTTAGATTTGGTTGTATTGATTATTCTTTTTCACCTCTGGTAAGCATAGCTAGTTAGTCATATTTATGCATGGTGCACAGAGACCTCAAAATAGATTCAGGTTGCTCATTTGTAACCTGTGGACTTTGAGTCTTGTGTATTCATATGATTCTCCCTACATTCCTCATGCAGACACTTAGATGCTTATCTGTGCGTGATTACAGTGACTTCATATATGTATGTGTAGTGGGAAGGACTTTTAAGGGCCTATGAAAATGCAGAACAAATTTAGAATGTTCTGATGGTATCTGCCCATAAATCTCACATGTTTAAATGCCCAGATGACTGTTCAATCAGTTACAAGTGGTCTTTGCTTGTTCAGCAGCCTTTCAAGTTATGACAGCAGTGAGTGACTGGTACCACTTAGCGAGCGACTGTAAAGCACTATGAAGCAGTATATACCGTGTTTCCCCGAAAGTAAGACCTACCCCGAAAGTAAGACCTAGCACTATTTTCTAAACCTGCCCTAATATAAGACCTACCCCGAAAATAAGACCTAGTGTAAATCTCCAGTTCCAGGAAGACTTTTCAGGGAGCAACCGTGCACCTGCGAAACACCCCCCCCTACACACTCACACCCACTATTTGGCACCATAAATATATAAGATCTACCCCGAAAATAAGACCTAGTGTGTTTTTGGGAGCCAAAAAAAAACAAGACAGTGCCTTATTTTCGGGGAAACACGGTAAGTCTTAAGTGCTATTGCTACTAAATGCTACTTATGGCCAGTGGTGAAACTGGCCATCATAGTCTCCCCACATAACCTGGACTCTCAATGCCCAAGTTGCAATTATGTTGTTGCTGCCTTCTGAAGTCATTTGATCGTCATTTGCAATCTTCACTGCCAGCTTCTGACCATCAAGTCAATAGGAGATCACAAATGGTGGTCAGAAGACATTGTGCTTAATGATAGTGCTTAACAGTGGCGACTGAAGTGCCCGAATTTCCATTGCTAAGCAACATGATAGTAAAGCACTGTGTCACGTGACTGCGCTGCTTTGCAATGGAAATTCTGGCACTTCCAGTCGCCGCTGTTAACTAAGCATTGCCTGTACTGGTAAGCAATCTGTACTTACCTAAGTATCAGGGAGAAGAGCAATCTGATTATTTGCTGAGTTTTCCTTTTTCTTCCCCTGTGCCATCTAAAGCATGTACATGCAAATGTATCTCTTCTCCATTTTCTTAGAGAGCAAACAAATAGGATTTCATTGTCATATGCATATGTGTTTTTATTTATAGAATGCAAGCGGAATATACACTGGCTTCATCAAAGTTCAGATCGAACTTTGCAGACCTATCACTCTGCAGACTTCTGTGAATGTAGGGAAGCATCTCGACAGCAACGAGACCACTTTTTATTTGCCTCATGGCTATATGAACACTCTTCATATCAGCAGCAGCAACACCGTCCGTGAAGTCATTCAGGCTTTGCTCAAAAAATTTCTGGTGGCTGATAATCCTGCCAAGTTTGCACTTTATAAGCAATGTCACAAGGAAGATCAAGGTATGCAAATCGATTTTTCTGAGTTATAAGTGGATTAAAGAAAAAGATTTTGATGCTAATTTTGTTCTTTTATGACTTAGATGGAAAATAGATTTATTTGACAAACTGATCATATTTCCAATAAAACATCATTAAATGATTAAAATAGCAGAAATGATTTTTCCCCCTTTTTGACCTGTTTCATGCAGATGTATGATTAATTTCAGCTGAATAGAATCTTTGGATAAGTTCAATGTTTTACTTGGTCCTACAGCCAGCATGCAGGATCTTGACTGCTTGTGTGAACCAGGAAATTAGAAGTATGGATGCCACAATGAATTGAATTTTGAACAAATTTGATTTGATATTTTGACTTGTTCTAAAAACTATTAGTAGTTGGTTGAATTAAGTGATGTCAATCTAATGTTTCCTAGTTCGAGGGTGACTTTTCTAAGATTAATCTTGATTGCTGTCAGCCTTTTGAAGGAGACCAGATCAGGAAAATATACTTTATCGTTCAAGGACATAGCAAATACATTTTCTCCTCCTTGCATGGAAGAGAATCAAATTAAGGCCTTCTTGAGTTAGTTTTTCACCTTGTGCTCCCTTTCAAGGCTAAGCTGGTATTTATTTAAGAGCTGTTGAATTCCTTCTTCAAGGCTATCTTGATATTCTTTTACAGTTATTGCCTCAGTCTCTTGGATTTCTTTCACCTCCAGCATGTGTTAACCTTGTGAAAGAGAAACAGTGAAATATGGAGAGAAGAAAAAGCCAAGGAAATCTTCCCTTTCACAATAAATTTCACAATAAACCTCGTGTTTTTTTTCTATTTATTTCCAGTATTGCACATAATTTTTAGGGAATATTTCTTGAGGTTTCTGAATGTATACTATTTATTTACTTAGAACTGTTCACTAAGCATACAGGGTGACTATGGACTTCCACAAACTATATTAAAGAGAGCATTGAAATAGAAAGGTATGGTAGGATATTCATCAACTGTCAAAGGTTATAGTAGTTCTAGTGCACCATTCATTATTCTTTGTTGCTAATCGTTCTCCATTTATATAGTGCACTACTGAGATTCCTCTGTGCCCTGATAGAGCTGTGGCTCTGATAATCAGCAGGAATTCTGAGTTTGCTTTCTTTTGTATTATTTGCAGTTTATATGTGCAAGCTGTCCGAAACAGAACATCCTCTCTATTTGCGGTTGGTGGCTGGTCCAAGAACAGATACGCTTAGCTTTGTTTTGCGTGAGCATGAATCTGGGGAGGTATTGGTAAGTTGTA
Organism: Naja naja; assembly: GCA_009733165.1. Classification (NCBI taxonomy): domain Eukaryota; kingdom Metazoa; phylum Chordata; class Lepidosauria; order Squamata; family Elapidae; genus Naja; species Naja naja. The sequence goes on along the minus strand of CM019154.1, from coordinate 1,248,101 downwards.
CTGGTGTACCTAGAAATCTTGCAGTCCTACGTTCATTGCTAAGATTTCTAACTAGTGGTGTACAATTTCCAGTTCAATGTACTCATGTTTATAGAGAAAAGCAAGCAAGTAGCCAATTTAAGTACAGGTAGTCCTCAACTTACGACCACAAGTGAACCCCAGCATTTTTGTTGCTAATTGAGAAATTGGTTAAGTGAAATCTGCTCCTATGACCTTTCCTGCCACAGTTGTTAAGTGAATCACTGCAGTTGTTAAATTAGGAACACAGTTATTATGTGAATCTGGCTGCTCCGTTGACTTTGCTTGTCAGATGTTTGCGAAGGGTGATTACATGACCCTTGGATACGGCAACCGTCATAAATACGAGTCAGTTGCCAAGCATCAGAATTTTGATCCCGTGGCCCTGGGGATGCTGCAACAGTCGTCAATATGAAAAACTCATAACCCACTTTTTTCAGTGCCTTTGCAACCTTGAACAGTCACTAAATGAACTGTTTGAGGACTACTTGTATAGTGCAGATTCTAAGAATTTTATAAATCTCACATTGGAAAGGATGTTTAAAACCTTTTGGATTCAGTGCTATGCCATGCTTGGTATAAGAATTCAATCTAAAATATTCCTAACAGATGAAAATGTCTGTCAAAAGAATCCACCAGCTCTCTGGCCAGTTCATTATTTTACTCAGCTATTTTTATTGTTAGTAAAGTGCTTTTTCCCCTTAACATTCAATAAACATTTGACTAATTGCCTGCCTGCCTGCCTGTATCTGCCTAGCTACCTAATATCTTTCTATCAAATTTATGGTCACCCACTCTTCAGTGATCGTGGGCAGCTTAACAAACAATAAATATCCAATACACAACATTAAAACAATAATCCTACCCTCCTTGGAGACAGCTGTCAGTCAAACAAGCCACTTGACGGGCTCTACCCCACTCTGGCTTCCCCAGGAAGAGTCAAAGTAGAGGCTAGTCTAACCTCTGTGAGGATGATGTTCCAAAGGAAGGGAGCCACCATGGAGATGTCTCTCCTTAGGAGAGGAAACCTGCGACATTCCCTGCCTCCCTGCTATGGTGGGTCAAGTAGTTGCAATCGGGGAGAGATCTAGTCCCAAGCCATGCAGGGCTTCAAAGATGACAATGAGCACCTTGAATTGAAGCAAATCGGCAGCTCCCGCAGGAGAGGTAACATATGTGCGCACCTGGGCCTACACAAGATCACGTGGACTGCTGTATTTTGAACCAGTTGGAGTTTCTGAATACTTTTCAAGGGCACCCACACGAAGAGCACATTGCAGTAGCCAAGGTGGAAAAGGTAACCAGGGCATGAGTGACAGCAGAAAATATTGGTCCAGGAAAAGGTGTAGCTGGTGAATAACCCGCAAAGGCCCTTGTGTCCATGACTGTCAGCTGCTCCTCATGCAGGAGTCTTGAGTCCAGGAGAACCCCCAGATTACACACTGGGTCTCCTGGAGGCAGTGCTTTCTCATCTAAGATCAGTTCCTCAATGGACCAGAGGACCCCAAACCCAGAGCCATTCTATCTCGCCATGGTTCAGTTTCAACCCATTGTGTCCCAACCATCCTTAATAGCCTCCAAACAATGCAAAACCTATCACTTTTGGTAAATGGTTTCATTATTTCCCTTTACTTTTAATTGCCTTGCTTTTGATACAGGTTTGATTTAGCTACTTACGTTTTTCATGACTGAAGTTATATACTACTAGCGAGCTCATTGTGATAAGTTGTAAGTATCGTTAAATGCATATTCAGTGTCCTTAACGTTGGCGCAGTAGGAAACAGGTCTTGCCTTGTTTTTGGCATGACATACTTTCAGATAACTTGAAAAGTGCTATTATCACCCATGAGGATTTTTTTCACTGTTCATGGTAAACATTGCCAGTTCTCTCAATTTGTTGTATGACATTTGGTTTGCAATGCTTTAATGGTAAATAATCCCTGCCCTTCTTTGAACTTCTTCTATTTTGTCTAAATACTTCCTAAAATAGTGTGTACATGGCAGGATAAAATATGTAAAGTTGGGTCTGATCTATGCAGAATAAAATGGATCAGTTGTTTTTCCTGATTAAGAAACTATTTAAGATGCTGCGGCCTAAAATTGCATTTACTTCCTGGCCACATAGTAATTGTTATCTCAGGTAGTTTTCCTAACTGATCAAGATCATCTTGAGTTTTATTCCTATTATCCATTATACTAGTACCTGTTCCATCCAGAATGGGGATGAGTTGACTCAGCAGTTAAAGATTCTGAGCTTGTCAGCTGGAAAGTTAACTGCCTAGATTCAAAACCTGAGTGTCGCATGATGGAGTGAGCCCCCATTTCTTGCCCCACCTCCTGCCCACCTAGCAGTTCAAAAGCATACAAATGTGAGTGGATAAATAGATGCCATTTCAGTGGGAAGGTAACAGTGTTCCATGGCCACATGACCATGAAAGTATCTTCGCACAACTCGTGACTCCCTTAGCTAAGAAAGAGATGAGAACCATCCCTGGATTGAACACCTTTATTCTGTATAGTGTCATCTACAAACTTGATAAATACTATTCAATACTATTTGCACAGCCACCTCTGCTGCTGTACCAACACCTATGCTCTCTTTTTTCTCGTTTCCATGGGCCTGAAGGATGGATGAGAACACCACTTGAGCCCCCAACTTATTGAGGTTCCTCCAGGGGTGGGATTCAATTTTTTAACAACCGGTTCTGTGGGCATGACTTAATTTGTGGGTGTGGCTTGGTGGTCATGTGACTGGGAGTGGCTTGCTGGCTGGTGTGCTTTGGTGGTCATGTGACCAGCTGGGTGTGGCTTGGTCACTTGACCAGCTAGGCATGGCTTGGTGGTCATGTGACTGGGTGGGCGTGGCCAGGTGGCCATGTGACTGGCAAGCCAAATACAAGTGGTCCTTGCTTAATGGCTGGTTGCTTAGCAAGTGTTCGAATTTATGACTGACGTCCCCAGAGCTACTTGACCTGTTTTTGGAGTTTTGACAGCCGTGCGTGCGCGTGTGCACACACACCCCCTTCTAACCCTGCTGGAGCAGGGGATTGGACTAGAAGGTGACCTCTGAGATCCCTTGCAGGCCAGCCCTAGATTGCTGTGCTGTTTCGCATAGTCTTGTGAAGCCAGCATTTGTGTCCTGCCTTCCTCTCCTTTTGTTCTCCTCCCTCCCTCCCTCCTTCCACGTATGTATCTATCGACCCATATATCTCATTCATTTTCTCTTCTTTCTTTCTTTCTTTCTTTCTTTCTTTCTTTCTTTCTTTTTCTTCTTCTTTTCTTTTTTTTCCTTCCTTCCTTTTCCTTCCTTCCTTTTCCTTCTTCCTTCTTCCTTCCTTCCTTTTCCTTCTTCCATCCTTTTTTTTCTATCCTTTCTCTTCCTTTTTTCTTTTTCCTTTTTTCTTTTCTCTTTTTCCTTCTCTCTTTCCTCTTTTCTTTCTCTATCCTTCCTTCCTCCTTCCTCTCTCCTTCTAAAGGGACCAGTACACACACACACACACACACACACACACACACACACACACACACTTCCAACCAAGTACTTGCCCGGCAGCGTCGCTCATGATGTGGGTTCTTCCTGGCCAGAGTCCCAGGGACCGGGTGATTGATCAGTGTGAGCTCCATGGGCTGGAAAGGAATATCTGCTCTGGTGAGGCTGGACGTTCTCACAGTGGCAGCCCGCATTCAGCCAAAGCATGCAGACCGGTGGGCGGCAAAGGGAAGGGACGGCAGGCAAAGGGGTGACGCGGGCGGCATAGCATTGTGCTCCCTGGTCAAAGCCCTACCCCCACCCCTAGCAGGCAAGGTCCAGCAGCCGTGGAGAATCCAGGCAGGGGGCGAGATGCAGGCTGGTGGGGACCCGAGTGGCGATGGGTCAGCCCTAGCTTACCTTCCTCTCTGCCACTAGCAAGCCAGGTAAGCTGGAGGCTGGGGACAGTTGGGGGGGAGGCTTGCTAGGCCACATGGTATGGAGCCACGGCGCTGGCAGCGAAGGAAGCCAGATAGGGACAGGGAAGGGGCAGATAGCTAGGCCATGAGCGCTGAGGGCGGTGGCGGCACGGCGCTGGTGGCCTAGGCCAGCCCGGGAGTCGGGACTGAACCGGGGCTTGTGGTGGCAAGGGCAAGGGCAGCAGTGGTAGTGCGGTGGTGAAAGCCTAGGCTGGCCCAAGAGTTGGGACTCAACGGGGGCTGGCAGCGGCATGTAAGCGACCAGGGCTTGCAGAGCCCACTCACCTAGGGAGATCATGGTGGAAGGCAGACAGGGATGGCTGGTGGACGGGCGGGCGAAGGAGACTGCAGGCAGCGATGCCGCATGGCCAAGATAAGGAGGGGCGGGCATGGGAAGAATGCAGGCAGCGATTGTCTCGCATGTGTGCAATGTCACCGACTGAGCAGGGAGCAGCGAAGTGGGCAGAGAGGGGGGGAGCCAGCCAGGGGCCCGTTTTAAATTGTAACAACTGGTTTTACCAAACCGGTCCAAACCGGTAGAATCCCACCTCTGGGTTCCTCCCCAGATTTTTGCAGTTCATGATAACATGGTTATAACAATACTTGGAAGTTTCCCCCTGATTAATAGGCAGAAAAACATGTCAGTGTATTTTCTAGAACTTAAATGTTTTTCTATGACATCCTGATCTATGCTTCCATCAGGCAGCATAAGTCATAAATCAGAAAAGGCCAGTACGATTTTGTTTCTATCATATTTTTAAATTATGTTTGTAGTTTGCATTATTCTTTTTTCATTGTCCGCAACAGTAACAGATTAAATTAGATGAAATGTTATCACTGAAATAGACTAAATTTATTTATGCACTAAAGAACATTTATTTCTATCCCGTTCTCACCCTATGTCAATAAATCACATCTCCAAAATTTTGGCCGTAAAATATTTGGCTTAAGACGAAATACAATATACGTACATGTGCAGGTTTCTGCTGCTAACAATTACATTAATCATCATCTCTCGTGGTCATTGTATATAAATTGGTATATATTAAAAAAAACTACGGTAGCTAAATATAATATTAGCGTTTTGGTCTTCCTGCTTCTGAACAAAACAATTCAAGAATGTGGAGTTACTCTGTTTTTTGCATGCTTTTGAAATTTGTGAGAATTACATGGATTTAATCATGGACAGTTTTATCTATAGGTTTATGTATTTCTGTATTTTGGCATTTCTGAAGGAAAACAAATTTATTGGCTTCTACTTGAGTAGCCCAATGAAATGAAAATTACAAACCAAATTGTCAATGGTTCTTAGATGCTGGATAAATCCACCATTTTATTTTGCAGTGGGAAGCCTTTAGCCTTCCTGAATTACAGAACTTCCTGCGTATTCTGGATAAAGAAGAAGATGAGCAACTACAAACCTTAAAAAGACGCTATGCAGTATACAGAAAAAAACTTGAAGAAGCTCTTGGTGGAATTTGGATTCCAAGTTAAAAGAGGGTCAAAGGATACTCAGGGAAGACACGTGTTGCTTAATTTTAAGTAACTTGCCTTTAACAAAATGACTTTCACAAAGAATAATTTGTTCCCTAAAGGCAGTTCTGTAGATTGATATACTTATATTTTGCATGTAGGAACATACAGAAATTGCAATATTTTCAGGCTTTTGTTTATGCTATGTCTTGATATTTTTCCACTTTAGTGTGATTGTCAGAGAAATCTGTTTTCATAGGCAGTAAGAAATGAAGCTTTTCTGCTTTAATGTTAAAACAAAGGGGGGTGCAAATTTTGATACACTACTCAAACTCAGTTTATAATAAGAATTAGTAGACTATTTGATAGCATAATTGATTTGACTGCTGTTTTCAAGTATTTCTTTATAATTTTGCAAATTAAATTATTTTTATACATTGAAGAGAAATATAATGCTCGAAAGGTTAAGTTAAAGATCAATCAAATGGAACTATAGAAGGTATAATGGAAGTTGAAATGAAGGTAAGAGTTGGAGAGAAGAAATGTTGAAATAATATTGAAAAGATATTGTTTTGCAGTTGGTTAATGTAATGAGAAAGAAAGTTGAGGGTTTTGTTGAGGGAGTTGTTGAAATTAATATATTCAGTGCTATTATTGAAGAGGGTTTATTAAATATAGTAGAGAGTAAACTGCATGTGATGTGCAGCACATGATCACACACCTATATGAAGTTTGGTATATGCTCAAATATTGTAGAGATTTTTATGAATCTAAAATCAACATTAAATTGTTAATTTGGAATTCTTATAATTTATTAAATGTCCAAATATAGATATGAATTCCTTTGAATACACAGTTTATCTCTTGGAAAAGAGATAAAAATTATCTTCATGATGTTACTTTTAATATGAAGCTAATTTCCTCCATCTGAAACCGAGTAATATTTTTACTTATACTCATTGCACTGTGAATAACTTGACAATCTATAATTTTTAATTTCTATTCTAAAAAGTCAACTAAAAGTTGACTAGAGTTCTAGGTGCAAGATTGGTGAGAGGGAAAATTTTGCAGTCAATTAGCAGTATTTTTTCCTCAAAAAATAGTTTATCTGAGGTAAGCATAACAAAACCAAAGAAATGGATGTGCAATAGAAACATTTAGATAAATATATAACAGAGGTTATTGTACACACTATTTGCCACCATGAATCAGAATATATTCACTTGAGATAAATTTAATTTCCATAATTTAAAATAATCACGTTGGCCAACCTTTTTAAAAATGTAATCATTCGAACGTTTACTTTAAAAATTTTGAGGAGCATCCTTAGAAATGGTGACATCTGGTGGATATTGCAGGCAGCAATAATATATTATTAAAAAGTGCCCTTATGTCAATCTTAGGTTGCTTTTCTTGTCAAAATAAGGTTATAACTTTCAAAGTGCAGATGCAATCTTTACTACAATATAATATTAATACTATTTTGAAATTTGTGGTTAATATATAACGACATACCTTGTTTTGTTTTTTGTTCACACTTAACTGTAGTACTCTGTATTTGTCTTTTATTTCACTGGAGATACAATCAAAGTTACATAGAAGACTGCAACTATAATGTTTTTTCCCAGGTCAGGTCATTGGATCAATTTGGATATTATTAATCTTCTAATGAACATACCTTCTAGTCACATTAATGCTGTTTTACTTCGTTTTATCTTATAGTGTGCATCATGGGTTCCACTATAGTTCGTTTCTAACATAATTTGCACACAAATGACCAGTATGCAAACATTATTCCTAATTATTCCTGCATAAAGCATCACTGAAAAAAGGGCATTAATCTAGAACAGAGTAAAAAATTCTGAGGTAAAACAAAGAATGCTTGAGATTGTTTCAGTTTCCCATTCAATATTCTGTTCTTGCCACTGAATATTTGTTCATTCACTTCATGTACAAGGTATAATTTCTTTTTCTACCTTACCTTAGTAGGAAATATCACTTCCTTGTTTACTCTTTTAGTGTAAATCCAAAGCCACACAAGAAAACAATGTTGCTTGTCTAAAAGGGCATACAGTGTAAAAGTAGTATTACATATTGTTAGGACAGGTGAAAAATGAGTATCACTGTGGTAAAAGCAAATCAGAACTTGTTTTTCTGTGTATGTGATTTCAGAATGGTGATTTGACAGTGTTTTCCAATTTGACTCTTCCTTAGCTGTAAACCAATATAAGAGTCATTTAACTGTATTAAGGTAAAGCATTTAATGTTTTAGTTTTTTTAAAACATCTGATCCTAAGTTTGAAATGCTGTTTTTGAATATTGAATGAACATTTACAAATATGTGAATTATAATTTTAACTTGAACTTTGTTATCTTACTCTCTTTTGATGTGTTTTATGTACTACAGGTTGGAGTAAGAAAAACAGTTTGTATTAATCCAGACAATCTTTTACTTGGGTTACTGCTATTGTTATTTTTTAATTATAAAGAGACTTGGTGATTGATTATTTTAATGTAGGATTTAATTTTTATTTTAGTGTAACATTCCTAATCTTCAGAGATGTTACAGATGTTATGTTTTGATTATATGTTAATGAAGAATAAGTTGGAGAGGACAAGGAAAACACTTTTTTTGAGAAACGTTATTTATTATTTTTGAGTTTTTTTATACAGAAATCCAGTTCTCTTTGATGTAAAGAAAATACTGCAGCAAATTTTCCATAAATAAATATGAAGTTGGCATTGTACTATATGGTTATTTCTTTTACTAACTTCTGGCTTCCTTATTGGCACTAATTAGTGGGTTTTTCACATATTCGCTTCTCTGTTTATTCAAGCACATGATCTTACAACAGAGGACTTCAGCAAAATTTATAATTTGAATTTCATTTTCCACCTTTCCAAGTGTTTGATAGATAAGATGGTCAAATATATTAATATAGAAGTTTATACAAGGAAATATTGGATACTTGCTAGATAAAAGCATCACTTAACATATTTTGCCTTGCCTTTTTTCCTACAAACTTTTCCTACCAAGTGACTAATTCTGAAAAAATATTAAATTCTTGGATCACAAAAAACTATCTGTTTTTTCATGTACTCTCCAGTCATTTTGGAATAAGTTCTACTTTGTACATCAAATATGTGCAACACACTTCAAAATTGATCTAGTATTTATTAAACAGATTTATATGGCTTGTCAGTTCACACACAGGTAACTCTAGGAGGCTCTTACTACATTCAAAATCCACAACATAAATACACACACACACACACATACACACAAATGGCAAAAGCAATATAATTAAACCAGGGTGTCAAACTCACTTCATGTCATCACGTGACGTATCGGAACTTTCACCCCTTAGCTAAACCGGGACAGGTGTGGTCAGCACATGACTCATCCTGCCTGCGAGCCGTGAGTTTGACACCCCTGAATCAAATCAACCATTTGATCAGCTCCATCTCTATTTGGTGTCACTAGGCCCACTGACAAAACTCTATCTTCAGGGCCTTTTGGAAACCAACAAGGGGGCCAATCGTGTCTCTGGTGAACCGATGTTCTATTGCTTTCTCCTGCCCAGTATGAAATTATGAGGTTGTCATTATCGCTGGGGATCATCCACCTCTGGTATATCTCCAATAGATAATGCCTGCCTACTTACTTGGTTGCAACTGAGATGACATTCATGCCTTGGATGGCACTTCCAATGTTCTTTGCTCATCCTTACCAGGAGCAAGTCCCCACCTCAATGAAATTGCATAGCAGAAATTGGGGACATTTACATTTCCTAGAAAATGGGCAATTCCCTTAAAAAATAATTTGGCACCCTGCTGAAGTTTGAATGTGTTGACTATGGGGATGACTGATGCCAGTCCTTGCTGATATAGTAAACCCCCATAGATTTATTGGGATTGGAGCTGCTAAATTCTACAAGTAGTGTATTATCTAATTTTTAGGCTTAAAGGTCATAGTACAGGGCTTACTTGAGTAAAACTGTATTTAAATGTTATAGGTCTTTAAAAAATATCTTGTTCTTCAAACTGGTATGGAATTATCTTTGAAGCTTATTCATCATTTTAAGGCCAAAGCCAATGCTGGAATAATACAGTAAACCTAAAAAATGATTTTCTGTGGTTAATCTAAAAATTATTTTCTTTGGAAATAAAGGGTTTTTTGGGGGGTTCTTTTATATCTTACTTTCAAATCTACCCAAAGATGTAATGTTTCTATGTATTTTATTGTTGAATTACCAACTTTGGAATTTTCTAGAATGAGAACCTGGAATAGTAAGATTTACTATAACATTAGGGTTTTTTTACCTCACCACCTCTCTCTCCTCCATTAAATGTATACATTAAGACAGTATTTTAACTGTCTTAACTGTTTTAACTTTAGCTTGAACCCTGTCTATACACACAAAACACACAGAGAATCCTATACCATAATGTGAGTTCACTTCTGTTGTAGCGGCTTTGGTGTTTGTTTTATAAACATGCTGTCTTGATCAAACTAGTTAAAATACTGTCCTGGTGTATACATTTAATGGAGCTGATTACTTAAGAAAAAGTGATATGTGGATTGAAGCTCGCTTCTGGAAAAAATAATTTTATTCCAGCCTCATTAAGATTTTTCTTCTGGGTTCCTCAAGTACAAATTTCAAGGCAGGGTACATATAACAAATATATTAAAAGGAAGATACCTCAATCTTATTACTTTCAGTCTCTTCATAAATCATATTCTGACAGTATTGCTTAATCTCTCATTCTACAGTTAATTAAAATGAACACAAAACTTGCAGTCCACACAGAAGTTTACATACAGGTGAAACTCGAAAAATTAGAATATTGTGCAAAAGTTCATTTATTTCAGTAATGCAACTTAAAAGGTGAAACTAATATATGAGATAGACTCATTACATGCAAAGCAAGATAGTTCAAGCCATGATTTGTCATAATTGTGATGATTATGGCTTACAGCTCATGAAAACCCCAAATCCACAATCTCAGAAAATTAGAATATGACATGCAATCAATAAAACAAGGATTGTACATAGAACAATATCAGACCTCTGAAAAGTATAAGCATGCATATGTACTCAGTACTTGGTTTGGGCCCCTTTTGCAGCAATTACTGCCTCAATGCGGCATTGCATGGAAGCTATCAGCCTGTGGCGCTGCTGAGGTGTTATGGAAGACCAGGATGCTTCAATAGTGGCCTTCAGCTCTTCTGCATTGTTTGGTCTCATGTTTCTCATCTTTCTCTTGGCAATGCCCCATAGATTCTCCATGGGGTTCAGTTCAGGCGAGTTTGCTGGCCAATCAAGCACAGTAATCCCACGGTCATTGAACCAGGTTTTGGTGCTTTTGGCAGTGTGGGCAGGTGCCAAATGAAGTCAGCATCCCCATAAAGCTCGTCTGTGGAAAGAAGCATGAAATGCTCCAAAATCTCCTGGTAGATGGCTGCGTTGACCGTGGACTTAATGGAGCACAGTGGACCAACACCAGCAGATGACATGGCTCCCCAAATCAACACAGACTGTGGAAACTTCACACTGGACTTCAAGCATCTTGCAGTCTGTGCCTCTCCATTCTTCCTCCAGACTCTGGGTCCTTGGTTTCCAAATGAGATGCAAAAGTTGTTCTCATCAGAAAAGAGGACTTTGGACCACTGAGCAACAGACCAGGTCTGTTCTTCTTTAGCCCAGGTAAGATGCTTCTGACGTTGTTGTTCAGGAGCAGCTTGACAAGAGGAATACGACATTTGAAGGCCATGTCCAGGATCTGTCTGTGTGTGGTGGCTCTTGATGCACTGACTCCAGCCTCAGTCCACTCCTTGTGAAAGTCCCCAACACTTTTGAATGGTCTTTTCCTGACAATCCTCTCCAGGCTGCGGTCATCCCTGCTGCTTGTGCACCTTTTTCTTCCACACTTTTCCCTTCCACATAACTTTCTATTAATGTGCTTTGATACAGCACTTTGGGAACATCCAACTTCTTTTGCAATTACCTTTTGAGGCTTTCCCTCCTTATGGAGGGTGTCAATGATGGTTTTCTGCACAACTGTCAGGTCAGCAGTCTTTTCCATGATTGTGATTCCTACTGAACCAGATGAGAGACCATTTAAAGGCTCAGGAACCCTTTGCAGGTGTTATGGCTTAATTAGCTGATTAGAGTGGGACACTTGGAGCCTAGAATATTGAACCTTTTCACAATATTCTAATTTTCTGAGATTGTGGATTTGGGGTTTTCATGAGCTGTAAGCCATAATCATCACAATTATGGCAAATCATGGCTTGAACTATCTTGCTTTGCATGCAATGAGTCTATCTCATATATTAGTTTCACCTTTTAAGTTGCATTATGGAAATAAATGAACTTTTGCATGATATTCTAATTTTTCGAGTTTCACCTGTACTAATGTCTTGTTTCACTGAAATCAAGCAGTGTGTTGGCTTGTGAGGGATGCAAAGGAAACAGTTCCTCTGTGATCTGGTCTGCTATAAGGGAAACTACAGATAAGTCCTCAACTTACTACTACAATTGAGCTCAAAATTTACGTTCCTAAGTGCAAAATTTGTTAAGTGAATTTTGCCCCATTTTATGACTTTTTTGCCACATTCGTTAAGTGAATCATTTAGTTCTTAAATTAGTAAGATGGTTAAGTGACTTCCCTAATGACTTTTGCTTGGCAGAAGATTGCAAAAGGTGATCACATGACACCAGGGCACTGCAACCATCATAAATGTGAGTCAGTTGTCAGGCATCAATGTAAATCACATGACCATTTGGGGATGCTGCAATGTTCGTAAGTGAAAAACAGTGATAAGTCACTTTTCAGTGCGGTGGAACTTCAGTCATTAAGAGAACTGTTGTAAGTTGAGGACTATCTGTATTTTGTTCAAAAATATTTACAATATTTGCAAAGTATGACTTCTTAAGGGGGAATATGATACACTTAAGCTAAGGAAAAGATGCATAGGTCCAGTCCTGCACAGATTTGCAGAAGGGCATTGTTGCTTATAGCCACCTTTGAAATAAATGTCAGGGTAGTTAATACTGTGACTCAGAAAGTCTAAAATTCAGAGGGAAATCATTAAAAGTCCTGCTTTTTGAGAACTCAAGAAATATGTAGAAACATCACATTCTAAGCACCTAATTTCCATTTATTAAACTCCAGCAATGTAGGTATTTATTTAACAAATAATGTGTTTGAGTCATCCCATTTAAAGTCATTTCTTAATTGACTGCATATGTGTGTTGGTAAGAGTATTAAATGGAAATACAAGTAGTCCTTGGTTTGTTACTGCAATTGGGTCCAAAATTTCTGTTGTTAAGTAGGACAGTTGTTCAATCATGTCTGATTTTACAACTTTTTTTGACACAGTTAAGCAAATCATTGCAGATGTTAAGTGAATCATGCAGTGTTAAGCAAACGTGGCTTCCCCTGTAAACCTTGCTTGTCAGAAGCTGACTGGGAAGGTTGCAGATGGAGATCATCTGACCCTGGGGATGTTATTCCTGGTGCTGACAAGTGTCTGGATTTCAGTGCTGGTTGTAACTTTGAATGGTAGCTAAATGAATGGTTCTAAGTCAAAGACTATTTCTAGTGCCAGTCATTTTTTAAAGAAAGTTTACATTAGCTTAACTTACATTTTCACATAATGTGAAAGCTAAAACATACGCTATTTACTTTATCATTTACCTTAAAAATGCTTCAACATGTTAAAGAAACTAAAATTGCTCTGAAATATTTATGGAATAGTTATACAAAATTGGGAGGGGGGCAGAGAAATGACCATCAAATGCAAGGGTATAGCATTCTATATAGACCTTTAGGATAAGTGTAAAAGCAGTAAGAACCTTCGACAATGGAGATTAAACACTGGCTTCCAGGCTGTCTGCCCTTCAAAGTAATATGTCTGTGTCATGTTTTATAGCAGTTCTCAGTGTTTGTTCCTAATCAACTAGACCCAAGTATCAAAAAGCTGAATAGTGGAACAATTATTAGTTATGAATAGTAGCACGCCGATTAATACGTTGATTTTCAACACTCACTTTATTATAGACAAATTTAATCACTGAAATCGTGTGCAGCAATATACAGGGTCCTTAAAATGGCACTTTCTATTAAAAATACTGAACGTACGTATGTACAGTTTCCGTATTGCACAGACACATTAATGACATGATAAAGAAACCTGTGCGATTGTTGAAATGGCTTCAAGAAGCCTTGCAAACTGCTGTTTTTGACATTGATCAATATAGAAACATTGCCATAAAAGCACCTGGAAACCTGACATTGCATAAAGTTCATGCAGTGATTCTTAGCATATCAAAAAAAAAACCCCTCTCCAAGTGCAATTGGTCATTTAAAGCATTTGCTTTGGAGTGATTGATTTTAAAAAGAGGAGCAACTGTTTTACCATAGTGTGGAAAAACATTACTTAGCCCTTCTAGTTGAATTAATAAAGTTAATTTGTATTTGTTCCTGCAAAATGTTTGCATAAACAGCAAAATCTGATTTAGCAGTCACATCACATCAGTTCAGGATATTTATGAAACAGGGCAATAGTTCCATGTTATCAAACAATTGTTAATACCAGCTTGCCAGACCAAAAAAAATCCCCAAAGATTTTTTTGTCATGTATTTCGCAAGCAAATCTTCCTTTTATGTATGAATGTTATATACAACTAATACTCTATAATGCTCATTTTAGTATCCAACAGTAGCATAATAATTTTACAATAAGGCGTGGGTAGACAACTGCCAAAACAATGCACTGTATGTGATAAGTTTATAATTTTTGTTTTTTGTTAAAATGATTAAATCAAGGGCATAGGAAGATAAAGGTTGAGTAGTTATTAGAGGGAAATAATGCTGTTTCTTATTCAAGCTCAGGTTTGCAAATCCAAATATATATTTTTCTGTACTGATTCTTTGGAAACAACTTAAAATCTTCCAAAATCTGATTTTCATAGTGAAGTTGCAACTCTATGTTAATTTTCATCATATCTAAATCAGTTAAAAACATTTTGAGGTGCAAATTGATTAGTGTTGTAAGGCAAAACCATTTAATAGGAAAACAAAACTATAAATATTTCACAGTATGTTAATTCTGTGCCTAACTCCCGATTTCTCCTTACACTACTAATTAATTTAGAAGTGGTTTATGAGTACATTAACTAAATGTGAAAAATTCACAGGTGAATAATAGTTGTACATAAGAAAAACAAGACTAATGTAAGGAACAGTTCATTACTGAATTTCTGTGTTCTAGGTTTTGCACTGCTTTTACATGATTAGTATTATAATATGAAGAGAAGACATAATACTACAACTATGTTCTGACCCAGGCATAAAAATAATCTTAAATATGTTGCTAGACATAAACTTGAAGTGCCTCAACTGTATGTTAGGTATCAATCACATGAGAAATTTAATCACTTTCTTGGGAATATTGAAAGCTGATGGAACTTTGAAAGCATTAAAGGTAATCAAATCTGATTTCAGAACTACAGTTGTTACGGTCCACATCTGGTCATAGATGTCACTCCTACATGTTGAAATAACCTGAGGATAAGTTGTGTATGAGTGATGTGTGCCTTCGTTTTCAGTTATTAGACCTTAAGAATGGCATAAGATTGGATCAAATAAATCTTGGGTCAGTTTTCCTTAGATCCTTAACAATCTCTAAACTGATGAAACTAAAGATACTATTTCAAAAGCTTGAACATGTTCAGCTGCAACAAATCAAATCACAAGATTCACCCAAAAATAAGTATGGAGAGAAATGGCACTTAAAGGAGCTACACTCCTGATCAAGTGTTCAATAGTCTATTTCAGAGTAACTTGCTGTTATCTTGCTATTTACTTACTCCCTTCAGACAGAAACTCATAAAAGCTGATTTCATAAGTTATAAAATGAAGCAATCTTATTTCCAATTATCTATTCACTATAAGAGTCATATCCTTTTTAATAGATTGTCACAAAGATTAAGTTTTCTTTTGATTCTGCTTTGTCCACGAGAGATTCCATGTGATTTGCAAGAAATCCATTCAGAAAGCGCCTACTCTTATGCAATGACCAGCTTTTGTGAAGGCATTTTCTTAAAAACTACCTAGTGCAAAAATACATTGCATTACATGTAGAATACAAACCTGCTTAGCCATGTAATAGCCATCCTGCTTCGATTTAGATGCAAATGCATCCATGAAAAAGCCTGCACCGATGTAATGCAATTCATTTTAGTTATTGCATCTAAGGATACCTGTTCTTCTAACTATTGGCCCAAGTTCCAGTTTAAATATTCAGAGTGGCATGTCTTATAATTTTATTGTAAGACTTTCAATATTTCAGTGTACATGCCATGCAGAAAACACAGTTGGGGGAGGGAGGATTCTCATTTAATGGTTTGATTCTGACTTAAAATATTGAGCTGATTCTGTAGGTAACAACACACATATAATACCAGACACAGATTCTAGTCAGTGATCCAGGTGAACCCTGAAAAACAGGAAAGAAAACCAATGTCAACTAACCTGTTTAATTCATCAGACTCAGAATGGAAGCAGTACTGAGATGCACACTGAATCTTTTGAAAAGCTGTTAGGTAGTGGTTGACAGTAGTCCTAAGCTCTGTTATATTACAAGACCAAACAAGGACATTCAGATTTACATCCCAAATTAATATTTAACTTCAAATGAAACATTTGTGTGGCAATCAGATTTGAGTAGACAGGGTAGATCATGCCTCTAACACATGGCCAGAGATTGTTTAATCAGCAAGATCAGCTGATCTAATATCTCAAGAGGTCAGAAAGGATTAAGTGGTTTTCTGCAGTTGTTTCAAAGAAATTAACTTGGCAACAAACAAGATGGCAAGTTTAGCTACAGGGAAGGTGCAAGTCTGTGAGTTTGAAGTTCTTGGTTGCCAAACATCAGATGTGGGTTGAATTTATACCTAAAGGAAAAAAAGAGACAGAAACAAGAAATGTTAAGAAAAGGTCTTGCACGTTAAAAAAATATCAGTAGAGAAATGTACATTACCAAATCTCTTGAGTTCTGAATTCAAATGTACTGCAGTGTAGTCATTACAAATACTGGGATTAGAAACTGGAAGACCACAAATTCTAGTCTTCCCTTAGGCATGAAGTCAATGGGGTGACCTTGGGCCAGACACTCTTAGCCATCGGAAGCAGGCAATGGCAAACTCTGTCTGAAAACATTGCCAAGGAAACTGCAGTTACTAGGCCAGGCAATCACCAAGAGAAACTGAGAGGAGGGGAAACATGTATTATAGAAAAGTACAGTATCATCCCCATTCAAAAAAATCAAATCCCCTAAAATTAACAGCAAATGCTACAAGTAGCCGGATTTGGCCCATTAAATCAAGGTTTCATTGTAATGCTAAGAATAACCAGATGCCCCATTTACAGGGCTTTTGATCTGTAAATGTTTATAGCTGTGTGCACATGCAGCACCAGAGACAAAGTATGTTTCTTTAATCAAATGTATAGAGCCACTCAATTCATACATCTCTGGGCAGCTTACGACACACACAGCCATTACCAAATTTCCACTAGGAGAGCAAGAGAAAATAAAAATGCCAAAATCCAAAGCAAATCAGGCCCAATAATAAAAAGGCATGGAAACCCCTCATCATCCCAAGTTTGCTTGGCTCAAGAGCCAAATCTTTAAGGCTTGATTAAGGGCAGTAGGCTAGAACAATAGGAAGCTTTGCAGGGGGTATCATGGAGGGTAGATGCCACAATAGAGAAGACATGCTTCCTGCAACCATCAGCTGGCATTGTATCAGAAACAGACCCCACAACTTGTCACTCCGTTGGAACATTCAAGACAGGAACCATGAGAGAAAGTCAGTCCCTCAAAACAACCAGGCTATAGTCCATAATGGGTCAACACCATGAATCCCACTTGGAAAAACATTTAGTAGAGGTGTCTATCAAGGCACACCCATAATTGCTTGTACAGCCACATTTTGGATCAATTACAGCTTCTGAGTGCTTTTCAAGGAATATTCACAGAGAACGTCAAGTGTTTGATCATTTAAGACATGACTGACTGAGGACCAAGTCTTAAGTCTGGGAAAGATTGCAATAGGTGTACCTGATGAATTTGGCAAAGACTTCCTGGCCACAACCTGCTCCAAATAGAAGCAGAGAATCCAGAAAAACCTCCAAAATGCACAGCAGTTTTATCTACGGAATTAAAGATGTCAAATCCCTCATACCAGAAAAACCAACAGCCCAAGTGATTCTGCCTTATCAGGGTTGAATTTCAACCTGTTCCTCCCCCACTTTCATAACCTCAATGCACTGTAACATGAACTTAATAGGAGTACTTGGTTAGCCTGGGGTTGAGATGTACAACAGAGCATCAGCAGCATTTTGATGATACTGAACATAATAATTGAAGGAATATATTTACCCTGGATCAAAAACTCCTGGTGTGCGACACGTTGCTCCAGCACAGGACTGTAGCATCATTAGCCGATAATTCATTTTTTCTAAAATTTCTTGATCTATTGTTTTTGCAATATTAGTAATCTGGTGTGGGTCTGCAGTCAGGTTGTAAACTTCAACAAACACCTTCATGAAAGCAAAAGCAATGCTATTAGAAATACGTACTTAATTCATCTGACAAATCATTGTGACTGAAGTTTCTTCAAGTTCTAACATCTTAGTGAAGTTGTTCACTCTATTCAAACCATTTTTTTTCCATGGATGAATGGAAAACCTAGCCTTGGATCTGATTAGAAGTTAAAAATCATCTAAATGTTAATTTATTCATTAAAGGTATTCATTCAAAGGTATTAGAGACACAGAAGACCCCAAAAAGTTAGGTTCAAAGTGCTTTTCCCAATTTTTAAAACATGCACAGCCCTAGTAAATAAATATGTTAGACTTAACAGATACAAAAATAATACACATCAGTTTCTATCAAAACGATGAATTCAGGTAAGATTGAAACCATGTTGTGGATACAATAAGGGTGGCTGACACAGCTGTTCTCATACCTATAAGGCAGCAACTCCAGGCCATCTGAAAATGCTAAGCAGAGGTTTGGAACTGCAGCAGGTCAGGCAAGAGCTGAAATTTAATTTTTCATTGCAATCTTAAATTTCTCAATTACTAGCTCTATACCCGTGCTTTGCTACAAAACTATGTGATCGGGCTTAGTTTTTGGGGAGGAAAATAAGGGGAAAAAAATCCTGCCTCTGCCTATCAGCATCCATTGGTATTCATCTGGCTAGCAACCTGTCAGTGTGAGACAGTTGAGGACTGTTTGGAAACTGAAAGAGTATTTGCTATGTGAGCAAGGAGACAGCAAGGAGCCTAGTAATGGCTCAACCGTTCTGTACTGAAGTTGGTTGCTGCTGTGAAACTAAAATTGAAATTCCTCTGCTTGTGTTTTGCATTTGGAACAGATTTCTTTTCAGGTGGGGAGGGGAGTAGAACTCCTTAGCATCAGAGCATGTTGATAATAATATAGGAAATACTAATGCTCTGATGGTCATTTCAAAAGATCCTTTCTCAGTGAGCACCTAGAAGCCAAGAGGAACATACGTGCCAAATTTCAAGTTTGTAGGCTTTACGGTTCTGGAGATTTCGTGATGATGTGTGAGTGGTATTTCGCTTTTATATATATATATAGATAGATTGCCATAAATATACTGCCTCCATTGTTGATGACATCCACAATAAGATTATAATGGAAGCTACCTATATAGATTGCACATGCTAATCTCAGTCTTCCCTCAGCTATAAAGAAACTAGCTGTTAAGTCAGAACAGTCCTCTACTAAAAGTGTTTGCTGCTAATCAGTGGTGGGTTTCCAAATTTGTTCCTACTGGTTCTATGTGCGGTTCTATTGGCGTGCGCCCAAAAGAGTCTAAAATCAACGTAGCACAGACATATTTTTCTGAAAGCTAGCTGAGGCATGCCAAATGCAGATGAGTCTAAGACTGACCTACAGCTGTTTCTTAGCTCAACTAAGGCACCTAACGTGAGATTTGTGTGTGCGCAAGTGAGTCTAAGACCGATCTAGCAGATACATGCTTTTCTGAAAGCTCAGCTGAAGCATGCCAAACGCAAATGACGCTAAGACTGACCTACAGCTGTCTTTTACCTCTGCAGAGGCATGCCCAACGTGCAATTCGCACACACGCAAATGAGTCTGAGACTGACCTACAGAGGTTTCTGAGGTCAGCTGAGGCGCGGCAATCCGCTCTGCCGTGTGAATCAGCTGAGCTAATAACAGAATATAAAAGAGGTGAGTGGTAAGAGCGGGGGCAGGAGGGCAGGGGCAGCCAGAGGTAGTATTTGCTGGTTCTCTGAACCAGTCAAAATTTTCACTACCAGTACGCCAGAACCGGCTGAATACCATCTCTGCTGCTAATGTTAGTAATCATTACAGGATTTCAAAATTATGTTGTGGGAAATGTATAGTCCAGTGGTGGCTAACCTTTTCGGCACCAAGTGCTGAAACAGGAGTGCGTGTGCCCCAGAAACCAGAAGAGCAGCTCCCTGAAGCATGTGCAAGGGAGTGCCGGAAACAGGAAGCTTAGCTGGTCTTCTGGTTTCTAATGCGCATGCACGCACAAAGACCACTAGGTGGCACACGCATGCACTCTGGGGAGCTGCTGTTCTGGTTTCCACCACGCACATGAAGACCAGCTGGCCAGTACGCATGCACGCGATGGAATCCAGAAGAGCAACGGGCGATGACTGGTGTGCCCAGAGAGATGGCTCTGCTTGCCACTTCCAGCACACATGGCATAGGTTCACCATGGGTATAGTCCGTTACCTACGCTATTTAAAATATATGACAACACAATCGAATGTTGCAGCAATATAATGTATTACTAACATTTAAATCGGTGATAAATATTAGAGTGATACATGGCTGCAAGTAAATTTTTGTGTGAGGGAAGTGGATATAAAGTGTAATAGGCATATAAATAGGGAATTATTTGCTAGAAGAGAATTAGAATGACAATTCTCTTTGCTCAAAAATGTCTTTCTGGTATATCTTTAGGTTCAGCTTGTGAAAGCAAATCATTGCATTTTATAAACTTCTTGAGATAAAATGTTGACATTATTTTTGAACCAGAGAGAACAAACTTTTTCAATGGATCCTAATGGTTACTGTACATCTATCTTTTAAAGAAATAGAGCTTAAAAACTTCTGGAAAATACAGTATCTTTTTAGAAATGGCTCCTGCTACTTTACAGTATTAAAATCAATAGCAATTATAAATCCAAAGAAGCCTTAGGAATCGTTGTAGCTGCTTAACTATAGGAAGCTCCAAAATGCATCTGATGATATGTAAATGCATAAGAGATCTTACAGAAACATCCTGATTTTTTTCTGCATATATTTTACCAGTTTTAAAGGGCTTAATTCAAATCACTGTGAATTATAGAAGTATTATATTTTCATAAGGACTACCATTGACATGGAATTACAAAAACAAAGACAAAATTACCTCACGGTCATCAAATTCACAGTACTGCAGATTCCATTTACTTGATAGCGTCCTTACACATGCGTAAGTATTGTTATATGCATCTTCACAAACACAGTCTGGAAAACAGTGCTATAAAAATAGCCAAGTGTCAGAATAATTTTAGTACCATTCAAATGCTTTAGAACACTGAAACGGTACATGCCTTTGAGTATATCCCAGGGACCTCCAAAAATGACATCCAAATCTAATTTTACTATTCCGTGTTTTCAGCCAACTGCTAGGTTTGACTACTAAGTGTCTACTACTAAGTAGTACTACTAAGTGACTAGTAAGCGTACTAAGTGTTTGACTGCTAAGTGTTTCCATATACAGCCACCTCCTTCTAAATTCAGAGCATGAAGGATTCTAAAAGGAATGCAACATTTTCAACATTACGTACAGTAACACCCGGTCCAAGTGCAGGACAAGTAGGGTCACTGCCGTTATGTCCTTCTCCTTGGTATTCAACCAAAACATCTGATCTCCAGGTCTTGTTTATTTCTCCTCTCTATAACAAAGAAAGGATTAACAAAAATGGAAATTACTGCTTTTTACAGGCTCAGAGACTGTCTAAATGTCTGTAATCAATCTTAGAATAGAAATAAACTCAACAAAAATGAGGACCCTCTCAGTAATTTCATGATGAACAATTGTTGTCTTTTTCCAATACTTACCACCATTAAAACCACAACTACCGTGTTTCCCCAAAAATAAGACACTGTCTTATATTTTTTTGGCTCCCAAAAACACACTAGGTCTTATTTTCGGGGTAGGTCTTATATATTTATGGTGCCAAATAGTGGGTGTGAGTGTGTAGGGGGGGGGTTTCGCGGGTGCACGGTTGCTCCCTGAAAAGTCTTCCTGGAACTGGAGATTTGCACTAGGTCTTATTTTCAGGGTAGGTCTTATATTAGGGCAGGTTTAGAAAATAGTGCTAGGTCTTACTTTCGGGGTAGGTCTTATTTTCGGGGAAACACAGTAGTGAAAAATGCATTTATTTTCAGATAATCTCACATTGCTTAACTGTGCGCAGGAAGATGAGGCATTTTGTCCATCTTGATCAGGGTTCCCAAACTCAACAGTGCTCGTCTTAACCTTCCAAGAGCCATGGCGGCACAATAGTTAAGAGTGCAGTACTGCAGGCTACTTCTGCTGACTGCCAGCTGCCAGCAGTTTGGCATATCCAATCTCACCGGCTCAAGGTTGACTCAGCCTTCCATCCTTTTGTGGTGGGTAGAATGAAGACCCAGATTGTTGGGGGCAATAGGCTGACTCTGTAAGCCGCTTAGAGAGGGCTGTAAAGCATTATAAAGCGGTATATAAGTCTAAAAGCTATTGCCATTGCTGCCTCATAGAAAGCTGTTTTGCATTACCTCAAACCTGCTCAGTTTAAACAGAAATTATCCTTCCTGCATCTGAAGCATACTGCTTCAAACCAAGCTGTAAAGCAATTCATTCCTACTAGTATTGTGATGACCTGGGGCGTGGCACAAAGGCAACGCAGTCAGATAATCAATGAGTCCCTTTATTAGCTCCAACTTTGCCCCCAATGTCCAGGTTACCTTCGGCTGGAGAAAAACTCTCCCAGGAACAGTCTTTAAATGGAGGAAATTCAGTCCGAAAACAAAGTACATACAAATTGTAACTAAAAATCCAAACAAACCGTGCTACGGTAATTAACTTGACAGAGCAGGAGAAGGAATTGCAGACTTGAAAGCCCAGTAAAACACACACAGTTGGGAAGACACCAGGAACCCAGATAAGCCTCAAGGAAACCAGATAATTCATGATTTGCTCCCAACAACTTGCTGTGCGCAGCTTCCCTTTTTAAACACAGTGTTCCCAGCTGCAGCTAATGAAGGGAATCGGGGCCCTTTCCTCCCCCATAAGCCACGCAACTCATGTTGCTCCCTTCTCCGTTCCTCCCTGCGTGCCCTAGGATGAAGATGGGGTAGGCCTGGGTCCTCCTCCAAACCCCCTCTCCCTTGCTCTACCTCCCTCCTGCTCTGCCCAGCCAAACTTTGCCCTTCCCCAGTTTCTTCCACAGCCAATGGAGCCACACTCCCACTCTTTGTCAGCTGCTCGGCCTCCCCCTCCGAATCAGATTCCAACAGGGGCATGACCAGTATTGACAGAAAAACGTGTGTGAAAATATGAGATTTATTGTTATAATCCAGTGACAGTTACACTATGGAACCCTTAGAACAATTTCCTAAATAAATATCTAATTTGTGCACTTACCAACAATGGTAATAATGACATTCCATCCATCTGGGTTTTATTCAGATCATAGCCTGCAATATCTAATATAGTAGGACCTAAATCAACGTTCACCACAAGCATCTAGAAGGCAGGAATAATATTACAGATTTTCCAACTGAAACAATTAAATGTTAGAGATTTACAGAATGTCATAAAACTGGAGCTAGAATAGCCAAAATTGCAGAAGTAACAAAACTGAAGCATAATTTCCTGCTTTGCCATTTACTTATATAATCCCCAGCTAAAATCCTGTCTCAGTGGATACTCTCTTTAACTTAGACCTGATAACTGGTCACTTGAGATTTAAAAGACAATTTTTTTTGTTTTTAAGAATAGAGAATAATGGCTCCCAGTATATTCTCCTGGGATCACTAGCAACTCTGGAGGTTATTGCAGATGATAAAATTTGTGAGATTTGTGGTTTCTGACCATAATCTCTTAAATTTCACGTGAGAATGCCAATATTCTCTAAATTTTAGTTATCTCTTGAGATTCTCCATTTAGAAAATGTTGCTGTGGTACCACAAATATTGCATGATTTCTGGATTAGGGGTATGCTCTACCATTGTTTGATAACATAGTGGTGCATACATGAAGAAGGTGACTTAAAGCCATTCATTCAGAATGTGAACATTCCATTTTAAAATAAACAGAATAGTTACGTAGTAATTCAACTATTAGTCTAACCTCTTCCCATTCTTAATCATAAAACTACGCATAAGGATTTAGAAGGGAGATTCATTCCAGTGTATGCAAAATATATAAGCAAGAGAGAGACAGGAAAGGAGGCAAGGAAATCAGTTCCATATGATATATGTCAGTATGTGCATTTCTTATCCAATCCTAACCTCAATAAAATGATTAATTTTATTAATGGGAGAGTGGTGTTCAACTTTTTTAAAAATAATTTTAGAGGGTTGCAGCCCTTCTTTGCTCGTGCCATTCATCTCCTATAGCAATAATACAATGTTTAAACTTGGCTTGCAAATAGAAAACTTATCTGGTCACCCATATGAGTAACAAATGCTTCCAAAGACTAGATAAGAGGATTTATAACAACTTTTAAAAAATGCCTCAGGTATTAAAATAAATGTACAGTAAATTCTGCTTTTTACCAAGCAGATTCAGAAACAAATATTATTTGATTGCTTTACCTATATATGTACATACAGTTTTACTACATTCCCCTTCTTACACAGCCTATTTCTATTCAAAACATCTTGCATTCTTATTATACTCAACATATAATTCATACCATAAATGTTATGGTATCATATAGCGTTGTTCTCAAGGGAAAATATACCTTATTTGTCTTGTTAGGTTTTATTCCTGGGCCTCGAACAAGCAATGGAACTTTAATATCAAATTCATACAGCTGCCGTTTGTCAATAGGCAAAGAAAACTGGCCTATAAATATAAAGAGTAGAAATTCTATCACTCACAATTTTCAAGAAATTCTGAAGCAGAATATTTCATTCTTCAGAGGTTGGTTGGCAAACTACTATTCTACTTTATCTGATCTTCATGAAATATTTTTGATTAGCTGTTCATCTGTTGGCTTGAAAATTAGAGTTTCTACATGAGAATTTCTGAGGAGCATATATGATCATCTAAGTTGAAATAAATGATGTCCAATGAGTCTGTATTATTTCTCTCCCAGAAATATCACATTTTAAAAAAGTTTTCCAAATTTATACCTTGAACTCCTTAATTAATTCTAGGAATAATTTATAAATGTATGTATTACCCGTATGAAATCCATTGTCTGATGTGTAAAAAATATATGTATTATCCAGCTCTCTCTGAAACTGCAGCTTCTTCACAAGTTTTTCTATTAGATCATCCACTGACAGAAGTGTCTGCCATCTACACAGAGATAGGATTGTTCAGGTTAAAATACAAAAACAGCATTTTACATCTCACAAAAGACATTGATTTCACATATTCTACAAAGCCATGATATTTAGGTCAAGTACTGTCATCTTAGCTGGGCAAAGATTGCTTTGGGTTTTGTTTTTTTAATTACTCGATTTGCTCAATTGTAAGAACACTCATGTGAAACTTACAAGAATTTTTGCCTACTGCTAAAGAGCAATATACTAACATGTGCTGCTACGTTTCACTATTTAGTTCTTCCATCAATGGAAGCAAATCATTATAATTATTTTGTAAAGTTAGGATGGATGAGCTATGGGAGTGCAGTGGTTAGAGTGCAGTACTGCAGGATACTTCTGCTGACTGCTGATTACTGGCAGTTCAATTCTCACCGGCTCAAGGTTGATTTAGCCTTCCATCCTTCCGAGGTTGGTAAAATGAAGACCCAGATTGTTGGGGACAATATGCTGACTCTAGACCGCTTAGAGAGGGCTGTTAAGCACTGTGAAGCGGTATACAACTGGTCCTCAACTTACTACAGTTCATTTAGTGACTGTTTGAAGTTGCAACAGCACTGAATAAAGTGACTTATGACAATTTTTCACACTTATGGCCCATTGTAGCATCGCCATGATCACCTGATTTACATTCAGATGCTTGACAACTGACTCACTTTTATGATGGTTGCAGTGCCCTGGGGTCATGTGACTCCCTTTGCCAACTTTCTGACAAAGTCAATGGGGAAGTCAGATTCACTTAACAACCATGTTACTAACTTAACAACTGTAGTGATTCACTTAACGAATGTTGAAAGAAAAGTTGTAAAATGGGGTGAAACTCACTTAACAAATTTCTCACTTAGCAAGATAAATGTTGGGCTCAATTGTGGTCCTAAGTCAAGGACTACCTGTAAAGGTCTAAGTGCTATTGCTATGACAGATTGCTTTTGTAAAGTACTATTAGCTTTATACTTTCCAAAGCCAATTTCTGTATCAAAGCAACAAATTGAAGCATGCATTTTCATATAAGCTTTCATTTGATTTTGCAAAAACAAATTCCTGTAAAAATATAAGAATATCTACCTTTTTCTAAAAGCATCATCTAGAAATTGTATTGATGAATTAGTCATTGGAGTCTTTGCTTGTCTGATAAGCCAATGTTTGTCCTAAAAAAGCATTGTTAAAAAAATGAGAAAAAATGTATTTAATGTTTAATCAACATTATATAACTCTAGTTGAAAATAACATGCAAAGTTTATAAGTCTACTCAGAAATAAATGGCACAGAATTCAGTGTGACTTGCTCTCAGTAATTAGGTATAGAAGAGGTACTCTTAGCTAACTAGCCTATTTATTTAATGCAATCATTAATTTCAAGCATCTTTTCCGAAATAAAAAACTGGCTGCAACATTTTGGCATTTGATCAATTTCAATAGTGACTATTGCTTAAATAGCCCCATATTTCAAAAGACAAAGGAAATTTGAGCACCAGAATTTTCCATAAATATACAGTGTATTTTGCTACTTGCTACTTGTACTGTTTCTTCTACAAAGAAACCTAAACTTAAACATTACGATTTCTAAATGTTTTTATTATTTTTTATTAATAAAATAATATTGTCTGAGTGCAAGGTCTTACTAGACAAGAAGTAAGAAAAACACCAAATATTGCTAAAGCACAAGACCTTGAATAGAGGAATAAGAAAAAAGAAAACACTAGCCAATATAAAATTAAGATATATCATTATGCTTATATTATGAAACATCATATGCTCCTCATTTTCATCTAGAATCAGAAAGCACCAATTTAATCTGGTGTTGAGATTTTGACAAAATAAAATGTGGGTCTCTGTTTGCTAACTATATACAACCCATTTTATTGCAAAGTGCACATAGATCAGCATGTTCGAAAGAAAGATCTATCCAACCACAACCGAGCAATAAATATAATTTCAGGACAATTTGCATCAGCTTGTTAATAAATGCCGTAACCTTATTTCATAATCTTCAAACTAGATATGTAAAATTTAATTCTAATTAAATAATTGCATTTACTTACAATGCAATCTTATATAAACTGAAAAATGACCTCAGTTTTAATTATCTATATTCTCAAATAAACAGGCAAAAGACATCAGCAATAGGGTCAGATTTTTAAAACAAACAATTTAAAAGCATCTACCTTTACAGTTTTGCCTTAGAAATGAGAAAGCTGAATCATGCTTTGGATACAGATTAACAAACCTGTGTCAGAATGCTAGGTAACAGGATGTAGGCAAACCTGTTAAAAATAAATTAGTCAAAACAACAAAGTATATAGACAGTCATATGCATCAGGTGGCAAAAAAAATGGGAGTGACAAAAACATGTAATATTCTAGTGTAAACAAAACCTAAGAATTTAAAAAACAGAAATTTGCCGCTACATATATATATATATATTTACATAGATTCTGAGGTCATGAAATTAAAGCAGGGATTCATTAAGAATATCTAGCAAATACTAACAAGAGCATCTGTAGAAAATCTAGAATCCATACCTTTCCATGGATATTGAAGTTACTATTTCTTGGAGCACTGACATTCTCAAAACTCTTCTTATACTGTGGAGCAGCTATCCAAGGTGAATGTGGTGCGGGTGTTGCTATCATCATGAAAAATGGCTCAAAGCTGGATTTGTATTCCAGAAAATCCAGTGACATATTAGCCTGAAAGCAGATGCTTATTAATTTATTCATTATCACACTGAATCAGAACCAGGTGTCTGTAAGAGAATACCTCACATTCACAAACCATTACATTTATTTTAAATGTCTTGTGTTTAGCATTCAAACTAAGTAGTAAAGAAAAAATTGCAAGGCAAAAGGGATGAACTGCTGATCTTCAGATGCAGCAATTCAAGGATTAAATTTAAAAAGAGGAGAAACAATCCCTGTGCATCTTGGATATAAAACTGCAATGAAGTATAATGGTGATGATGAGGATAACCTGAGGAAGGTTCAGGAATGCCTTGATATAAAAAATACTATAGAAAACTAGGAACTACATAGAGATGTGCAGCAAATTCGTATCCTAAATAATTTCATAAGTACAATGAGATATGCATTTATTTAAGAGTTAAGAATTTTCTCTCAGGATTTCATTCTTCTCATAATACTGTGGACAATTTGAGCAATATGCTATTTCCAGACAGACAGCCATATTAGGACTGTATAGCAAAAGAATGTTCTGTGTCATTTTAACATAGATAACTACATTATGGCTAACATTAGAGGGACTGAAGTCTAATCAACTACACTGACGTTTGTGCGTAACAAATTTGTTATCATTTTATGGACATTCAATGTAAACTAGTTAGTAGAAGAAATAAACGGGCTAAAAGTAGTTGAAAAATTCTTACCAGTACATCTGTCAGATAATCCATGCTGTAGTTCATACCATGTCTACGTGCTTTTCCATTTACTGAAAGTGTGTAGTTATAATATTTGGAGTTTTTTTCCTAGCATAAGAAAATAAAAATACAATACTTATGCCCAGGAAAGAGGCAATAGAAAAAACCAATATCCTTTAGAATTTTGGCTTATTGAAGCCAAATTCTGATATATGCCTTCCAATTGGCTTCCAATTGGTTGTCATAATTATGTATGAATTATGACCCTAGGGTTGTTTCTCCTAATCATCTAAAATCTTACCAATCTAAAATAAATCTTATGTAATGATCCTGGCTTTGAGCAAATCAAATTAAGGCTACCAATTCAGAGATAACACTAAAAGAACTTGCAGGAAAAAGTTTTCTGGTTTAACAATTAAGCACTACCAATCAGGAAGCATCTACCATTATACTTAATCTGAATAAATCAGAATTCTTATAATCTTGCCTGAATATGTCACACAGGAGTATTGTTGACATAATTTCTTTAGGTTACAAAGAAACAACTTTAAGTCACAGCAGATATCAATCTTAAATACTGAGTTTCCCCAAAAATATGACTTACCCCAAAAACAAGTCCTAGTCCAATTTTCATGCCTGTGTCTAAGCTCTGCCCCCAAAATAAGCCCTTATAAACCCCCGCCCATTGTCTGGTTGAATAAGGTGGGCGCAGGCATAAAAATCAAGCTGGGGGTGGGGGTAGAGCTGTCCCATGCACCCCGCACCCGCTTACCTTAGGACCACTGCAGTCAGGCGCCCTATGCCTCAACACCTGTCATGCCACTGCCTGACTTCTGCAGCCGCTTGTGTCTGGATGCCACGTGGCGCATCGCACCGGTGTCACCACTTGTGCACTGGTGCGCCACTTGCAACGGCACAATGCACCACACAGCTTCCTGCCACAAGCGGCGGCACCGGTGTGATGAGCCACGTGGCATTCTGCAGTCGCAGAAGTTGGGCTCTAGCGCAACAGGTGTCAGGATGTAGGTGGCATGGCTGCAGTGGTCCTAAGGTAAGTGGGTAAGACATCCCACCAAAATAAGACCTTATTGTGCTTATTTTGGGGCTGAAAAGAAAATAAGACTGGGGCTTATTTTCTGAGAAACACAGGGTATTCAATATATACAAATTTATGTATAACACAATTGTGCAATAAACACGTAGGTATTATCCCATTCTTAATACACATCTTTTTGAGGCATAGATTAAGGTATGCCGGAGGAAATAACATCCTGTTTAAAACTACATATAAATACATATAAAAGACATTAAACTATTGATTTAATGGAAAAACAACAATGAAGAATACTGGATGTTTCATCAATAAACTGGAGTACATTGAACTTTGCAAGACCATAAGAAAACCTATCCAAGAAAAAACATCAGTTTAATGTGAAGTTTGTGAATAAGGCAATTGAAGAAAACAAAGGGATTAATAGAGCAAAATGCAAGCTTATAAATACAAGAAAGAATGTGTTTACATTAAACATAAAGATGGCTCTGTGTGTAGAACAAGACAGGAAATGTTAGAAATAATTAGAAAATTCTATCCAGAGCTATACAAAGATGTTGTGGCCCTGCCTCCTGAGCCTGTGTTGACAGAGGAAGAGGACCTGGATGATGAAGAGGAGGAACAGGCAATGCCTTTCTCCCCAGGACCTTCCTCCCTAGCAATGCCTCAGGTTTCTTCGGAAAGCCAAGAGGAACAGCCTGAGAGATGCATGCGGTGCGGCCATGGCTGGGGAGTGAGGAGGAGGATTCCTGGCTTGATCCCAGGCAACGTCAGAGGGAGAAACGTCAGCAGCAACGTAGGGGGCGTGGGAGGGCCAGAGATTGAGCTGGACCACACCCCACCAGGTATAAAAGTGGGTGTGCCTACGTTGCGAACTCTGTACGTGACAAAGTTTGGAATAAGCCAAGAATTCCGTCTGTGTTGTGGTGCCTGCTTTGGTTTATGGACTTTGGGAATAAATCCTCCCTTCTGGCTCAGTGAGTAGTCTGTTCCTTGTCAGCTCTGAACTCAGCAGTCAGAGCGTGTGTGATTGCCAAGACTCTTATCGGCTGTAGGAATTGACTTTTGGAGACAGGCCAGCGTGACTCTCTGTGCGAGTGTTGCTGCCAAGTTCCTTACCTTCTGGGGAAGGGAGGGGAGACAGAACACAAAGATCACTCAAAAGTAACAATATCCACAAAAGAGGAAATGCCAGATATCTTAATGGAGGAAGTATTAATTGTCATAAAATCAATGAAAAATGGCAAAGCTTCAGGAAATTACCTGGTTACACTTGAAAAGCTGACAGCTGGTGGTCAGAGTTTATACAACATACTAGCAAAACTATACTCAAGATGCTTCAGAAAGGAAAAAATACCTGATGCATAGAAAAAGGCTGAAATGATTCTTATACACAAGAAAGGGGCCCAAGATGATTTAAAGAACTATTGTCCAATAAGCCTCTCTCAGTCATCTACAAGGTTTTCACCAAGATAACGACAAAAAGAATATTGAGAATATTAAATGATGCACAGCAAAGGAGCAGGCAGGCTTCAGAAGTGGCTACAGCACAATAGATCATGTCCAGGTTGTTCAGCAATTCATTGGAAGGAATGAGTATGAAATTCCAAGCAAACAATAATTAATGCATTGCTTCATCAAGGCGTAGACACTGCTTACATAAACTTACTACAGCCAATATATGAAAAAGCAATGGCAACAATTTGCTTTAATGATCTTAAAGTGGAAATCAACATATGACAAGGTGATACAATATCACTTATGCTTTTCTCAGCCTGCCTTGAAGAAGTATTTCACAAACTAGCTGGGAAAAAGATGGAATAAAAATCAATGGCACCTATTTAAATCACTTTAAGATTTGCAGGTGATGTTCTCTTTTCACAAGATTCAAAGAGCTAAAAAGACACATATAAGAGCTGTACGAGGCAGGAGAATCATTTGGCTAAATTCACCAAAGAAAGAAAAAAATATCTGGAGAAGAACTAGACATAGTAGACTACTACATGTACCTTGGCCAACAGATCTCAATGAAAGTGATACAATAAAGGAAATTCAATGGCATGTCAAATGTGGATGGTATGCACTGGGCAAGCTAAGCATACTTTTCAAGAACAACCTCCCGCTAAGTCTGAAGATAAAAGTTTTCAATCAGTGTGTGCTCTCTGCTCTAACATATGCCGGTGAAACATGGACACTATTTTTACGGTCACAATCGATGCAAAA
Source organism: Naja naja (assembly GCA_009733165.1). Classification (NCBI taxonomy): domain Eukaryota; kingdom Metazoa; phylum Chordata; class Lepidosauria; order Squamata; family Elapidae; genus Naja; species Naja naja. The sequence continues at coordinate 1,216,329 of CM019154.1, read as the reverse complement.
GCTACAAGTGGAGCAAAGAGCCATGGAAAGATACAAGCTCAGCATTACAAGACAAGATAGAAAGACCTGCACATGGATTAGAGAACAAACAAAATATGCAATATCATCAACGGGCTGGTCACAATAGCAAGAAGAACTGATGGAAGGTAGACCATGGCAGAGTGGATCCCACTTGATAAAAAGCGTCCACAAAAGAGAACTAAAACAAGATGGATCAACTACATCAGCAAGTATTGCAGGCCCAATTGGCAAAAGAAAGTTCAGAACTGTATTGGTTGGAAACATATGGAAGAGGCCTTCATCCTGCAGTGGATAGATAATGATGATGATGATGATGAGACATACATATGTCCTTCTTTCATACTTACCAAAGCATACCAAAAACTCCATCCAGGAGGAACATGGCCAAGTCCTCCTGCATCCTCTGCTCCATACTGAAAATGAAAATCTAATATTAAAGGTCATTTCTTCATTTTCTCAGCTAAAATCTCAAGAGTATCCACAACAGGCCCTAGAAGAGGTTTGAAGAGTGTACCAAAGCTATCTAAGAAATATAAAGCTTTAAGGTAAAGTAAATGACATGTTTTCTTCATGTAGATTTTTTTTTCAATTGCAAGAGGCAATCCAAGTTGCAAATATTGAGAGTTTGCATATAATTGCCTAATCCCTTATAGGCATATATGGTTCTATAACCATCAAATGATTTAATCAAGAGCCTCACTATTAAAAGTAACATTCATTTACTTGGGGAGAGGTGGCTTCTAATGCCCAACCTTCCATAATTTCAATTATAAACAGGCTCTTAAGAACAAGTAGCTGATAGTTCTCCATTGAATGCCACAAAACATACCACACAAACTCTCTCACAATGTTTACATAACATGTACTTATGATAATTAAAATAAGGCAATTCAACTAATTCCCATTGTATTTAAGTACTGTATAAATTCTTGATCTTAGATTAATACTCTTATTAAAGCTTAATTTTCAGAAGCATGATTTTCTCCTTCTATATACAACATTTAGATTTAGATTAATCCAAAGAGATTCTATTCTCCTTGTGCAATCAGTGATTTTATACATGCAAAAATCTTTTAAAATTGATGTTTCAAACAATATATATCATATACCTCATTCAAATACTTTCCAGCAAAAAATGTTTGATAGCCACACTCAGACTTGAGTAGAGCTGGAAAGGTATATGGCTCCTGCATCTTCTGCCACGACTGGCTGCTGCAATTTCCTTCCAAAGTATTATTTACAACATGATGATTATGTGGATATTTTCCTGTCAAGATGCTGGCTCTACTAGGACAGCACAGTGCACTGGGTACATACTACATGAAAAAAATAATTATAGAATTAGATAGTACAACACTAATTTCCTACATTTCAGTCTATAACTTTTACAAGAAAATTAACATACAGATTGGTAATTGTAGGCCTTACTGTTTGGGGATTTAGTAATTTCCATCAAGTTTTAAAAACTATTCTACATACAATATCTAAATATATTTTAAAATATTTGATGACATAATATCCACTCACCAAAATAAATACCTCTCACTAATATATATTAGTGGAAAGGGCTGGGCAGAATTTCCAACAATACTGTGCCCTAGTAGTCAATTAGCTTGCTTGTCAATACACTTATGATTTTCTTTTTCATTTGAGAATTTTTTTTTTCATTTCATATTATAGAGCCATAGAAACTCTAAAAAATATAATCACAGTGATACAGAATTGCCAACTCTGATATTTTGCTGAAATAAAATGTTGGAGAAATCTTATTTTCTAGCTAGGCAACACCAGAGAACTATTTATTACTTTTTGCTTGATATTATCACCTAGTAATTATTTTAATTTTATATTTAAAGAATAGAATGAGTGACAATTGCAGTTTCCTCATTACTGAAATGAACAAGACCTTTATTGCAAAAATATTTGACAACACACAAAATAATAATCAAATGTGTCACATTTTTCCAGTTTACTGCCAAATTTTAACTGACTTCTGGAGTACCGTCTGAGGGGACAGTGATAAGAAAGATCCTGCACTGCATGGCCCTTGAGTTAAAAGATAAAAATGAAACTGAATACTATCTAATCTGCAACGCCTGGTATATCTGGCTATAGATATAAAAGGAATATAGCAATTGATATATGAATATGAATGATAACAATGCTGTAACATTGTTGGAAATGTAAATATGTTTTTAAATTGTTGGAAAATGTCTAATAAAAACTATTTAAAAAATAGAACACAGCACTTCAATTAATACTGCTAAACCAAAACACCATCTAAATTGCAAACTCTTCAAAAATATTGAAATATCCCAAAGCGCTCTAGTTAATCTCCAAATATATATATACTTTTAGCACTGGAATAATGTTCTCCCATATGGCTTGAAACAACCTCATTTACAATGCTCTTTGGGTTTGTATAATAATACTTGTACTCCAAGTCCCCTAAAAATCTCTCCCTGTCATTTGAGATGATCACCAACAGGAAGGATACATCCAGTATTGAGGGATAGCATAAGCCAAATAAGAAACCCTCCTAAACTGCCTCTGCCCATCCCCTCATTATCTTTGTGACTAAATTTCTAGAAAGAACAAAAACAATTTCCACCATGCATGACACAATTCCAACCAACATAAAAAGGGAAATCAAATTCCTGTCAGTCTTTGTTAACAGCTTAAGTGCCACCCAGATGATTATACATGCAGAATGTCCTTAATTAAGGAAAAATTAGCAAGTAAACTTTAATGTTGATGGAAATCACTGAATCTAATTAAGACAATGCCCAAACCTAACAAATAGCTCAGAGAGTTCTCTGGTGTTGCCTAGCTAGAAAATTAAGATTTTCCCAATATTTTACTTCAGCAAATTATATTCTGAAGTATTCTGCATCACAGTGATTTCATTATATTTTCTAGAGGTTCTAAGGCTCTATAATATCCTCTTCAAATGGAATAAATCATAACTGCATTTACAAGCAAGCTAACTGACTACCAGGACACAAAATTGTTGCCCAGCTCTTTCCTTGACTTATTCATGCCTTGAGTCAGATGCCTTCTACAGTCTTTCCTTATACAATCAATTTTGCAAAACCCACCACAAACTATGTACTTACTGCATTTGAGAAAGTTAGGCCCATTTCTGCAATAAGAGCATTGGTCTTTTTCAAAGGTGTCTGGAATAAAGGAAATATATAAAGAACTGTACTTTGTAAAAGGAAATTTCATGACTACAATCGTAAGATTTACTAAAAAGTAAATAACACTACATTGCTAGAATTTTTCCCAACTGCACATTTTGAGGAGCTGCATACACAGTAATCTAGCTAATCCAGAATTGTTTGATGTTGCATCAGATCTTCAACAATAAAACTTTATAATTGCAGACTAAGAAGCCAATATTGTTTTAGTACTGAAATCTCAAAATTGGAAACAAATTATTCCATAACTACTTCAGTATATTAAATTCTTTCATGGAAAATCATCTGATTTCTGCTCAGAGATGTTTTCTTTCTTAGGAACAAGCATAGAGATGCAAAGTAGATGCTATTAACATGTTACAATAGTGGAATTATATATTACATAGAAAATAACTTTAATTTAAATATTGTTTTAATGTGAAACACTCATGCTTCAGTCAGTAATGAGAATAGTATGTAGTAAACAAACTTTTTAGAAAATATATTTTAGAAAAATGCCATTCACAGCCAATTCTGATGGGTAATTCAATCAATATTCTGAATTTGTCTTTCCAGTTTCCATGGAATCTAGTTTAAAGTATTCAAAGATTGCTTCAGGACTCGGCTAGTATTTTAAATAGCATAACCCCAAACCTGAAGCACAGACCAGATATTGTTCACACCCCAAAGAATGTAACAACAAACCTTGAGGCAGAAAATCCCACAAGCATTTCTGCTAAGGAATAAGAGCACAACAAATTAAGCAATTTCCTTCCTTTTAGATCACACAGAATCAGCTGCTGCAAATTCTAGAGCAGTCCCTGCTAAACACCAACAGATGCAACTGTTTCCCAAGCCTTTCCACACTTTTAGTTGTATCTAAACACTTATTTTGATTGGTTCCACTACAGGTGCATTCAGGATTGTATGCATTTTACCTATACACCACCCATAGCTGCAACTGTTTTCAAAGTATAGTAAAGAGGCTCTTTATAATCCCTTTTGAAACCCTGGAATGGTGAAAGAACTGCACACAAAGTCTAATGGATGTGTGTTTATTGCTTCCTTGATTAGCAGTCGCCTTCTGCACGGTCACCAACCTAGTGTTGCTGTGGAGAAAGGCTGAACTTGAAGACTGAACCTCAAGCTTGGCATGCTTTGCTTTGTTTGATGCTTTACTGCTATTTCCTGTTTCCTTTACGTATAGCTACCTGTTTATTTTAGTTATATACATTTATGCTATTCAGTTAGTATTACTCTTTACTGTTTTTCTTAGTTAATTGCTCTTTACTTAGTTAGTGGAATTTACAATTCCAGGCGGGGAGTGTGCTGTCCAGCCAGTTTAGAGTTAATGGGATAGTTAGGAACTGAGAGCTGTCCCCTTAAGGGAATACATCATGGGAAATGTAGTCCATGTCATGTAGTCACATCTGTAATCCTGATTGGTCACCGAATTGACCCTTGTTGGGTTGAGGGAGGCTCCCTTACTCCAGCCTGAACCCTGTACCATGCGCTCACTACGATTATTATCATGATTATCATAGGGATGAGCGTTTAATATCTTTCTACACTAACGATTTCAACTGGGCAAAGAATTGGACATTAGATGCATCTCAACATAACTGTGAGTCACGTTGAGGATACCTAATATAATCCAATAAAAGAAACTATGTATGGAAGAACTTGTAGAGTCATCTGTCTGTCTTTATATTCAGCAAATGGACCAAAAGACAGAATAACTTCAATCCTCAAATTTCCCCAGGCCGACCTAAGTACTAAGTACTTCTATTCAAGAAGTTCTAGGTGGCTTCAGTTCTCCGCTTTCCCTTATTCTTGCACGTTTGCTCAGAGCTCGTCCCGTAATGCCCTCTCTCCACTGCGAGCTGCAGCACAGACGTGTGACCGTAGGACACCCTATCCGGGGTGCTGTGGGCACCGAGGTGTTTCCAGGCTGGTTTCTCCCCTCCCTCCAAGACGGCGGGGCTTTTCTGCGCATTCTTCACTACCGCGCCGGACACTCTCCGATTCCGAGCCACCCGCATTCACTTCTCCTGCTACCGGAGGGTCCCTCTTCCCCCCTCCTCATCCCATCCCTTCCCATCCCCACGACGCGCAGAGCAAGGCTACCATTCCCCCCAGGTAGACGTCCTGGTCGTCTGTCAGAATCAGCACCACGTTGGGTTTCCGCTCTCCGCTGAGACCGGCGGCCCCTGCTTCAGCGGCGGCGGCGGCGACCCAAGCAGCAGAGCCGAGGACCAGCAGGAACGCCAAAGGCCGGGCCAGAACCGGGCAGGCTCGAGCCATCCTCGCACCCGAGCCAGGCGCGAACGGGAGAGCAAGAGGAGAGCCGTTCATCAAGCGCCCAGAGCGCCTAAGAGCCGTCGCGAGACGAGGCGGCGTCGCACGCTTCCTTATTTCTCCTCTCCTCTCCTCTCCTATAGGCTGACGGAGGGAGCCAAATTAGGGTCACGTGACCTGGAGACCTCCGGCGGCTTCCGCGAAGGCCGCAAATGCGCTGCGGGTCCCACCCACTCGCTCTGCGTTGCTGCCGCGTCCCGCTTGCGATTGGCTCCCGTCGCTTCAGCCGTCGGATTTCCTCGAGGGAAGGTCGCCGAAGGGCGGCGTCAGGATTTCATGGGCATCAAGGCGCCGAGTCCTATCACCTGTTTAGGAGCTGGGTGGTTGTCTTCAGCTTTGAAGCATATCAGTCGTAAGAAACAATGATGTGTTACTGTATAATCCTTTGCCAAATCAGGGAACACAACGTTTCGTTTAAAAAAAAAAGACCACAAGAAACCATAATTACAAACGGTCCTGTCAAATTAGCTACCTCGTAGATAATTTGCATCCAACAACTTGAATGGTGGGCATTGCAACAGTTCATAATACCGGTTACAATTTTCACATTTAGCTATAGATGTATGTATGCTTTTAACTTGTGATGATGGCTGCAGTGGCCCAAAATCTGCATAAATTCATTAATTATTAAAATCTCAAGACTATTTTTTCTGTTGCAACAAGCCCACATTGTTGGTTTGTGAATTCTTTATGAATTCTATTTTTAATTGATTTAAATGCTGTCCATACTCTGCACAAAATGTCATACTGTGGGTTAAATCTTTCTGCCTCTCAAGATTGAAAATAAAACACAAGAAACTGAAATTTGACCTTAAAACAGTCTTTTAGTACAAAGAAAGTTAAAAAAGGGAGGTAGTTTTCCAGTGGCCTGGACATATGGTTGCCATGAATTATTTGGGGGAGTATTAAAATTCAAATCATGATTTATGCTTCTGAATTTTATGGAGAGGAAAAACTAAAATATTGTAGTTTGCCCAAATAGACATCTTTAATAGCCTTCTGTAAATATTTTATCACTTTTGTTCCTAGGAAGAGAAGCAGATTTTGACATCAGGTTCAAATAGGAGAGTATCCAAATGGCTATCAGGTTCTGTTTTCCCTAGAACTGAAAAAAAGTGTGTAGAAAAGTACTTAAGAAAAACATTTTTAAAATGTTATGTAAAGATTCAGTTTATTTTAGTTTAATAGCAGTTCCATGCTAAATTATCTTGAATATTGCCAAACAGCAAAAATTTCATTATTTAACCAGTATATTTCTTATAGCTAGAAGTACACATCCAGAATGGAAAATTTTGTATACAAGTAGTTGCAGTTCTATAAGTTGCAAATGAGTTCTATAGCTCTTAGGCATTCCTTATTTAATCAGCTTAATGCAACCATGAAAAGAATCAGTCATAAATGTAGGTTTCCTGGTCTGTTATTCTTCCAATCAAGATGTATGCTTGGAGTAATAACTCTTAGGCTGCATTTGCATGATAGTTACTTCTGGTTCAGAGGTGGTATTCAGCAGCTTCTGAGCAGTTCTGGAGAACCAGTAGCAAACATTTTGAGTAGTTCTGAGAACTGGCAAATACCACCTCTGACTGGTCCCGCCCCCATCTATTCTCTGCCTCCTAAGTCCCAGCTGATTGGCTGGGCCTTCTTTTGCTGCCCTGTACAGGAGAACGGAGCTGGAAAGCAGGTTAGTGGGGTGGGGAGGGAATGGGATTTTGCAGTAACCCCAGGAGTAGGGAGGGTATGGCGATTTTACAGTATCCTTCCCCTGCCATGCCCACCAAGCCACGCCCACACAACAGTAGTAAAAAATTTTGAATCCCACCAGTGTTCTGGTTAACTATGGTTTGTTCTGTCCAGTGCTTTAACGTCTGTGTAACACATGGAACACAATCCACTAGGTTAAGAGGTATAATCTGGGATCCAATGCATTTCGTGAACACAGCCTTAAACTGAGGGTAAAGTAGAAATTACATGAAAAATGAGGTGTTGTGTTTTTCTTTAAAATGCCTGTATTTATGTGAGATGCTTTATCCACACATTAGCTAAGTATTGGTCACTTGATGATCCAGTATGCCACACAATTTTTAAATGTTGGATTGAGTATGGGTTAATTCTTGTGTAATCTAATAATTCCTATTCCAAACATGTTTTATACATGAAATATGATAGGTTGATACTTCTGGCCTGTAAAAATAACTTTTGTGCACATATTAAAATGTTTTAGCTGGTATGGTTATGTTTAGCTGGCATGAAGCTTGCCTACGTTTATAGTTTATGGAAGTGGCTGCTTATCCTTTATTAATTTACTCACAATAAACTTGACAATCTGACTTTAGGCAACACATCAAACTAAACTATCACACTGGCTGGATTTAAAGACTGAGTTGCATTATAATTTGGCCAATCACAGAGCCAGTTTGGTCTAGTTGTGGTTGACACCAGACTATAAACTGAATTCTAGTCCTGCCTTAGGTATGAAAATCAGCTGAGTGACTTTAGGCCAATCAAATTTAACCTAACGAGTTGCATGTATCTAGAGAAATTGTATTAGTTAAATAAGTAATTGTCAAATTAATATTGGGTTATGTTGTCCATGGAAAGCTACTGTTTTGCTGTCCATTCACTTTATTTTTTATTTTTTTTAATTTTTTAAAAAACAACTTTATTTACAAGAATTAAAAACATACAAATTTAAAAAATACAAAAACACTAATGTGTAAATGACACAATACTCTTTACATTTGATATCAAATTTGATAAGTCCTAATAATCAGTACTAATACTTGTCACATCTTCGTTTACTATCACATCCTAAACACTAAACAACTCACAGTACTCTACTAATCTTCTCGTTGGTTTATAACTATTCAATTAATAATATATTCATATTGTTTAAATATTAAATGAAGTAATATAATAGATAATAATAATAATGAAAGAGAAAAGAAGGTTTAAGACCTTCGTTATTTTTATACATTTCATATAGACAGCAGAGTATAATATGTTTCTTAGGTTCATTTATTTTATGTACTTTTTTCCTTTATGATCTACCCATTTATACCATTTATCCCATATCTGATAGTAATCTGTATCCTCCTTCCCATTAATTTTGAGCGTGAGTCTCTCCAATTGGGCACTCTCATAAGTTTTTTGAATAGCAACGTGTATTGATGGTATATTCGGTTTCTTCCAATATTGTGCTAATGAAATCCATGCTGCTCTTAATAAGTGGATGATTAGATATCTTACTTTAGGGGGATAATCTCCTTTAATCATTCCCAACAGGAACAGTTCTGGTTTCCATTCCAGCCCACACTCTGTGATCTCTTCTATCCACACTTTTATTTTTAACCAATATTTCTTTGTCTCGGGACAAGTCCACCATAAATGAAAATATGTACCAAATTTCCCCTTGCATTTCCAACAGCATGGGTTTTGCTGTCGGAAATATTTTGACCAATCTAGAGGGTGCCAGATGCCATCTATACATCATTTTATACAGATTCTCCTTGTGTGCTACTGATTCAGTTAATATAAGATTTTTTTTTGCCAAATTTCTTCCCAGTCATCCAGATCTATACTATAACCGAATTTTTCCCCCAACATAGGGCATAGGACATAGGTCCTTTCCTAATTCTCTCCGCCATTTCATGTTCTAATAAATAATTATATAGTTTAGAAATCAAACTTTTCTCAGGACTTGAAAGTATTTTGTCTAAATGTGTGTCTTTTACCTCAATTCCAAATCCCTTTACGTCTTTATTATATCTCAATTTTACTTGGAAGTAGGACCAATTATCCATTCACTTTTTAATGGCGTATGGTTTTCCTTTGCAAAATGCAAAATTATACAGGTCAGCCACAGCTATTAGCTGAAATATAACCATTGGATTTTGCTACATGTACCAGTTTTCGGTGTGAAACCTGGCTCACTTGCTCTACGTCCAAACTGCTGAGCGGATCATAAGCGGCCCGTCCCATTTACTGCAGCGGGAAGGGCCGGTGATTCGCAGTGAGCTGATTGGCTCCCGGCAACAGGTGCAGAGCCGGGATTCTTCGGAAGCCACGGCCTGCTGGAGGGGCGAGGAAGGCAGGCCGAGAGCGTCGCAGTCTAATGGAGCTGCGGGGGATGTGACGCTGGGCCGGCGCAGGCCGTCCGTCCGTGGAGCGAGAGGGCTTTCCCTTCCTCTTCCACCTCCGTTTCGTGGAGAATGGGACAAACCCGGAACTCTGGCCTGACAACTCTTCGGCCGGCGAACGCCTGGCTGATCCCCTTCTCGTAGCGGCGGCGCTTTGCAGCCGCTGCGCCTGAGGCGCGGAGAAGGAGCGCAATGGAGCTCACGGAGGTCGACTTGGAGGGCGCCGGAGCAGAAGCTGGCCGGCGCGTTGTGGAGCTGCCTGTTGGGAGCAGAGGAAGCAGCAACGCGGGCAGCCTGGGGGAGGACGAGGAGGCGGAGCAGGAGCCCGGCCGGAGCAGAAGAGCCAGCCGCGCCTCCTCTCTGGTGAGTGGGCTGCTAACCGAGCTCTACAGCGTGGCGCGCGTTCGCCACCGCGACAGCCTAGACAGCTCCACGGAGGCGTCCGCCGGCTCCGACGCCTTCCCCGGGGGGAGAGGCAGCAGCGCTGGGTCCCGCGTCCTGCAGGAGCTGCAGCGGAACTCGGGTCAGCGGCACCAGAGGAAGTACCTGGCTCAGAAAGGTAAAGCGGACAGAGGATGCCTCCGAGGGTTCCCCTCACTGGGCCCCGCGGCGATCTTGTCAACGGGGAACGTTCCCCCGGCCGATAGGAACAGCGGGCGGGCTTCTCTGAGCGACGACGAGCTGGGCTCGGTCTGCGCGCGGGAGCCTTTCTGGGAGGGGAAGCTGGGGAAGCGAGCATGTGCGCCATCTGGAGTAGGCAGAGGAAAGATACAAGTCGTGACTGTAGTAGTAGTAGTAGTAGCAGCAGCAGCAGCAGCAGCAGCAGCAGCAGCAGCAGCAGTAGTAGTAATATAATAAATTTATTCGACTTGTATGCCGCCCTACTCCCTAAGGACTCATGATAAACGGAGCTCCATTACAATATAGGTAAATGCCCAGTTCTGCTGGCAAATTTAGGGCAGGGCTGTAGGAATTCAGGTTTTTTTTTTAATTTTTATTTTTAATTACATTTTATATGCCGCCCTTCTCCGGAGACTCAGGGCGGCTTACAATTTTTGGGATACAACCCAATGTGCTCAGCAATAGCCTCCATTCCATTGTATATGCCTGCTTATTACTAAGCGGCATTTTTACAAGGTCAGCTAATTGCCCCCAACAATTTTGGGTCCTCAATTTACCTCCCCCGAGAGGATGGAAGGCTGAGTCAACCTTGAGCCTGGTGGGATTCGAGCCTGCAGTAATTGCAGGCAGCTGGAGCTAAGTGCAAGGTGTTTAACAGCCTGCACCACCAAGGCTCTTATTTTTAAATAAAGATGATTCAAATATTTAAAAATATTAAGCAAGAGACTGTTCCCTGTTCTGTCTGCAGTAGTGACATGGTGATCTTAACAAGAGGTTTACAAGGATTGCCAAGATGACCCATGTGAAAGCTGAAAAGGCATTTTATAAGGATAGGAATTATCAGCCTCCTGATAGAAATGTGGGTGATCACTCATATTTCCCTAAAGAACTGAATTTTTCTCTGATTGGAGTTAATCAATTCCAATTCTGCATAGAAAGCTTTCTGAAAGTAGCGCTCTGCTGTTAGCCTCTTGTTATTTCACGTATTTCATTAGTCTATAACTCAGTACTGAACCTTTAAAGTGTCTTTGCAATAAAGTTTGTGCTATAATTTTTGTTAGGTGTAGAAAATATTCTTTTACCCTGGTAGTGTTGCTATTGCTTTTTTAAAATAAAGTGCTGGGTTTTGTTGACCAATGAATGACAGTTTGATTAATGATTTAGTATGTCTATTATCTACAGTTACTAGTTAGTGATAAAACCTCTCATTTGTTTTAACTACAGTAATTTCATGAACAGCCACCAACTACTAACTTAAAAAATCAGTTTGATGTCTGCTTTTGTCCACTATAGGGTGCCTGTGCGTGCATGGAAGATTTTAAAAAATGGTTTTGATTTATTTAATTAATAAAGTAGAATTCTGTAAAAAGAATATCACAGTATTTTATTGTGTTTTGTTACATGTAGCATCTAAATCTTATGGCAAATTAAAATTGTTACAAATTATTTTGATTCCATATGTCACTATATAAAGCAAACTTAAATTAGAATTTTATTTTTGAAAATTTCAAATTCAGCCTATAGTAAAATCAAATTGAGCCAATAAATTGAGGTTCAATTCTATACATACCTACTTTGGAGTAAAAGTATTTGAAATCCATGCAGTTGTTCTAAAAAATATAAACATTTTAAATATTGGTACAATTCAGATCCTTTTAAATGTATTGAATGCCAATAATAAATGGGTTTATTCATTTCCTGTGGTTTCAGTTAAACTCAGCAAATAGTTTAGTATTTCTGTAGTTTCCTTCTTAGTAATATTTCAGTAATGAACCATGCATGTCCCAAGTTAAAGAATATGCCCAAAGCTATATGGAGAATTTGGATGTGGTTTTAATTAATGATTGCCTTCTTTTTTCACAGGAGTGATTCTGAATAATAACATTGATGCCTGTCGTTTTCCTACAGTATTCTTTTATAAAACTTTGTAATATGTATTACCTTACAATCATGCTAAGAACCAAGGGTTAAGACCCTTTTGAAGAAAGTCATACTGATTATCAAAGAGGGAAATAGATTTTCAAGTTGCAGATTTCATCCTTTGGCCCTTTTTTCTTTTCTTGACAGATATTAGTGAATTGACAACAGTAATACGGGAGTTGAATTATAGAATTTGTGTTCAGTCAGCAAAACTGCTTCGCCTTCTGAAACAAAAGGACAGACTTTTACATAAAGTCCAGAGGAACTCTGATATTGTAACAGCCTGTTTACAGGCAGTTTCCCCCAAGCGACGTGAGTACTATTTATCTTAATCCAGAAATATTATAATTTTATTCCAAATATTATGCTACTGTTGCATTTTCAAACAAGGACAAGAAAAAGATATTTCTATAAACTTTCTGTGGATAACAAGTCATATTTTGAGTTAAACTTTCTAAGGATTTATCATATAGAATTACAGTATATTATTGGCAAAGAAATTGGTAAAGGTTTTTATAGTAGTATTTATAGTAGTATTTCAAAACTAAAAGCTCTGATTGTAGCAATATATTTGCAGAGAAAATTTATATTTTTCAGATTGATAAAGTCCTGACTTTTATATAACAAAAGTTCAAGGCTCCATGCAGAATATATTTTCCAAGTAGTAAATCCATTGAATGTCAGTGTGAAAGCCAGTTTCCTTAGTTTCAAGGAAATAGGAATTCAATTATAATTTCTTCAATTTTAGAAACACTTATGAACCATTTATTGGAAAATATACCTAATAATGATTACTACAGCAATGTATGTCACACAAATTATTCTCATAAATGTTTTACAGCTAACTTTCTTGTGTCTTTTTCATTAACATGCAGCATGGCAATGTACTATCTACAGGTACAGTACATAAACTAGTTTGAAAACTGCACTAAAATGAACTGGTGCATGCAACTATCCATATTAAATGTAGAATTTTTAATGATCTTCTAGTTCTGATCTTGAGTGGTACGGAATTTGGAGTTTCTGCTATTTGATTTAAGTAGCTAGTTAGAATTTTGTATAGCATAATCCTAAAACATGGTTCATTGGAAGTAAGAGCCACTCTGTTAAAGTAAGCTTATTCCAGGAAAGCATGCATAGGTGGCAGGTTACACATATTCTTTAAATACTTCAAAGATGTAACTTAAGCATAGCTAGGGTTTTTTTTTTTCCTTTGGCAAAATAACTACCCTGCAAATAAAAATCAACTAGCATGACAATGGTACTTTTGCATGATTTCCTGTGATGTTTTGCATTACAGATAGCAGACTGCAGTATCAGGTCTAAAAATCGTATGAATGCAATATTTTGTTTAAAGGAAGTAAATTGTACAAACAAAACTGCAAAACTCAGCTACATTTATAAACCTGAATCTCTGCCAAAATTTATAAACACACACACACATACACATTTGTGAATGTGAAAATAACTAAACTCATCTCAACATTATTTTAATACCACTGCAAAATGGCATTATTCCTCCGTGGTGGACCCATATTTAATTATTGAAATGGGAGAGGGTAGCTCCAGGTTCAAGATCTTATCTGCCCATGGAACAAACTTGGTGACCTGAGGCAGATTGTCAGCCCATGTGTAGCAGCAGGGTTGAGCCCAAACAACAAACAGTAAAAAATCTGAACTCTCTTCTTCCTAAAGTCCCCTGAATATTATGCATCGTAGCCTTGCCTTTTTGCCCTGGTATGCAGCTTGATAATTATTATTGTTGCTACCACTTATCTTCTAGAGTGATATCTTTACTTGGTACCCTGTCCCTCAAACTCAGCATGTGTATAGCCAAGGATCCCACAGCTTTTATCCTTACTGTCCAATAATAGAAAAAAAATGATAAAAAGTATGGTTTCAAATGGGGGACATCTGCAGCAATCCAAGATTTCCTCAAAGTGATTACATATGGGCTAAAGCATCACAACACAAACACTGCCTCTTACATACTAGCAAGCAACATCAGAATAGAAGTACTAAAGGGCAAAGATATTGAGATACATTGAGATATTGTACTGAACCCTCTTGTTTAGGTCAAAAGTAGTTGGCTAGCTTATTTAATGTATAGGCTATAGCTGGATACCCATGCTTTCCTATGAAACTATGTGATGGTCCTTGATAAATTGACACTTAACGTTTGAAAATTAATGAGTAGTTTAAAAAAGGCACTGTATGTAGTTAGAGAAGGTAAGTGAAGTTTCTATTACAGATTAAGACATTATTGTAAGTCTAACAACAATAAAATAGATGGGCCCTTTAATCCCACCAGCACCCCTGGCTTTTTGGTCTGCGTAGCTAGGCTAATAATTTGCATAGCACAGACTTTCAATTCCTCCCTCAGATAAATTGCTCAGGACCTCCCTGTAAACAACATTCCTGTTTTGCTCTCTGGCTGGAGGATGACCAGGCTGTCCCGTGAACTGACTCTGGAGCACGCCACAAACAACTGGCCATGGGAGAAACATTGACTTCTCAGAGACACACCAGCCACTTTCAAAGTCTGTCCCTGTGCCTTATTGATGGTGATGGCATAGCACACCTTAACGGGAAATTGCAGACGTTTGAACTCAAAGTGATGGGATCAGAGGAATTTGGGGGATGAAAACAGTTTCTCCCTGATTGATGCCTGTGAAAATCATGGCTTCAATTACGTGTTTATACAGAGTCTTCAGCTGAAGCCCGATGCCATTGCACAGTTTCGGAGGGCTTAGACTGCGTAACAGCATGATTGGAGCACCAACCTTCAGGTACAGGACATGAGATGGTAATCCTGATGGGTTGAGAGTGTGCAGGAACTCCACGGAGTAATGTGCAGCATCCTTGACCTCCATTACCGAGTCCACAGATTCATACTTCATATGCTCAGTGGACAGCTTCTCCAGCAGAAAGTTGTTGATATTGTTGGCTGAGTTGTTTGTTGGTGTGAGAATAGCTGTTTCCCTCAGCCATGAAGCACAATCCACTCTAGCCTGATGAATGTTGGGGTATATTCTGTCAGTCAAGCTGAACAGATCGCAAAAGTCACTCGGAATAGTTATTCTTCCCTCCTCTTCCAAAAACTTGCCATCACCAATATCAAGTAATAAGTTAGAAAACACTTCTGCCCTCAAATCACGTTGAAGGTGGACACGCATGTTAACTCTCAAGGACAGGACTTTGGCATTAGGCCATAAGAAGGATGACTTGAGACAGGCCTCGACTTTATCTGCATGTGTCCCTTGTGGCACAACAGGCAACGTCTGCCTGAAGTCACCAGCCAAAAGCACCGTAGCTCCACCCATAAGATGGTTGCTGCCCCTAATGTCCTGGAGCATCCTGTTTAGAGCCATAATACCTCTTTTGTGAGTCATGGTGCACTCATCCCACATGATAACTTTGGCTTCTTGAAGCACCTGAGCTAAGTCACTCTGCTTAGAGATGTTACAAAGCGCAGACTCAGAATGATTCAAGTTGAGAGGTAATGAAGGCAGAATGAGCCATCTTGACTCCATCGATCAAGGAAGCTGCCATTCCTGAGGAAGCAACGGCAAAGGCGATATTCCTTCCACCCCTAATTTTGGCCAGCAACAGATTGATCAAGAACATTTTGCTAGTGCCACCAGGAGCATCAAGAAAGAACAACTGGCCAGAATCAGAAGCAATACTGTGCATGATTTCATTGTACGCTTTTCTCTGTTCTTGATTTAATTTTGGAACATTCACAGCAACTGTTTCTGTCAGCTGAATGGTAGTATAAGACAGTTCACTCAGGTATTGATGGTTGCTGACAATGGCTCCTTGCTCTAATGAAGGTGGTGGTAATCTGAACTGCAGGAGTGTTTTACCCGACATGGATATGACAATATTCCCAAGAAGGATAAGGCATTGGCTGTAAACAATTTGGAGGTCCAGTTGGGCATCTCCACACACACTCTCCATTAGCCATCTAACATCTTCCACAAGACACTCTCTGTATTTCTCCCACTATTTTAGGGGGTCTCCAACTTGGCAGAAAACCATCATGATGGCAAACAGTTCATGGATTTTATTAGGAAAGTCAGAGATGGAGGCTTCTTCCAGAGTGTGGTCCCAGTGAGCATCATCCTCTAGCAAGCCAAGTGCACTGCGCACTGCTTGAAATGTTGGTTGAAGCACCCCTGCCACAGTTTTTAGGGCAATAAATGACATGAGGCCATGGATCTCGTGTAAGAGGAGGCGTAGGTAGCACCCAGCATTACCGGGATGGACAGTGTACACTCTACCCAAAACCTGATCTTTCTTCACCCCTGAATAACATGGTATAAGCTTCTCTTCTTTTCCTCCTCCAGAACTGGTTGCCTTCCCATATGTAGTAAGTTGAACTTTGCAATATAGAAGGGTCCTTGCGAAAGCATTGACTTTACACAGCTCAAAAAAGGCCAGAAGTGTTGTTTTAGGATTATTGATCCTCTGAACAACATTGTCCTCAGTAAAATAAACTCTCTGGCTGCTTTCAAGATGTTTGGCAAAATGCATAACAGGAGGAAACCTTCCATGAATAGGGTAGCAGAGAATGTGCCAGGCTGCCTCAGAGCTGCTGTTGTATCTTCCTGCCTCGTACCTTGTCATCTTGTCCAGATGTGCAATGGTGAATGCTGCCCGTCAGACCCTTTGTTAATATACTTGCAGATGTATTTTATGGATTTAACGGAATTGCTGTACTCAACATTTATATGAGCCGAGAAGGGGCGAGACAGGGCGGGGTTGTATGGCACCACCCAGCGATTGTCAAGGTTGACTCCACTGATGTTGGCAGTGAAGCCACTGCCTGCCCGGGACCACCTGCGATACTGAGGATAGCTGTCCTCTCCGGTTTGACTTTCCTTCAGAAAGGGCTGGGGATAGTTCTTGGTGCAGGTGCTATCCACGATGCAGGGTGAGTTCCTGTTGAGGGGTCCACATGTGCAGTAGAACATTGTCATCTTGATAATGTCATGGAGTGCTAGGGCTAGGTCGGGATCAGGTACCTCAGCACTTATAACTTTGTCAACGGACTCTGGTCTTATCTTCTAGACACAGGGGAATATGAATGTGCGGGAGTCCATGTTTCTGCCATGCCACGGAGTACATGTAACACCAGGTATTTCCAAAGATGCAACCTTTAGCGAGAAGCTTCATGATATGTTTTACTTTCACGGGAAAAACCCTTGCTGCTGTGTCATGTCTATGGTGAGATTTTTGTCCTTGTTTCAAGAGCTGTACGATTTCTGGTCATTTCAGATTGCAGGTAAATGTAATGAACAGATCACGTCCGAAATGTCGCACATACACCATCGCATCTTGAGATCGCTCATGCACGTAGTGGTGTCTTCCAGGCAAAGAAAATGGCAACACAACCATCTTGCCAAGCTATGATAACTGGCTGTCAGTGCTTGTCATGGTGTCCTTCAGGTGCACCTACACCCCCACTTCTCAGGGTTGTTTTGGTTGTTATGAATCCAACGGGGTCTTTCACTCTCAATTTTCGCATACATATCAACCAGAAATTGATTAAGGAGGTAGCGGAGCAGCAGTAGGTAGCATTCTCTGCCATTGCGCTCCATTATCTTGTAGCTGTAAAAGTCAGCAGCAGACACGGCTTTCTTGAGAGGACTCTTGGACTTTGCATCGCACTGAGGTATATTGATGTAATAGCTATTTCCTCCATGGCCGAACATCAGAGGGTACTGGAGAGGATCATAGGCATGGAGTGTCTCCCTGATTCGTTGTCTGTTGTCTCTGCTGTGGAGAACGATCTCTCTCTTCTGGCTGATAATGAGAACAGCCACTTCTGTAGTTGTGGGGGCATTGAAACGACCTCGGTGCTCTCCAGGCGGCTTCCTATTGGCGTTAATCACCACTTGGAAGTCCTTGTGGCCCTTAGGAACAGAATCAACAGCAGCGTTAAGTTCCAGAATATACCTGTGTTCACACAGCAACTTCTGCAGTTGGCTAAGCAGTTCTGGATTAATGCTCAGGTAGATTCCACAGCGGATGACCCTCTCATTGTCCTCATCACCGACAAACTATATCTGGAGAAATGAAGGCTGCTGCTGAGGCCCCGCCATGATACTCCCTATCCTGTGGTAGACCTGCCCCTGCACTTTGAGTGTTGGCATAAAATTTCTCTCCTTCACCTCCCTGGCTCCAAAAGACATCATTTTGGAAGCATCCACTGTATTTCCGGGCAGCGGAAAGAAAGTGTTCTGCCATTGGATGCTGGTGGGTGAGAAGGCTATGTAAGGGTTCAGGGTGGGGCTCAAGGGGAGGGAGCTGGACTTTACCACCACTACAGCACGTCCGGGAGTCTCATCCTGACACTTCAGGACACGGCACCAGGCACAGGGTAACTGAGGACGGAGATCAACAACCTTTTCCCTGGAGTAATCAATCTGAGGTTCATATTTAAAACCAGACAAATACTTATTAGTCCAAGGCTTGTTCTTAAGATCTAGCTGTCTACAATTACTGTAGGCTCGAATCCCACCAGGCTCAAGGTTGACTCAGCCTTCCATCCTCTTGGGGTAGGTAAATTGAGGACCCAAGATTGTTGGGGGCAATAAGCTGACTTTGTAAAAATGCCGCTTAGTAATAAGCAGGCATATACAATGGAAGGAAGGCTATTGCTGAGCGCATTGGGTTGTGCTCAAAATTGTAAGCCCTGAGTCTTCGGAGAAGGGCGGCATATAAATGTAATTAAAAAAAAAAAAGGCATTGATCTGATTTGTGATATCTTTATTGTATTTAGCTGTAGCTGCCTGATCAATGTAGGGGTTATTAGATGCACACCTTTTTACGGCCTCTCTATTGACTTCGGGATGACTTTGATGATACTTTTTTGCAGCTTCCCTTACTTCTGTTTTCCTAATCGCACCTGTAAATCTTTTCCTGAGTTTTTTCCCTCTTTTCTCTTTGACTGGTGTTACAGTACCAGGAACAGATTCATCTGAACTGAGGAGGTCAGTGTAAGAAGTGAGTTGGGGCTGGGACACTATGCAGGAGAAATTCGGTGGTAGTCGGTGATTGAAACTCACAAGAGAATATCTCTCCTGCCACCTTGAGTTCGGAAGCAGTTCCATAGGTTGAAGGCATGGACATTTTGGTGAGGTACTGACATTTAGTACTTTAAGGAGCCCCAGATTGCTCCTGAGTGAAGGAGTGGAACATCTGTCAGTTTGAACTGAGGTAACAGAATGTGAGACAACTGGCAGTTGGAACAGAGTTCTTTTCAGGTGGTGAGGGGGAGTAGAACTCCTTAGCATCAGAGCGTGTTAATTGCTGTATTAAGAAATAGTAGTGATCTGGTGGTCATTTCGAAAAATCCTTTCTTGGTGAGCATCTAGAAGCCAAGAGGAACATAAGTGCCAAATTTCAAGTTTGTAGGCTTTACGGTTCTGGAGATTTCATGATGACGTTTATATATATAGATAGTGTAAGGGAGCTCATCCACCTTTGAGAAGACAGGGTTAATATATGGGCCTTAGAGGGTATCAAGTATGTAAGATAGACATAAAATTGCCATGTCTACACTCTTTACAGCAGGGGTGTCAAACTTGTGGCCCGTGGGCTGGATGCATCACAGGCTGACCTCGCCCCTGCCTGGTTTAGCAAAGGAGAAAAAAGTCCCGATACATCATGTGACACTGCCGTGATGATGCCGTGTGTTTGACACTCACGCTTCACAACAAAGAACCATGAATTGGTATAGCAGTCTCTGGATAATAATGGTAAATGGAACCAGGGATTCCATTGCCAATACAACATGGCCACAAAGCATGATGTGATGTGACTGCACAGACCTATAATAACAGGTCCAGCAGGTCCAGTTGCAGTCATCAAGTACAAAGTCATGTGATTGCCATTTGTGACATCTGACAGGCCATTGACTTGGCTGGTCAGAAGTCTGCAGTGAAGGTTAGGGTTAGGGAAGATCACATGAACATGGGATGCTGTGATGTTGTAATTGCAAGTGGTTGGCAAACACTTTAATCATCACATGACCTCAGGGGCACGGTAGCAGACACAAATACAAGGATCATTCATAAATCTCCTTGTTCAGTGCTGTTCAGTGCTGTGACAACTGGATGATTGCTGAATGAATGATCAAGAACTACATGTATTAGAATTTATGGTAGCAAGAATCGAAGACTAGGTTCACCATTACAAAGCCATAATGCAACTCATTTGGTCTTGGATCTGTTTGCCATATGGACCCTGGATATGCGAAGTACTTAGAAAACACAAATCAAACATCCATTCATAGACTGGGGAATATCTGGTCTACTATTTAGAATTATCATAGCATTGACTAATACCCATCTGCTAACAGTAAGAGGTACATTTGGATGTATGTATTATATTTGCATGATACCTGTCGCATTATGGAATGGAAACTTGTTGCATTATGTTGTTTTTAATAAGAACCAGTATTGTACTTCCCTCCTTTGAGTATGCTATAGATCTGCCAAAGGAGCTTGTGTATGCTTTTGATTTCTGAAACTTCTGAAACGCAGATGGAGTACACAGCTTGGTTGTAAAAAGATTGGGCTAAACTTTGGTGATGCTATCTTGATTGTGGAATGTTTTGGTACAGATGTTGGCATAACAGTGGGTATCAGTTTTAAGATTTAGATTTTACTAAATAGATTTTACCTTATTTTTTCAATTGTAAAATTTAGGATATTTGGGATATAAACATACCTTGTTAAATAAAATGCTTTGCTACAATAATGCAGACCACTGATTCAATATTGTCTTAAACTGACTGGTTTTCCTCAGTTCTAGCTCAATAGGCTAATAATGTAATTTGCAGTCTTTATCACTGGATCATATAGGCCAGTGGTTCTTAACCTGGGCGATATCGCCCCCCAAGGGGTGATTTTGTTTTTCGGGGGGGTGATGGAACGAAAAGGGGTGATGTGGGGGCGAAGGAACGGAAGGGGGGCAATATGGGGGCGATGGAGCGAGATATATTGGGAGAGAGAGAGAGAGATCTATATTGGTAGATAGGTAGGTAGGTAGGTAGGTAGACAAAAAGACAGGTAGGTAGATAGGCAGGAAGGCAGGCAGGCAAACAGACCTTTTGGATGGATGGATGGACGGACGGATGGACAGACAGAAAGAATGCGAGAGCATTTTGAGAAAGTGGTGGTGGCAGCTTTTCCCAACATGCTGCCGCATTTGAGGCGCCGGTTCAGGTGTGGTACAACAGTCAATGGGGTGAGCCTGCAGGGCCGGCATCTTGAATGCCCCCCTGCTGCCTCTTAGCACCCCTCTGCTGGCCCCCTTGGCCTTGGGGACGCTAAGAGGTGGCAGAGGGGCGGCGCGTCGAATGTGGCTGTGGTGGCACATGCCACTGCTTCCACATTGGAGGCACCGGCTCCAGAGCATTACTACAGTCAGTGGGTGAACCTGCAGGGCCGGCGCTTGAGCCCTCTGCCGCCTCTTAGCGCCCCTCTGCTGGCCCCCTTGAGGACACTAAGAGGTGGCAGGGGGGCGGTTATGTTGGGGGAGGCGGGCGATGACAACTTCCTCAATGGCTCAAGGGGGCGATTCTTTCAAAAAGGTTAAGAACCACTGATATAGGCAATGGTGTTTCACTACCTTAAGGTTTTTTGGAGTTGTCTTAGGTTTACAAATAGTTTACATGTGTGAATTTCTTAATACGATGAGTGGTAGTATTAACCAGCTCTTTGAACTATTGCTGTTAATTGATACTGTATTGAAAAATATTTTGTTTTTACCTAGGAGACTTTTCTTTTGTAGATCATAGGGCATGATATACACTGCAAATGTGTTAGAGCTAACTAGGTAGTCCTTGATGTATGACCACAGTTGGGACAGAATTTCCATTGCTAAGTAAGACAGTTGTGCTGATTTTATGACCTTTTTTTCCATGATTGTTAGGCAAATCACTGTAGTTGTTAAGTTAATCATGTGGTTATTAAGGGAATCCAGCTCTCCTCATTGACTTTGCTATTGGATGCTGACTAGGAAGATCATAAATGGTGATCCCATGACCCCATCATAAATACATTTGAGTTGCAGAGTGCCTGAATTTTGCTCAAGTGACCCTGGGGATGCTGCAACAGTTGTAAGTGCAAGGATGGTTGTAAATCACTTTTTCCAGTGCTGTTGTAACTTTGAATAGTTGTGTTTGGTAGCCACAATAACCTATATTGCATGTTGTCCCAGAAAGTCTTTGAGAAATATAGACTAACTGCATGATAAATGATGCTACAATTTGTTAAACTCTCCTTGCATTTACACAGAGCACTTGTCTACTGGTAGAGTGTTATTGCTGCACTTGTATACCTTCCCCACAATAACAACCCTGTGAGATGGGTTGAGCTGAGAGAGAATGAATCACTCAGCTGGCTTTCATGGCTAGGGCAGGATTAGAACCAGTTCAGACCGGTTCTATAGAACCGGTTGTTATGATTCTGCGTAGTTCAAAGAACTGGCAAATTGTGCCACTGGCTGGCCCCTCCCCTCCCTGCCCGTCCCTTCTCTCCCCTCCCAGTCAGTCCTTTACGCGGATGTGCAACATTGCTGCCTGCTTTTGCCCACCCACCAGGCCAGCCATTGCTGCCTGCCTTCCACTGCGGCCCTGTCTGATATGATCTCCTGGGTGAGTGAGGCTCTGCAAGTCCCGGTCACCTATCTGCCACTGCCAGTCGCCTTTCCCCCCGCACCACTTGCCTTTTGCCCCTTCCCCCCACCACTTGCCTTTTGCCACTGCCGCCAGTCGCCTTTCCACCACCACCACTTGTCTTCCACCAGGGAATACGTGGAGAGGTTTGTGTGGGATCCGGCCAGGTCAGCAGCTGCTTCTCTCACCTGCTGCTCTTGCTGGGAGAACGAGGGAGTCTTTCCAGGCACAGCAAAAAGCCTGCAAGTCCCCCTCTTATCGGGAAACAGCTCCCGGGTGGCAGAGAGGAACAGGATTCAACCTGGCTGCTTCTCTGCTGTCCAGAGCCATTTACCAATGGGAGGGGTACTTGTAGGCTTTTCACCCTGCCGGGAAAGACTCTCTCACTCTCCCAGCAAGAACAGCAGGAAGGAATACATGGAGAGGCTTGTGTTGGCAAGGCGCCCCTTGATCAAGTCTGGGACAGCTGACAGCGGCTGCGGGGAGCAGATGCACATCATGTGTGGCCGCAGGAACAACTGATGAGTGGCAGAGGGGGAGCTGGTCCTGGAAGCCCAATGCCACAGAGACACCATTGCCACCTTGTGGCCGCTTTATCCCCCACCCCCGGCACAGGTATGGTGAGTGTGAGCCCCGGGACGGGTGACCGACTGACTTAACTGCTGCTCCCACTGACTTTTCTCCATGCCAAGAGTGCAGGAGGGGCAGAGAGAGAGAAAGCAGCTCTCTTGTCGTGGAGAAAAGTGGTGAGTCTCCCCATAGGCCTCTTTCAGCGAGCAGCCTCTCGCAGCACCTTAAACTTAGTGTGCTTCACAAATGAGGGGACGAGGCTCTCGCAGAGAAAGGAATATGGGGAGATGCACAACTTTTCTCCATGCTGAGCTGCTCTTGCCAGCGACTCCAAACATCTAATACATTTTGCCCAGCTAAGACTAGATTATCAAGGAAGAGAGAATAACATGCAGCAGATGCCTAGCAAAATTTAGTAATACTGCAGATTGGCTGTTTACATTGAAATCAGGTGCAAGGTAGTGATGGTAGGTAAATTATTGGGCAGTTTAGTTGGGCATTTATTTCAGTCGGCTGATTTTAGAAAGCTAAACAGGATCAGACCTGTAAGTACTTGGCTGGGAAGCCAACACAAAATGGGATGTGGAGAGGAATGGGGTTGGGAAGGAAAGGAGGAGGATAGGATAACTTTTATTGTCAAATTTTTACTGTAAATACACATTAAAAGTGAAATATATATACATATCCATACACATACATAACATGCCACACACACACACACATAATCATTGCCCATTTTGAATACATGGCGAAAAGGAACAAAGAGTATTGAATACATATGCACAAATGTGTGTGAAAAAACTGCAAAGAAATAGAATTATAAAATTACAATAAAAATTATTATAAAAAATAGCTTCCAATCTTAGCAGTTATAGATGAGAGAGAGAAGGACAGATGAGAAACAGAGAGAGGGAGAAAGAAAGAGAGATGAGAGAGAAATGAGAAAAAGGGAGAAAGAAAGACACACACAAGAGATACCTGTTTAAAAGAAAATAGAAAAATGGCTCTTTGAGTGTTTAAGGTTGCAGACCCCTGGGTTAGGCAAACACCATGGTCATTAAGTGAACCTTGTGGTCATTAAGCAAACACTGTGGTTGTTAAACAAGTCCATTTTCCCCACTGGGCATTTTTAACCAGAAACCAGAAGGAATTGTTGGAAACTGGCAAAAAACATAGAAAACTTCAGTCACAAGACTGTGTGGGATGTTGTAACTGGTTGTGTGTGTGTGTGTGTGTGTGTGTGTGTGTCAAAACACCAAAAACAGGTTGCCCACTTGTTTTTTTTTACTATTTCCAAAAAGGTTTCGAAGTTTCTAAGCATAAAAGTAGGAATAGTGTAAATAGTAACAGCTACAGTATTCCATCAAAATTGATTTTCTAAATTCTTGTGAGCATAAATGAAAAACGAGAAGGGGAAAGGGATGTTTGTTTCTTTCTGTAGATTTGACTTACAAACAGGCCTGGATATTGGTATTTAATATCAGTCTACACTCCAAGTCCGTTCCCCTTCCCCTCCTTTTGTCTGGTTTTAGCTTTCTGATTAACTTGTATTGGTTAATTCCCCGGGAAGCAAGCCGGGAGAGCTTCCTGCAGGCGGCGGTGGCGTTTTCTGCCGTCGGCGCCGGTGTGTCGCCATTTAGGCCGCCGCTGCGAGCCTCGCCTGCTGACAGGTGGCGGCGAGAGAAGCCAGAGCTGCCGGGCTCTTGTGGCAGGGATGCTGTGAGGGTGGGCGGGAACGGCCTTTCCCCCCCTCCTTTTGCCGGGTTGCGCCGCGCCGCGCCTCGCCTCTCTTTCCTCTGCACTGCGGAGGGTCCCGTGCAGCGAAGAGGCGGCTGGCCGCCTCTGCCGCCTCTCCAAAGTCGCCTTCCCGCTGCTGCTAATTCTCTCCTCCGCTCCCCCCCCCCGCCCTCGCTCGCCCCCTTCCCTCAGCAGCCCGACCCTTCCTTAATTGGAAACGCCGGAGGTCCGGATTGCGTCACTAAGTCGCCAGCGCCGGCTGCGCCTGCGGGAAGCCGGCCCTGGCACCCCAGTGGACGGTGCGCTGAGCTCCTGCTCGCGGTCACCCATGAGGCAAGACCGACTGACCAGTTCCCTGAGGCGAGGGGGAAGGTCTTTAAAGCGGCCAAGCACCGGCGGGGGCGGCGGCGGCGGCGTGAGCACCATCCTGAGCAACGTGTTGAAGAAAAGGAGCTGCATATCCCGAACTGCGCCTCGCCTCCTGTGCACTTTGGAGCCGGGTAAGGGCTGCCGCAGGCCGCCTGGGCCGCGCGCGCTCGCCCTTTTTTGTCTGCCTTTGTCGGGGAAGGGGCGCCACCTTGGCCGGCGGGAGGGAGGTTTGGTTTTGCTCGGAAGGTTTAAACGCATCAAGATTGACCGGACTGCGCTTGGCCCAGAGAAGAGGGGACTACTGCGGGACGGAGGAAGGGCGATTACCCGAAGACGCTGCGCTTCTAGATCGCCAGGGATCGGGCAGGCCCGAATTGGGGGGATTACTTAGGAAGCTGCGCGTGCATGGCCGGGTGGTGGTGGGGCAGGAGCGGGAAGAACGTCTTGATGGTCGCTGCGGCCGTAAACAGCCGAAAGGCCACTTGGTTGCGCCGTGCGATTCCTAGCAATGGCGGCAGGGCTGCAGAATTCCCCACGGGCTGTCTGTCTGTCTGTGGAGAGGAGCAGACTTCCCATCGATGTGCATTGTTTGAGTCGCTCCGAGAATACCATTCAGTGTCAACACTCAACGTACAGTATTGTCTAATGTAACCTGTTAAAATTTCCTTCTAGTAAACGAGAATTCAAAATATAAAAGATGAATATGAAATATAAAAGAAAATAGGGTGAAACTTTTGAGAATCCAGGTTCTTCTCCCCCTTTGATGGGCAGCTGTTTAAACAATCTGGATAATGAAAACCTTTCATGTAGATTTAAAAATAAATGTATAAAATTGAAGGTTCTCAGCAAGACTATTCATGTAGGCTTTCAACCCCCTCCCCCAATCTTTCGGTCTACTTGAAAAACATCACCAAGGACTTGGACATAGGATCAGGTCTTTAGATTGGGTTAACCTTGCTCGCTTACATGATGGTACAATTGCACACCACACCACAGGGGGAAGCTAAATACTTTGCCATAACAACTCCTAAAGGTTTTTCATTTATGTGGATTGGTGGCCTATCCATTATAATGACAGTAGATGGTTCTACTAGTGTTCCATAGTGTCCAATACAAATGCATTTGTGTCTGTTCAGATACAGAGGCTGAGTTAGTAACTTACTGTTAAACCATCACTCAAGGCTTCTAGTACTCCTACATCGGTTTGTCAGAAAAGTTAATTATCTTTCTGACCAAGAGGTTATAGACTTTGTCTACCAGATCAAACATAGGCCCTCAATAATAAAAAAAATTGCCAAGTTTTTATAATAGCTTTAGCTTATAGAAGTCACTTGGTACTTCTTTTCATTATTAAGTCTGACTTGTTGGAAACTTTTAAATTCTGTATTTGTGTTTTATGTGCATAAACCGTAAATAAAATAAAGCATCAGTGCAAATAGAGGCAAATTTGTATAGACAGTATAAACATAGAAAAGAGTTATAGAAATACAATATTTTAGGGAACATTTTTATAATAAACATTTGGAAAGTAGCTTAGATGTACAAGATCAAGGACAGTTGGCAAAGAGCTATTGGAAAGCACTCATATAGTAAGTCAACAGTAGAACAAATCCATTGACTTACTGAAAATATTTGTGAAGCAGAAAGCGTGGAAAACAAGATGAAAACTCTTGCACCAAATATAAGCAAACTGATTTTCAGTAATCACTTCATCATGTATTACTCTAGAGAGACTATTTACATGCTCAATTTTATTTTATTATATTTTATTGAGGTGATTGAAAGGTTGGAGTTAATTTGTTTTCTTGTATCTAGTTGAATTACATAGCAAATCAAGTTGATAATTAAAAGGACATCATTGATGTATGTATTTGTGTATCTTTTCATTTGCTAGTAGTGATCTTATAATAGTATTTAATTCTTTATTGGTAAAACTTGTAACCAATTTTATCATCTTTAATTTAGGCTAATCTAATTTGGATCTCTTAGCAAAAACTTCTCCATGTAGCAATTGTTAAAATCTTTAAAATAACATTAAAGATATATAGTAAGAACTACAGGTTCTATTAATTGCTTTTATATGCTACAAATAATCTTTTAAGAAAATTAATAATTTAATCCTAACAACACACTTCTGGGGAAATTTGGCATGCTACTCAATTTGAGTAATATTAATTAAATGGAGAATCTGATACTGTGAACGCAAACATCTCAAAATTGGTTTGAATGGTAATCAAAATATTTTAAATTTAATACATTTATTATGAAATGCAATTAAATGCTAAGATTTTATTGTGAGTAATGTTTTTATTTTTATTACAAGACAGTTATATTAAGGCACTAGTCTAGAAACCAGAGACAGAGAGTTCTAGGCCTGACTTAATTATGAAAAGTGACTGAGTAAATTTGAGCCAATTTCACTCAGCTCAACTCTCCTCACAGGGTGGCTGTTATGAGGGAAAAGAAGAAGTATTGGGTATGTTTCTGCCTTGCAGTGACCTCTCTGTTTTTTAAAAGGAGGGACAAAAATATACTCTAATAAATAAATTTGGAAGAAGCGTCAGATGAGATTTCAGCACCATTTGTTTGGACAGCAACATTCTATAAGGGAGGCCTTGGTTAATGTGCAATGTCAAATGCGCTACTACCGTATAAAGGCAGACTTCTTCGAGCTTAACTCCTGCTGACTTGGTGGACCATTCAAGTCTGTACCTTTGCAGCTGTTTGTATTTATGTAATATTGATTTATGTAATATAAAAAAAATCAATATTTCACACTATGGGTATAATTTTGAAAAACTTTAGGGACATATACAAAAATGGGAAACATTGAACAAAATATTACATTCTAGAAGTTCTGTCGGTTAGTTTTGGACTGCTATGTTCAGTGCAGGAAAGCATGGAAACAGTGTAACCCTCTTCCCTCGAGTTAACAGGCCAGGTAGTATTTTTAAAGGAACATTGAATTTTCTTAAAAGGACACAACATGATGTACAGACTGCAGTGATAAATGAACAACATGGAAGTCAGCAACTCTAAAAAACAAGTCTAAGCAAACAATGTGGAGTTTTGAAAAAAAGACAATGAGGACTTCAGCATGAATGATCTTTTTTCTATTGATTGTGAAACTTCAGAATGTCTTTGAAGATGACATGCTCACTGCGTAGGCAACACCAGAAGAATCCAAGAACAGTGCACACAAACCTAAGCTAATAGATGAATCAGTATTGGTGTGTATATGTGTTGCATTTGAAATGAAGTCTCCATGAATAGAAGGGCACTAGAGAACGCAGCATGCAGGGTACAAGAGGATGAACTAACAATGACATCAAAGTAAAAACAAATTGATTTATTCTTTGGTTTTCAAATACACTCAAAATAAAAAAAATACAAATACCCAAGTAAACCAATGAACAACATGTAGGGAAAAAAAGATGGCAACTAAGTTACACCAGTGATGATTTGCTAAGTGCAGCCATCTGTTTTGTGAATCCTCTTTTATCTTGATAGTGGCAGCTTCAGAGTGTATTGAAGGTGAAACACAACATGCTGTATATATGAATTTAATATATCCTTAATCTCAACATTAACAGAGACCAGGAGATTCAGGGTTCATGTACACATTAAAAGAGCAAATCAATCAAACCTGAATGCATTAATCCTTTTTGCATTTACAACAGTTGTGTGCAAACGTAAGCACAATGTTCATGCATATGTAAACAAACATTTTTAACATTACCCCCACTTGGTTTTTTTAAGGCTGTAGACAGTAGCAAATCCAGATTCTCATAGGAATTGTTAACATAAACAACGGTTTAGTTTCTAGGAAAGCAGTGGTATGACAAGTGGAAAAGAAGAGTATTTTCAATTTGTCTAAGCTATGTGTGTCTGTTGTGATCACATCAGTGCTATATGTACTTGTATGTATTTGTGTGCTGTGAGTACATATGTCCTCAGAGGTAGCACTTGTTTGAGCCACATTCATGAAGACAGATGAGCCATGAAGGACAGTGAGAGATGGTAGATAAATCCTATTGTATCTCAGATGGTGCAGGAGCCACATAAAGCCATGTAGAATCTCTTCTAGTGTCAGCTCAGTGATACTGATACTGCCCAGAGATTGAAAGGATAAGCTGGGTGAGCCATATAGATCTTATCCATTGTGCTTCTTCAAGAGACTTACTTCAGTGATGTGGTTGGAATGTGAATGTGACCAAGATGCATATTAATCTTGGAAACAGCATCACTTCTTATCAGAACTATACAGGCAGTGCACAGTGCCAGTGGTCTGTGAAAAAAGGTAAGGGCCTAATCATCAGTCTCCCATCAGATGACAGGTCTGGGAAGTCCAGCAAGGTGAGATTTCCCTTAGACAAATGGTTCCACCAAATCAGTCTCCTGGCTTCAACAATGGAATGTCACCATGTGACATTATTTTACTTCATGTGTAAAATATTGTCTTTATGCAGAAAGAGATGATCATATTACATATTTTAATTTTTTCTCCATATTTGTTTTTAGTTTAGAATATTTAGTTTAAAATGTTGACGTCCGTTGGCATATTAATAATATAACTCACTGTGAACAGTTGCATTACTTTTGTATAGTAATATATATATTTTAGGTTATGTTATCCATGCATTAATTTTGCACATCAAATTTATATTATGCTATCTAATGTGATGCAGTTTCAATCCATAAATGAATTTGTTTTCTATTTGTGTTGCATAGGAGTGGACACAAAGTTGAAGTTTACACTTGAGCCATCATTAGGTCAGAATGGTTTTCAACAGGTAACTGACTTTTATTCATTGGAATAGCCTTACAAAATACCCTTATTTTTTAAGCATAATTTAAAATATTGCATTAATTAATTAAAGCTGGAATGTATTTTATTATTTGAAAGAGCTGAACTGTAATTGCATTTGTTCCATTTTATTTTGATTTTTTTTATTCATTAGTGGGAATTACTATTTTTTTCAACAGAAAGAAGCTCAAAATATTAAAATCAATTGTATATTTTTGCAATTCTTGTGCAAATGAATTAATACATAGCACCTTTTTCTTCTCTGTTTTGCAATTGTTTTAAATATTTGGGGGGCAAATAGTTTAATGGTACATATTGCTTCTATAATATTGAAATATAACTTACAATTCCTCAACTTACAACCAGAATTGTGACCAGAATTTCCACTCTCTCCTCCAATCTTCAATATTTAGGAGACAGAAACACCTTCTCTATTTATCCCACCATTCTTAAGTTTATAAAAAGTTGGCGTAAATCACAGAGCAAGACTATAGTTAGTGCTATCCTTTCACATGTAAATCTGCTTTTTTCATTGACCTTGCTTGTCAGAAGCTGACTGGGAAAGTCGCAAATAGTTATCACGTGATCCTGCATCATTGCAGCTGTCATAAATGCAGGCCAGTTGCCTAGTGCCCAAATTTTGATCACATAACCGTAGGGATGCTGGGGCAGTTTAAGTGGGAGTACCAGTTGTAAGTCATTTTTTCCAGTGTTGTAACTTCAAATGGTCACTAAATGAATGGTTATAAGTCGAGGATCACCTGCGTTGCATGTTGAATTGTGTTTTAAATTGGAATAATTTAACACTGTTGGGATGGTTGATTTTAGTGGCATGATGCTCTCAAAGCAGTGGCTAGGCTGTCAACAGGAATCCCAAAGGAGTGGAGAAGAAAGGTAAGTAAACTCCTGTCCTTCATAGAATGCATAGTGATCAACATTATGTGAAGCTCTGGGCTGAAGATAAATAGTTGTTGTTGTTGTTTTTAATTACATTTATATGCCACCCTTCTCCGGAGACTCAGGGCTTACAATTTTGGGATACAACCCAATGCTCAGCAATAGCCTTCCTTCCATTGTATATGCCTGCTTATTACTAAGCGGCATTTTTACAAAGTCAGCTAATTGCCCCCAACAATCTTGGGTCCTCAATTTACCTCCCCCGAGAGGATGAAAGGCTGAGTCAACCTTGAGCCTGGTGGGATTCGAGCCTGCACTAATTGCAGGCAGCTGGAACTAAGTGCTAGGCGTTTAACAGCCTGCACCACCAAGGCTCTTTAATAGACAGTGCAGGTGAAAGTTAATAGAGTATCCCAGAAATTTAAATAGAAGAGAGTGGTGGAATTCAAATTTCTTTTACTACTGGTTCTGTGGGCGTGGCTTGGTGGGCGTGGCAGGGGAAGGACACTGTAAAATCTCCAGTCAGAGGTGGGATTTGCCGGTTCTCCAAACTACTCAAAATTTCTGCTACCGGTTCTCCAGGACTGGTCAGAACCTGCTGAAGACCACCTCTGGAGGTGGTCAATTGGTGGTGAATGTCCTGTTAGAACTAGCAAGACGAACATGGGCTATGTTTTCTATAGCACCCATATCACAGAGCAGTATAGGGTTTCATATGGGGTTTTCTTGTATTTCTGTTCCAGGACCGATGTGGGGAAAACATTAAATCAAATGAAAGATAAAGCTCTTCAGAATTTGGGAACTGTGATAGGATATAAATATGAGGCTGGTTTAGGCACCAAAACATGGTTATTTGCAATTATAGAGTATGAGAAAGCAGCAGTGTGTGTTTGACTTTCTTTATCTAAGATCATTTGACTTAATGTTGGTCTGAGGTTAAGATGGTATCACTGGAGAAACCACAGGGGCTCAATTTCTTTTCGATCAGTCTTTTCAAGAAATATTTGTAATTGTATGTCAAAATTAGATGGGTCAGTCTGCTTATGATGTAGTTTCAATGAGTAGATAAAGGTATTTATCTACAGATTAGATTCATGTTTACTGCTTTCTTCTGAAATAACTGCATTTTGAACACACTGCGTAACCTGGAAGATACTTCTGACTACTTTCGTTTGAATACTTTCTGAGGTGGTCATACAGTTACATGGCTAATATATTTCACCATAAACTTACACATTTTCCTATATATAGGCATTTGCTAGCTATGAACTATGTAACTCACTTTAATTTAGCAGATGGTTTTCAATTATGAATATTTGCTATGGTTGTAAACTATTGTGTAAAATAAGCAGAATAAAGTAGATTTAGAAAACAATATCAGTTCAAAAGTTGTAGGACTACATCTTTCTGTCAGAGACGTATCAAAGCTTCCTAGTTAGCGTGCTTGGAATAACTTAAACAAATAATTTCCATTCATATACTTAACGTTTTGCAGGTAGAAATGTTATTTCTGTGAAGGAAGCCACAGATCTTAATCAGGTGGTTAGGCTACCCAACTTCCAAAGAAAGTCACACCTATTTGTTCTAATCATTGTTCCAATAACTCCAGCTCAGTTTAGCTTATTGTCTGAATGTAAAAAGGCTAAAGCTGGCTAGGTGCAGCACAGGGACAGATGTGACATCTAATTTAGCATCCTCCCCCTCCAGTACTTTGTGTAGAAAACACAAAGTCTAAAATACAAAAGATGCCAGGCCTCTGTGCTGTATATTTTCAGAATTCCTGGTCTCATTCTGATGGGACATGGGACGTTCTGCCTCTTCCTTAATTTTAGTATAAGCAAGTGAACATGTTTATGCCTCTGTGCTATGTACAATTGATGGCAACATATTAAATATGCAGGATATTTTTGAACAGCTGTAAAATGCAACCATTTCAAGCAAAGCTAAGATTGTTTGTGATGTATCTTTTAAGGTTTGGCTCACCTTGGCAGATCACTATTTAAAGAGTATAGCAATTGACTGGGATAAAACCATGCGTTTCACCTTCAATGACCGAAGTAACCCTGATGATGATTCCATGGGAATACAGATTGTGAAGGTATTAAAAAGCTTATTAATTTGCTTATTAAATTCTTTACAGTCATAGCATAATAATGCTTATGTGCTGAGTGTTCTTATTATACATTATAGTAATCAGTTAAGAAATTATAATTTCTTGCTACTGTCTCAGTTTGATCACAGTTTTCCTGCTTCCTTTATTTTTGTACTGCTAATGGCACATTTATTTTTTTGATTTATATCATTTGGTAGGATAGTCTCCATATCAAACAAATAATCATGAGATTTGCCTTCAGGATTGCAAAACAAAGCAGTAAACAGACTATCACTTCCAGAGTAGATTTAATTCTTATGAAGTGTATTAAGGGAGCTTCCAAAATAACAAAAATTAAATTCTGTTAATGCCCAGATAAAAAAGTAGCTTTTCTCTCATTGTTAATATGTCTCCTTAAAAACTTATATTTCTGTGCTACATTTCTGAATTTCTGAGTCTTGTCTTCTTTCCTTGTCTTCTTTCCATCTATATTCTAGATCAATGATGGCTAATCTTTTTGGTACCAAGTGCCCAAAGTGCACACACGCATTCCCAAAATGCAATATGCGTGCGTCCCCCAGGCATGGCCCTGCCCCCCCATGCACGCGTCCCCCCGCACATTCACACGCACCCTGTGCATGCACCCCGCCCCAGCGCATGCATAGTAGAGACCCAAAGACCAGCTGGCTGGCGGGAGGTGCGCATACGCAGTGGAGCTGAGCTGGAGCGACGGCTCACATGCCCACAAAGAGGGCTCTGGGTGCCACCTCTGGTACACGTGCCATAGGTTCCCCATCACGGTTCTAGATATTAGCTGGGAAAAATAGTAACTTCAGTGCATTATTTACCAGACAAGTAGCACAAGGACAAATTAATTTATTTTCCCTTCATATTCTGGAAATTCTAATTTGGGCTAGTTGAATGCTTGGAAAAAAGCATTCAGTCATGCATATCTTACATTCTATGTACATTCTACAGAATTGAAGAGTTGCTCAGCAAAAAGAATCAATGTTTTATGTGACAGTTCCTACATTATTGTTAATGCATATTGATTGGGTGTAATTATTTCTTGAAATGCTGATCATTTACTCTCAGTCATTCTAGTGCAGAGATGGATGTTTTCATATTCTTAGATTCCAGAGCACGATAGGCGATCAGTTGACCAGAAAAATATACAGAGGCATAACTGATACTTGTATTTAAAGAAATATGAACTATTTCATTGTTTCTCTTCCATTCCCACTTAGGATCTCCATCGAACTGGGTGCAGTTCTTATTGTGGCCAGGAGGCAGAACAAGACAGAGTAGTACTGAAAAGAGTTTTATTGGCTTATGCGAGGTGGAATAAATCCGTAGGATATTGTCAAGGTTTTAACATCCTTGCTGCTCTTATCCTGGAAGTAGTAGAAGGCAATGAGGGGATGCATTAAAAGTAAGTATAATCTGTTGACCACCTTTTTATGCATATTGTGTTCTGCTGGCTATTAAAAAATACTGTAGTATAGAAACAATGCCCCTAAAGGCTAAATGAAGATGTATGGATATAAGAATCAGTTATGGTTCAATTTATAATTTATGTTTATACAAATAGGCTGCTGCTTGAAGATAAAGATTGATCTTTTATCTTCATCATGTTTTTCTGTTTTATTTTCAGATAATGATTTACTTAATCGATAAAGTGCTTCCTGATAGCTATTTTGTCAATAACCTGAAAGCACTGTCTGTTGACATGGCAGTGTTCCGAGATCTTCTGAGAATGAAACTTCCTGAGTTGTCCCAGAATTTGGATACTCTCCAAAGAGCTGCCAACAAGGAAAGTGGAGGTATTCAATGGCCATGCAAATATTTCTTCCTTTCTTTGCTTCTTTATTTCCTAGAAATAAATTTTATTACTCCTATTTTTTAAAAATGTAAAATTCTGGGTTGAAACCATAAGCTGTGTTTAAAATTAGAAGGTGTTTGAGATGATATCATTATTTATTTATTTATTTATTTATTTATTTATTTATTTATTTATTTATTTATTTATTTATTTATTGGTCTTATATGCCGCCCTATCTCCTGAAGGACTCAGGGCAGCTCTCATAAAAAACAACAAATACAGTAGTTAAAAGGAATTAAAAAAAATATTAAATCAATTGGACCAAATAAATATTTAAAACCCTACCACAAAACATTTAAAACAACCCCCCCGCCTCAGTCCAGGCCGGCTTGTTCAGATAGCCAAGTCTTTAGGTCGCGGCGAAAGGAGCGGAGGTCAGGGGCCAATCGTAGCTCCAGGGGAAGCTGGTTCCACAAAGTGGGCACCCCCACAGAGAAGGCCCTCCCCCAGAAACCACCAGCCGACACTGTCTGGCCGATGGTACCCCAAGGAGGCCCTGTCTGTGGGCGCTCACCAGGCGATTGGTATTCGATGCTGGCAGGAGACGTTCCTGCAAGTACCCCGGCCCTAAGCCATGGATGGCTTTATAGCTAAGCACCAGCACCTTGAATCTCACACAGAGGGCAGCCAGCAACCAATGCAACTTGCGCAGGAGGGGTGTAATATGGGAGTATCGGGATACTCCCATCACAACCCGCGCTACCGCATTCTGCACCAGCTGAAGCCTCCGCATGGTCCGCAAGGGAATTAAATAGGAATCTATGAAACCAGATATGCAGGTTGACAATATCAGGAATCTTAGGTGATAGCTAAAAGTCTTGATTTGATGCATGTATACAAGCTAGAAATAGTAGATTGTAGACACCTTTACTTCTGGGTCAGGTCTAACAATGTGTTAAAACCAGTTATAAATGAGGTGGTAGACAAAAAAAAATCTAATATAGCAATTACAGATTTGAAGGATTGTGCTATTTAAGTATTGCCCAGGAAACTTTTGAGATTTTCTGCATCAGGTGAAGCTTTTACATTTTTAAATATTAAAGAGCAGAGTAGAGCCTGTAAATAATTGACAAGATTGTTTTTATGGGCTTCAGAAATATTTTAACATGCTTTAGTTTTATTTTGTGATCTCAGGTGGTTTCCTGTTCAACTATCCGTCAGATCTCACTGTAACTTTTCTGAGATCAGTTCTGTTTGATCGCATGCTAATTTTTTAAAGAGGGAGTCAATATATTATAAATTTAAAAATGGCATCCCATGAACATGATTATCTACAACGTTAATGATTGCTTTAGCTTTTTGAATGCATAGGATGCAGAAATGGAACACAATAATATAATTTGGTATCATACTACAATTCTGTACTCTATCCATTTGTGTGTTATGTCAGAGTGAGCACAGTGTGAGTAGGTGAGACAACCAGGAGCAAATACAGCACATAGATTTCTATTTACATAGAGTGGTTTTATCCCTACAAAAGCATATATACATACAAGTACTTTGATACGGGCCTTATAGCATTACGACCTTATACCAGCTGGTCAGCTATTAAATCATCATTACCCTGACATGTTAGGATATGCAGGCGAGACAGCAGGCAGTTATTTTCCTGTTCTTTTTCTGTTTCAGGTGGGTATGAACCCCCACTTACAAATGTCTTCACTATGCAGTGGTTCCTGACCCTGTTTGCTACATGCCTTCCTAACCATACAGTTTTAAAAATTTGGGATTCTGTATTCTTTGAGGGGTCAGAAATTATACTGAGAGTAGCACTGGCTATTTGGGCAAAATTAGAAGAGTAAGTATGTTTTCACTTTATGTCTAAAAATAAACAATTGATACAGGTTGTGGACAAGCTCTTTGTAATGTTATTTAAGTACTGAAAATCATTGCTACATACCTTCATTTTCCCCTTGTACCATAAGATTTTGTTTTCTTTTGAATTTTTCTTATTTTCCCATACCAATACAATTTCCCTCTTTCAACGAGGTTATGTTCACTTACTCATGGAAAAGACAGTTGTTGGATTGAGGCTCACAACCTTTGCCTGAAGTTGAATTATTCTGTTCAGTGACTATAGTACTAGATCGTAAGCAATGCTTTACTAGGTACATGAGAGACTGTGGGGTCTACATTAAAGTGATGGTAACAATTTGAATTTATATGCCACCACTTTTACCAGAATCAAGATGGAGTACATAGCCTATTTTCCTGAAAATAAGATCTATCCCGAAAATAACACCTAGCAAGTTTTACTGCCTAAGCCCTACCCTCAAAATAAGCCCTACTTAAGAGCCTGCGCAGCCACCTGCCCACCCATTCTGTCTGGTTGCTCACAGTGCTATGGCTACAAAGTTAGGGGTGGTAATGGTGGAACTGCCCCATGCACCCCACAGTGGCTTATCTCGGGGGCCCCCCGCAGCCAGACCACCCACACCCTGATACCTGCCTTGGGCCAGCAGCACCTGCAGCCATGTGCAGCAGGAGCCCACGTGGCCACCGGCCCATTTCTTCTGCTTGCTTGTAGTTGTAATGGAGCAGGAAGCCAAGTGGCGTGTTGGTGCTGCAGCTGCGAGGCGAGGCAGGGCATGGATGCGCTGGCTGTGGGGGCCCTGAGATAAGCTGGTGTAGGGCATGTTGGGGTGCCTTACCTCATGGCTGCGGCACCGCTGCATTCTGGCCATGAGCAAGCAGCTGCTGCTCCATTCTGGCCATGAGCAAGCAGAAGTGAGCTGGTGGTCACATGGCGTCCTGCTAGATGGGGTTGCCGGAGCCACTGCCGCAAGGCGAGGCATGCGCCATGGCGTGTATGGCCTTACTGCAGGGGCCCTAAGGTAAGCCAATGCTGGGTGCGTGGGGCAGCTCCACCACCACCCCCGCCTCACGGTGGTGGCACTGGCATGCTGTGTGGCCTCCTGCCTTGCCTCAAGCAAGCAGAAAAAGTGGGTCTGCCTTACCTGGAAAAAAATAAGACACCACCTTGAAAATAAGCCCTAGGTCTTATTTTGTGCCCAAAAGAACACAAGGCCTGGTCTTATTTTGGGGGAAACACAGGTAGTCCAATTTATACATACCTAGTCCAATTTATGTTCACAATAGCCTGGTGAGATTGGTTAGCCTGAGTAATATACAATCAGGCCAAAATCATTTAGGAAACTTCATGGCTAAATGAGATCTTGTATCCTTTTTCTTTCCAGCCTTGTTCAGCATTTGAATCATCACATTGTATTTTAGATAAACTCTTATAACCTGAAGTCTAGCAATCAGATTAGGCAAATACACACAAAGAGTTAAATAACTAATGGCTATAGTTGAGAAATATACACAATTCACACAAACAAAAAGTCTTGATTTTCTCCCAAGTATTCTTTTCCAGCAAGTTATTTTAGAAAGATAAAATTTTCCTACAGAGCTCTCTATCCAGATCATGATGCTTTGCCTACTCCTGATATACTTCTGGTTCTCACACTGGCAGCCCTTTGTAGCATCCTTAGGGTCACGTGATCAAAATTTGGACACTTTGCAACTGACATATATTATAACAGTTGCACTGTTCTGGAGTCATGTGATCATCATTTGTGACTTTCTCAGCTGGCTTCTAATAAGCAAAGTCAATGGGGGAAGCCAGATTCACTTAATGATCACATAATTCACTAAACAACTGCTGTGATTCGCTTAACAATTGTAGCAAAAGGATTATAAAATTGGGTGTAACTCACTTAACAACTACCTTGCTTAACAATGGAAATTTGGGACTTAATTGTGGTCATATCTCAAGGACTACCAGTAGTCTATATATTACAGCAACATCTACTATACAGATCAAGCTTCGTATTTTGTGATTTCAGGAACGTAATAGTAAGAAATGGGAACTTGGTCGTTTAGATGGTTTCCAATCTTTCATCCCATATCAATGTTGATGCTTGTGGGAACTGAAGTAGGATTCCAACAATTTTGGAGGTCAGATGTATTTGAAGCTGACAACTAAAAGCTTGAAAAACTCTCCTAATACATAAGGCAATTTATATTTCACAAAAATAAAAATATTTTGGTAGGTGATACTAGTTATCCAGCATTAACTTGTTAGAACAATTAGTTTTAAGTGCTTATAGCAAAAACTTCAATAGTTATTTCCATGGTAAATGCTGGAAGTTGAACAAGCTTTCTAAGTATTGTAGCATTTTTAAAAATTCTGTTAGGAAGACATTAAACAGTTTTATTGTTCTTGACAGATACACTGAAAACTATAAATAACAATATTTTCTCAATGTCTGTAAAGATAATTCTAAGCAAAAGTTTGCCGGAAAATGCTTTATATTATATAAAGGCATTAGAACTCTTTTTCTAACATTCATATTTTTTATCTTATTTTATTTATTTATTCAATTTCTATAGGTGCCCATCTCTGTCAATGACTCTGGGTGGTTTAAAATTAAAAATCCCTGCAAAAGGAATCTGGAGGCAGAAATCATTGCTAAAGAGAAATGCTAATGCAATTATTAAAAAACTACTTTGAAATCAGTCTTCAATGAGCTTCACTTCTATTGAGTTTGAAACCTTGAGGCGGTGAATTTCATGAGCCGGTCTCCTTGCAGCTGACTTGTATAAAAGTTCTTTTAAAAAAGACCCATACCAAGTCTTATTGTTCCTGCTGCTGGAATGCAGTCAAGCCTTGATCTGTGCGAGTTTAATGTTCAGATAATTTTCTTTCAGGAAGGGATGCATCTAAACTGCTAAAAACACCCCTAACTGTTACCTCAATCCAGGGGGCCACTGAGAGAAATGAGTCTAGAAGCACTCCCAAAATGTATACATCTTCCTTCTGGTATTTTTGTTCCCCCATTTAGAACAAGCAGATCTGCCCCCTCATTAAAATGTTTGCCTCTTACAAATGAGCACCGCCTTCTTATCTGGATTCAATTTCAGTGTCATGCATCACCCAACCCATTACTGATTGCAGAGTGTCACTCAGGGGAACAACCCTATTTCCTGATGGGGGTATGTTTCCTGTCTCAGAAAAATATACCTGCATATGGGTGTCAGCATAAAGCTCTAAATACGAGGCTGGTGATTTCTCAAATCAGGCAGATCAGAAGAAAGATTATTTTGACCCATTTTCATATGATGCCTCCTGTTTTCAAGGTGAAACTATTTCCAGGCTACACTATCTGGAATCTACCTGAGAAATAGAAATTGTTGGTAGAATCAGTTCCAAGTCTTGGTAACTAATGAGTACAATAAATGTTTCAGGCACCTCTACAGATGTGAAGTATAGCCATTAATCCATATGGGTTCCATCCATGACAAAAGAGAAACTTGAGACTTTCCCACTAACCAAACATCCCCCTGATTAGAATAAATTGTCAAAATATATAATTACATAATTTATCATACTTGTGATAAACTGGGATAGACTTATAGCTGCTATGAATTCCTAAATTTTTCTAGACAAAACCTCAAACCTCAAACATCAAATGCAATTTCCACTGGTCAGTTAGGGATTCTTTTAGACTGTAGTGCAAGCAATAAATTAACAAAATCTTCAGTTTATTCCCAATTCCAAACCAAGGTGCTCCTGCTGAAATACACAGTTTTGTCACAGTTGTTAAGGTACATACGGTTTTCATGAATCACAGCTAAATCACATTTTCTCCTTCTTCACCTGATGTATCCTTCAGAATATTCAGCCAAAACAGATGTGCCCCATATCAGCATACTTGCTTCCCTAAATGTCTATTTCACAGGCCAATGTAGTTTCTCATATGCAGTCAAATCATAGATGATATCTGCTTTATTGAACTGACCTGATACTACTGAGACTAAGCATCAGGTTCATTGAAGGGCTGACCTGTCCAATAGTTGATTGCTGATAAAGATTTCCAGAAGGCAGAAAAGCTGTTAAATGCTTAATTCCCTTTTCCTGGATATCACCATATCTTTATTTTCTGCCATTACTATGATAATTATTTGAGGGTACTGATCTCAAGCTATCCTTGATGAAGCAACATTTTTGTAATTCCCTGTTTAGGCCATCATTACCTAGGCTAGCCAGCCTTAAATGTAGTCCTAAGGAAACAAGAAAAACAGCTTAATAAAGCAAATAATTTACAGTATAGGATTACAACATATATAGCAACAGAAATATTTGTGTTGTGATGCAGGCAGATCAATTCTTGTGAAACTGCAGATGACTTCTATGGGACCATGGGAAAATTAACGCAGGAGATGCTGGAAGATAAACTCATTGATAGCAATGAACTCATGCAGGTTAGTAAGAAAATATGAAATTAAATTGTATTTAAACCAACTTAATATATCCTGTTAAAAATATTAAAAGTTAATTAAGTCACAGAGTCAAAGACTCAATCCCTGACTTCTCTAAGTAGAGCTGAGGAAGATTGCTTCAATCCCAGTGGGACTATTGTCATATCAGTCAGTGAGAAAATTGGGCTAATGATTGACATGAAATCCAACTTGCTATATATGTTCAGTAACAGTTAAAGCTCTAGTAAAATTCTTAATAGCGCTCTCTTAATAGCATGTTGTTCTATTATTAACAACAGGATTCATTAGGGTAATGTTTGCTTTCTATCTAACTTTGGCAAGTATTTTAAAGCAAAAAAAAATCTTATGAATAATATAATATTATGTTTTTAAAAATAAATGATGGTTGTCCATTTAGCTCTATCCTTGATAATGTTTTAGATTTTAGTTTGTATAGCAATTTTTTTGGCTAAGGAATCCTGGGAACAAATCGTAAAATAACTAGGTCTGAGAAGCACTGGTATAATGAGAAATACATGAAAAATGTCAGCTTAAACTGCTTTCCAGTTAGTTATGGACTGCATTTTAGTGGTTTTGACTGATGAGCAAAATCACAATATGCAGTCTTTTATGGCTACCAATCTAGAGCAGGGGTTGCCAACCTTTGGACCTCAGGGACCACCAAACTCATAATTTTAAATTCTGCAGACCACTAATATGAATTTTGACTGATGGTGGCTTGCTGACATTGGTGGGAGAGAGAGAGAGATCCTATCTAACCTCGGAGGGCTGGTGCTGATGTTCTTGTTCTCTCTCTCTCTCTCACACACACACACACACACACACACCTCACCCCCCCCACCCCCTCCAAGGCAGCCACATTCCTTCACTAACCTGCTTTTCAGCTCCATTCTCGGGGAGAGAGAGAGAAAGAGAGATGATATCCTGCAATCCCAAATAAAGAACAATCAATTGGCAGGAAAATGGAGTGGGGATTTTCCTGCAGACTTTTTGGGGGATTTTCCCAGGGGAAAAATCCCCAAAAAAGTCTGCAGGAAAATTCCCCATCCCATTTTCCTACCAATCGATTATTCTTTATTTGGGATCACAGGATACCATCTCCAGCTCTGTTCTCAGGGCCAGGGGGGGGAGAGAGAGACTTTTGGCTTCATGCAAGGAAAGCAGCAGAAGCAGCAGAAGTCTTCCTTTCTCTCCCCCAAACTCTGCCAGAAATGAGTCTTTGCCAGCACAGCCTCTTGGAGCAGGAGGCCTTGCAGGGTCCAAAAGACTCATTTCTGGTGGAGAGAAGGAAAGACTTTTGCTGCTTTCGTTGCGTGCAGCCAAAAGCAGGAGAAAGAAGCGTAAAGAAGCAACCTGGTGGCGAGGCAAGTGGGCAAGTTCCCCCCCTCTGCCCTTTCCCCCTCCCCTCACTACCTCGTGTTGTTCGCAATGCGAGTGACGCAAGCCTTGGGTTCCCACAGGCCATGTGGGCGGCGCAGCCTTGTTTTTCCCGTGCAGCCTGGATTAATTGCTTTAGGGGTGACATTTCTCTGCAGACCACCCAAATTTCCTCGTGGACCACCAGTGGTCCAAGGTCCACTGGGTGGTGACCACTGGACTAGACTTCAAAAAAAATGCACAGAATAGCATCAAAAGGACAAATCTGGATTGTCTGGAGTCCGGATTTCTTAGCCCCCTGGTATTGTCAGAACAAAATTCATCTAATATAAGGTAGTCCTCTTCTCTCAACAGCTAAGTCTACATTATTTTGAAGATATTGCTGAGGAAGTGAAAATTATGTATTTCATTTCAGAAGAATAATCCACTATAGTTAGAAATGAAAATAGGGGTTGTTTGTTTGTTTGTGTGAGAGAGAGATTAAAAAATCCATTCACTGTCTGGGGATCAACAATACTAATGAAATGATATGGTCACTGTTTTTATTTATGGAACAGACTGTAAGAAAAAGGTTACTATTGAAATAAATAATTTCCAGATTCTCTCAGACTCCTCCTGCTCAGGAAAGGAAGTGGTACAATAACAATGATAAAACTAATGCGCAGAATTTAGACTTGCGGTGCATGGGGGAGAGGTTGTTTTCGCTTGAGTTGATTTTGTGCTGCTGAATTGTTTGCCCACCACTATCAGTACAATGTGGGATTTTTCTCATCTTTCATGCAAGATACACTGTTTGAGGTCTAGCAAAAAAATTTTAATTACATTTATATGCCGCCCTTCTCCGAAGTCTCAGGGCGGCTTACAATTTTTGGAGCGCAACCCAATGCTCTCAGCAATAGCCTTCATTCCATTGTATATGCCTGCTTATTAGTAAGTGGCATTTTTACGAAGTCAGCTTATTGCCCCCAACAATCTTGGGTCCTCAGTTTACCTACCCCGAGAGGATGGAAGGCTGAGTCCACCTTGAGCCTGGTGGGATTCGAGCCTGCAGTAATTGTAGACAGCTGGATCTTAAGTGCAGGCAATTAACAGCCTGAGCCACCATATGAAGCAATAGGTTTTCAATCAATACCTTATTTATTTAAAAATATTTTCCCCAAAATGTTTCAAAATTTCATCTGGCATTATTTACTCTATGCCTTTTGTTCATTTCTTAAAATTGTAACATCTGTTACTCCATAATTTCAGTTCGCAGAGGTTTATATTTAGAACAATATTTGAGAATAAGGAAACCATATATTCTAATAAAAATATCTAAAAGCAAGCAGTATATATACATTTATTTTATAAAGACAAATGTGAAAGGTTGTGCATGAAAAATTACCTGACCAAAATAAAGGACAAAAATGAGTTT
This sequence comes from Naja naja, assembly GCA_009733165.1. Lineage (NCBI taxonomy): Eukaryota > Metazoa > Chordata > Lepidosauria > Squamata > Elapidae > Naja > Naja naja. The sequence goes on along the minus strand of CM019154.1, from coordinate 1,171,974 downwards.
TTGAAAAAATAATGTAAATCTAAAGGATAGTTTGCCCCCTCTATCTATGGAGATGTTATTAACTAGACTTATAACATCCCAAACTGCCCTATCAATGTGTTTCAGTCCTAAGTATGTAGTTTTGATTATTTATTGGATGACCAACTGTAGAAGTACTGAAAAAATGAGAACCCGACTTGACACGACAGGGTTAGTATTCTTGTAATATAATGCAATACAGTAATTTCACTGAACAAGCCTAAACCGTAGCTCAAAGTCACTTAATCAGTCTTGTGATTTAATGGGAATTTAAACTTGGATTTCCATCATAGCCCAATATTTCCTGTTTCCTGCCCTAGGAGAGATATCATATTTGTTAGTGTTGAGTTATTGAGAAATCCATAAAAGAGAGAGTTTCTTTATATATACTGTAAGTAATAGACATATTTCTATGATATATATGTTGCTGTTGATACAGACTGTTTCTTTAAAATTTATTTATTTATTTATTTATTTATTAATTCGACTTATATGCCGCCCCCTCTCCAAAAGGACTCGAGGAGGCTTACAAAATAAAATCACACAACAATAAATTAGATAAAACCAAATTAAACAATCAAGCCGAATTAACACTAAAATTACAGAATTAAAACTCTAAAAAACCACCCCACCCCAGGGTCACAGCTCCAAGGCATTGAGGACAAATGCATTTAAGGTATTAAAAAAGGTTGTGTGTATATTCCTTTGAATACAAGAAATACATACATTCACACCGTTTCCATTATTTTCACCCTAACACTCCTGTTATCTCCAGTGGTTATTTCAGGAGTTGACTGGTTATATTTCTTGTGGATTATTATTTTGTAGTTCCTACAGACGAGGTTTGTTGTGTTAGTAAAAATCAAGCTTTTCATATTTGCTTTTGTAAATGTGGAAAAGGCATTGCCTAATCTTGCAAATGTATGGGGATTATCTTGTATTTGAATTTGCATGAAAAGTGTCCTTAAAGGCATTGTTTCCTTCAGTTTCTTTCCTCTCTTTTTTAATAGATGGTTTATTCAATGGCCCAGTTCCCCTTCCCTCAGCTATCTGAATTAAGGGAGAAATATACATACAACATTACACCATTTCCTGCTGCAGTAAAATCAACTGCAAGGTAAGGCATCTTCTGTCTCTTGCTGTAAGTAATGAAAGATAGAGCCTGAGGAATCGCTCACATTATTATTCTGTGTGCCCTGGTTTTTTAGCCGACTGGGAAAAATAAAAGACAGTGATGAAGAGAATGAAATAGACGATGAAGACTCCATAGCAAATGTTATTGGATGTCTTGGACCATTTAGTGGATTTTTGGCTCCAGAACTACAGAAGTATCAAAAGCATTTCAAAGGTAAATATTAATTTCTGGAATTTCAATAATTTTATGGGGGATTCAACTGGTATATGGGGCTTCGTTGCTGAGACTAATTTCATTTCCTCAGACATGATATTTCAATTACTCCCAGTCGGATCTAAGATGATAATCAAATATGCAAATAAAAGGTCACTGCAGTTGTGTGGCCTTTAAGACAGTGATGTGATATGTCTAGCCTGGGTGTCAGCCACCTGTGGCTCCAGAGCTGCATGCGGCTCTTTGGGCCCTCTACTGTGGCTTCCTATTCCATCACTGACTGCCTCACCCCTCACCGTCCCCTCCCTCGCCTGGCCTGAGAAGGTAAGGGTGATGGCAGGGGATGGAGAAGCAGCCAGGGCTGATTCTCCGGCACCTCACTCTTGCTGGAGCTTCTTCCAGCCCTTGATGCTGGGCCTCGGTCACTTGGGGAGACATGCAACCTGCTCTCTGCCCCGAGACACTGGCTCGACCGGGCCGCAACTGACACCAGGCTCAATAACATGAGGGCTGGCGGGGTGGGAGTGGAATCCGGGAGGAGAGGATGACAGAAAGGGCAATGGGCCTGTAGAACCCAGCCACGGCTTTAAGATGTTCAGGGCAGTGGGAAAAGGGAGCTGGCCCACGCACAGCCCAGCCCAGGGGTCAGGCTTGGAGAAGGCGGAGCACCCTCACCAAAGATGCACACTTGTCAGCCAGTTTCCCCACCTCTCTCTCTCTCTCTCTCTCTGTATGTGTGTATCTCTCTCACGCTCTCGCATCTCTTCTTTGTCTCTTGGGAAGCTGTGGCTGGGCCAAGCCAGCAATCTCTCCTTGGGCCTCTTTGATTCTTCTTTTATTTCTTCTTGGGAATTTGTGCTGGCTGAGGAACGAGTGCCAGCTGCGGTGGGGGCTTCCCTTTGAGTGACCTCCTCTCCTCTCTGTCCTTCTCCTCTTGGGACCCCCTGGCCAGCTGTGGTGAGGCCGGGAGGATGCGCAGGTGCATGGAGACTCTCCTTAAGCGAGCACCTGCCTGCCCTGTGCACGCCTTTGCTGCGCTTTGGCCAAGCCTGGCTGCTTGTTTGAGGAGGGTCTCCTCGCGTGTGCGCACTCTCCTGGCCCATCACAGCTGGTCAGGGGGTTGCGAGAGGAGGAGGAGGTCACCCAGCAGGAAGCCTCTGCTGGGCTAGATTTCCAAAAAGAATTATTATTACTTAATATTATTATTACCTTTATTGTCAGAGTACAACATGTGTACAATGAGATTGGCTGAGCGTCCCTTCGTGCACCCCGCCACATACACAGCTCACAGTGAGGACAGAAGTCCCTAACCCAGTCCCAATCTTATTACACTATGTGACCTTGTTGCACAACGTGCCGGCCCTGCCAGTCTATCTTACTGTGTTGACATGAAGTTATTTTCTGTTCAGAAATCTGACAGCCCGTGAGTAGAAACTGTTCTTCAGCCTGTTGGTGTGGCTGGCTCTGCTTCTATATCTCCTACCCGGTGGTAGGAGAGTGAAAAGTGCTGACCAGGATGTGGGTCGTCCCTGAGAATTTTCCTAACTTCTAAAGCAGCAAGTTAGAAGAAACAAAAGGCGTAGCAAAAAGCCCCAAGGAGAGCTTGCTGGCTTGGCCCAGCCTCTGTTTTCAAAGAGAGACAGAGACAGAGACACAGAGAGAGAGAGACAGAGAGAGACGGGGAGAGAGAGAGAGAGAGAGAGAGAAGGATTTTGTGGCTGGGTAGGCGTGGCCAGGGGGGTCATGTTACTGGGTGGGAGTAAGTGACATCGAGCCTCTATGACAAGGGTTAGACACTACAGAAATCAAACTGTGGCCCCTGAGCCCTACTTTTTACATCTCCTAGATCCTTTGCCATTGCACTATTGGGACTTGGCAGGAAAACATGGACAAACTGAGATTCAATGTTTTAGTGTTAACATTCAAAGTCCTACATGGCATGGGTCCAGGATATTGACGAGAACGACTCCTCCCAGTTTCAAGCACCAACCGCCTGTGCGGTGCATAGACAGGGCCTCCTCAGGGTGCCGTCCGTGACTCAATGTCGCTTGGCGGGGACTCGGGGGAGAGCCTACTCTGTGGTGGCCCCCACTTTATGGAATCTCCTTCCACTGGAGCTCCGGCTTGCTCCCGATCTCCGTACCTTCCGGCACGAGTTAAAAACCTGGCTGTTTTTATAATCTGGGCTATGCTGACTCCTTGGGTTTTCTTGATTTTAATTTTGGGGGTTTTAATGTTAATTTGGCTTAATTTGTTTAATATGGTAATTTTAGTGTAGCTCTTTTAATTATATAAATAAATAAATAAACAAACAAACAAACTGAAGCAAGATCTCTGACCATGCCTTCATTTCTATTGATATTGCATAAATATCATATTGCCTTTGGCTGTAATGGAGGTTTTGTTTGCAAATTCACTGATAGCATTGCAAGAGGTGCCTCTCCCCAAAAGACTACAAAAATACAAACCACAGCCCTGCCGTTGACTTTATGATGCCAGCCTGATCATCACAGTTTACGGACACTGAAAATAATATTTTAAATAGAGAAATGGATCTTCGGTTGGGAAATCCCCACATACATTCATATGATACGATGATTGGAGTTCATTAAGGAATTGGGTTTTTTAAATCAGTACCTTTCTTATCCCTCTTGTCAGGGGTAGCTTCCACTGTATCATTGTGACCTGTCTGATACATTTCTAATGTTTTTGCCAGACCATAATCAAGAGCCCAGTCTAGGCTCGAGTAACATTGCAGAGCTAAGTCCTGGTGCCATAAATGCTTGCCGAAGTGAATATCATGCAGCTTTTAACAGCATGATGATGGAACGTATGACCACCGACATCAATGCATTGAAAAGACAGTATTCTCGGATAAAAAAGAAGCAGCAACAGCAGGTTCATCATGTGTACATCACAGCAGGTAATTAGCAATTGGAAGGAATTATTCAAGTTGTATTTGTATTAAGAAGCAAATCACAATTGTATTCAGTTTAGTTTACAGTGTATAAGAAGGAGAAGAACGAAAGACGATGGGATCTGTCAGCAGGACTGAAATAATCTCATCTGATGGGGAACAGCTACTTACAAAAGAGTTTATAATCTTTGTTTTTCTTTTGTTAGGCTATGAAGATGATGACCTTGGGATAGTTTTAGATCCCAGGGACCAGCTGAATAATGGTATTTAAAGATATCTGTGCTATTGGGGCTCCAGGGATCTTTAGTATTGATTTCACTAACACTTCTGGCATCCTTGGACTTGGAATACAAATTTCTAAACACTTAACTAGGTACTAAGCAGCAGCCTGAACTACTGAAGTATTACAAGAATAAGTGTAGAAAGAATTTTGATCTAAATCCTGTATATAGAGGGTTATCTATACAGGATTTATATATAGGTAAACACATTTTTTTCACAGGCTTATATGCTGCTTCAGTTAGAATAAATCAATATAGTTAATGGTCATACTGTCTGTGGGATTAACAATGGAGGCCTGCATTTTCACGTATCTCCTGCCATAGCCTGCACTGGTGCAATAAGGAAAGTGTTTGCATGCTGTATCCTGCACTGGGGCCTCTTCTCTGTCCACAAGGATGGATATTCAGGACAGTTGGTCTGGCATGTCACAGGGCAGTCTCTTTCAAAAATTTGAAAAATGCAATACAATTATATGGTCAAACCAAGACAAAAATCTCATTTTCCAAGATTGCCAAATCTTCCTTTAACTAATCTTTTCCAATTACATAGTTTAGCTACATGTTAATTATTTTTGACATTTTGATGTGCTTTGAGAATACCTGATTAAATTAATCAACCTTCATTGCATAAGATGAGGTATGATGTGGCTTTTTGATTGTGCTTTATAAATGTGAGTTAAAGATACCTAGCATCCTAGTGGCATGATTTAATTAACTAAGTGGGAATGGAGACATAATTACTTAAATTATTATGGTGGTGTTTATTCATTGACTAAACAAACCTAACTTAATCCATAGATTAATTATTGGATCATTTATATTAGATTTCACATTAATATCTATTCTGGTCATCATTGTTAGGAAAAATGTGAACGATGGGGTGGCCTCTTGCTTCACAATCAGGAGGCCGGGAGTTCGATCCTAGGCAGAGGCAGATACTTCTCTCTCTGGGCTCACTGAGAATAGACCTGCTGAAAAACTCTGCATTGGCGACAAGAAGGGCATCCAGCCAGTAAATACTCAGCTCCATTCAGTTGCCAGACTCCACTCCACAAGGGATTATGGGGCTGTTAAAAGAGGATGAAAATGTGTTGCTAGGATAAATGTATTTTTATGTGGCTTTACTTGGGGTAGGTGACAGCAGTAGCAGTGCATAAGAGAATGGCATTTTGTGGGAGGAGAAGGAAAATTCTGGAGAGTCACTCCTATTATTTCAAATGAGGGGGAGGGAGTGGGAGGAGAAGGGAGAAAAATGGTTCCAATGCTGCTTCCTCTATACAACACCTTTCCTTTCCTTTTGATAAATTTTAATTAAAACTATTATCATTATTTTCTAGTCCAAAAATAGTATTTTCTAATTTTTGCAGCCATTTTGTTTTCCAGTGAATAAAACTGCAGCCACTCATAGTGCAGTGTTTATTTATTGGGCAAGAGAGATAACTCAGGTTTGGTTTTAAAAATAATGTTGTGGAACATAAGTGAAATAGCAATAGCACTTAGACTTATATATCGCTTTACAGTGCTTTACAACCCTTTCTAAGTGGTTTACAGAGTCAGCCTATTGCCCCCAACAATCTGGGTCCTCATTTTACCCACCTTGAAAGGATGGAAGGCTGAGTCAACCTTGAGCCTGGTGGGATTTGAACTGCCAAATTTCAGGCAGCCAGCAGTCAGCAGAAGTAGCCTGCACTCTAACCACTGCACCACCAAGACTCTTCTTCAAATCCTACAAGTCTTTACTTTTGTGTCTATAACACAATCAGAAAATGGTCTTTCTATTTGCCATGTCTCTTTCAACAGTATACTTTAAAATACATTTATTTTATTTCAGATAAAGGTCCAGTGACCAGTCTTATGCCTTCTCAGGTGAATCATTCTCCAGTAATCAACCATCTTCTGCTAGGGAAAAAGATCAAACAAACCAGCAAGTCTGCCAAAAACCATGTTCCAAGCCACACTGGGGGAAAGATATTAGCAGGTCCTCCGCATGAAGATATTAAAGCAAAGCTAAACTCTCCATGGCGTACTCACATGAGGGTACACCGAAAGAACATAGCACGAGCCAAAGGCCACCTGGGCTACGGAGATACAATAGGACTCATAGAGGAGCACAATGAATGTGGGAAAGCTAGCAGTATTAATGCAAAAGAAGAAACTGCAAATGAATCTAAAACAATGGGAGGTGATGGGAACATTTCAACAGAGGGACAATCTCCTGAACCAACTTATAAAGATAACGATTCCAGTGTCTATATATCAGTGGTCCAGCAGAAGTTGGAAACCTTGGAACTTGCACAGAATAGTAGAGATGGTTCTGAAGATGAAACACACAATTCTGAGTTGCCAAGTTTAGCCAATGACAGTGGAGTAGTGGCAAAATCCTGCACTGCTAAGCCACAAGTCTTTTGTCCGTTCCCTAGTGTCAAGCCACTCAGAAAATCAGCTGCAGCCAGAAATCTAGGGTTGTATGGCCCAAATGAAAGAACCCCAACTGTACACTTTCCACAAATGAGTAGGAGCTTTAATAAGCCTACAAGTGGTAACAGTGGGTCTAAAAAACGGTGATATGTAAAACAACTGGCACTTCATTAGTATAATTGTTACAGCTACCATTATTGTAGGTTTTATTATGCTTTATGCTTCCAAAGGGATTTCTAATTAATTTAATTCTTTCATTGGAAATAATGAAGATAAACCTCTTATGTATATATTATACAAAAATAATTGGTTTTTTTTGAAAATGTAGAACTACATAGTGGCATAATTCTTTTTCACATTAAAAATTGTCGTGCAGCATGAGAAATGTTTGCCACTTTATAGATAATAGCCATAGGAAAGAACTTTAGAAAGTTTAATTCTAAACTGTTTGGTCAAGAATTCTCAAATACTGGAAGGGCAATTTTTAACTTTATTCACCTCCAAAAATGTTACCAAGACTTCCAGTGGCTTACTAACAGACATCCTTAGCAACTTAGAAGGAAAGTGCTGTTACTGCTTGTCATCTGTGTTCTAAAACCTAACATATTTAAGCACCTGCATTTTCAGTTTTCTACCACTGCTAATTTCTTTACATAATCATATCAGGCTAAGAGAGATGTTAACACGCTGTATTTTTTACTTATCCTGAGTGACTAATTTTTAGTAAGTAGTGAAAGTAGGAAGACATTCTTACATCTAGTTCTTTTTTTATCATTACAGTTTTCAGCATTACAGTTTTTAGCAGTTTACAGTATTTGCTGTTACAACAAATGTACTTGGCCTAACCCTAGATTACTCAACTTTAAACTAAGGGGGCTTATTCCCAGATAAGTAAATAAAGGATACCTGACAACCAACCAATCTTAAGTCAGATTCAGTGTAATGCTTTCCCTAATGTGTCAGCTTGCCAGTTAAGCAAAGTCACGTTTGTATCTATGTACTTTTTGAAGTACCTTTGGCAGCTAAGGGTTTTAAGCAGTTTTCTTGCTTTGCTACTTCTACCCACACTTGTAGTGAAATGATTGTTTTATTCAGAAGCATGAAGAGTTTGAATCTGGTGTTCATTTTGCAGTATAAAACAGAATGAAGATCCTGGGTCTTTTTACTGAAATCCGATTCAAAAAATCTCATTATTAGCTACTGTATGTTGCTCTGAAATAACAGGAAAAGGAGCTTTTTAGACGTTTCTGAACCACAAGTTCCCCAGTCGTGATATAAAAACTGTTAAAACTCTGAAGTCTGGTAAGCATTATAAAATGTGGGCTTTTTTTTCTTGTTGACATTTTCAAAACAAAACTTTTTATTTTTAGGGCTAATTGATCAGAAAAAAATTCTGTGGTGCTCTAAATGCAGGTAGTCCTCAACTTACAACAGTTCGTTTAATGACAGTTCAAAGTTACAATGGCCCTGAAAAATGTGACTTATGACCATTTTTCACAGTTACGACCTTTGCAGCATCCCCATGGTCATGTGATCAAAATTCAGATGCTTGGCAACTGGTTCATATTTATGAGTGTTGTTATTTCCCAAGGTCATGTGATCACCTTTTACAACCTTCTGATAAAGTCAGTGGGAAAGCCAGATTCACTTAACAACTTATTGTTGCTAACTTATCAACTGCAGTGATTCACTTAACAGTGGCAAGAAAGATTGAAAAACTCACTTAACAAATGTCTCACTTAACAACAGAAATGTTGGGATCAATTGTCATAAGTTGAGGACAACCTGTGCTCAATTTTTGGTCTGATGGGGAAGGTTAGACATGAGACTGTTTTAGAAAAACAATACATAGAAAATAGCCCCTCTGTTGTCCCTTGAATACACTATGAAAAGCATTTGCATTTCTAAGTACATAAAATTTGTACTACCTGAGGTTAACTGATAGAAAATAAATGAATTGCAACATGCTGGAAAAAGTTATATTTCTGAAAAATTTTGCACGAGCTAAATAAGAATATTAGAAACTTACATCATAAGATAATTCTTGGGACAGAATATTTGTGGACTGTTCATGCAATCAAAATAATAGGTGCTGCAATTACAATAATATTTAATAATAATGATGAAACACAGTTGGTAATAGATGTAAATCTTCAGCCTAAGAGTACAAACGAAAGAAAAAGAGTGATGATTCAGCCCTACAGATTGGTCAGATGCAAAAGGTGTGTCTTCCTCAACAACTGAATATACCTTAGAATAAGCAATGTGTTACTTTACAGTTAACAGATTAAAGGATTATTGTTAACCATCACATACAGAACAAGAGAATCCTTAAGGCATCTGTGTAACAGTTATTGTGGTTATGAATCAATTTAAGTTTTATATTCTAAGAGTTCAGATAAGCATACCCAGTCTAATTTAAAAAAAAACCCAATAAAGAGAATTACCGGGATCTAAATACCTCTTCATCTAGTTCTGGATCTGGAACAGCCCTCTGTGGTCTCCTTGGCAAAGAGTTTTTGAAATGTAACATGAAGTATCTGGGACATGTCATTCAAGTCTGCTCTTCAATGGATTGTAAGTCAATACAAAAAATAGCATATTTCATTAGTACATGCTAAATAGTGGCAATCAGAACTGAAATAATCAATTGTGGACTCAACTCGTCCTGACTTCAAGGCTCTGAGAAAAATGTTAAGTTCACGTTCTTTGGATCCTGAATATTCATTCTAATAATTAATACATCACATATAAAGAGCTAGTCTACATTACATGGAACCAGTATAATACTTGGTACAAGAAGTAGATGAACCTAATCTTAATTTTGATTCCTGATTCCATTTTAAACCCATAATTGCTTATCCATTGCTTTACTTCCTTTTTCAAAATGTATACATTTTCCAAGTTAAACATTTTATAAGAACCTTATCCCCTTCCTGTTCATAGTTTACAATGGAAAACACCTAAAAGCTTAAAACCATTTCTAGTACTTGAAACAAGCATTTATGTCAAGAATGTTTATACTGATTTAATAATATTGTCATATTTGGAAGGTTTTGGACGATAGAATAGAATAGAATACTTTATTGGCCAAGTGTGATTGGACACGCAAGGAACGTGTCTTGGTGTAAATATTCTCAGTATACATAAAAGATACATTCGTTAAGAATCAAGAATCATAACGTACAACACTTAATGATAGTCATAGTCAAATACTTTACAGCAGTGTTTCTCAATCTTGGTCAGTTTAAGATGGGTAGACTTCAACTCCCAGAACTGAAGGGAATTCAGGGAATTGAAGTCCAATCATCTTAAACTTGTCAAGGTTGAGAAAAACTGTTTTACAGTAATCCATGTTGGGAATATTCTGGGCCTGAACATAGAGTTGTCTTACCCAGCTTATCTGTATAGTGTTCTTCATCGTGAGCTATGGAGGGACCATGTGGAGAAGCTGCTACCATACTTTGGGCCTGGTGTCTTGAACTTTTCTGTATTGTATTAGATGGGTCTGCATGCTTTACTGTTACCATTTGAAGGACTAGAGTATAAAACCCAAAAGACTCAATGTTTTCTATTTCCCCAACCCCCTGTGTATTCTTAAACTATCCTGATGTTTAGTGTTGTTTTGGCATGTTTCTTTGTATTTTAGAACTATAGGTTGTCTCCCTCCTTTTAAAAAGAATTCAGTTTCAGAATTCTATTTCAACTTCTTGTGTGTGTATGCAGAAAGAGAAAGAGGATGTGTGAAACAACTTGAAGTTTGTGATTCTTTTATTATTGTGTTCAGTTCCATAGATGAAAAAGAACCAGTAATAAATGATAGTTGAGGTCTTGAACTAATTCAGGTTCATCTTCACTGGGTGCTAGCCAGTTTCTAAGCTCCACTTATTTCATAGAGGAGTTGTGGACAAAATGGAAAAGGGAGTTCTATATAGATATATACACTGTCTTGGGCTTATGGAAGAAAGGCTATACAGTGGTTACAAAAAGTTTACATACCCTGGTGAAAGTGCCAGGTTTTTGAAATGTAAAAACAGATCCAAATAAATCACTTTAGAATTATTTACAACTTTAATATAACATATAATCTGTATGATTCAATTGAAAAATAAACTGAATGTTTTTTAGGGTAACCTAATATTGGATGGAAAGACATTTTATCCATGCTTTTTAAAAAGATCTTGGGAGAGGGGATTAGTGTTCCACAGAACATATAGGTGCTGGTGTTGACCTATAAAGTCCTTCATGGCATTGGACCAGGGTATGTGCGGGAGACCCTGCTGCCAATAACAGTTTCCCAACGTCCCATGTGCTCCCACCGACGGCCTTCTCCAGGTGCCGTCGACCAGGCAATGTCGGCTGGCAGTTCCCAGGAGTAGGGCCTTCTCGGTGGGAGCACCCACCCTATGGAACCAGCTCCCCCTAGAGCTCTGAGTGGCCCCTGAACTCTGCTCCTTCTGCCGTGGCCTAAAGACATGGCTGTTCCAACTAGCCTACCTGACTGATGGGGGAGGGTTTTAGTATAGTTTTAATTGGAATGTTTATGAGACCTTGGGTTTAATAGTTTTTTTTAATATTTGTATATTTGTATTACTGTTTTTTACTTTGTAAGCCACCCTGAGTCCTTAGGGAGATAGGGCAGCATATAAGTCTCATTAAATAAATAAATAAACAAACAAACAAACAAACAAACTGTCCTATCAATGAAGACTTAAAGGAACAATCAAGACACCTTCATTTTTTGTATCTGCTTTTCCAGCTGAAACTGCCTAAAGCAGATTTTGTAACATTTTTGATCCGTATTAAAACTGTAATAGTAAAATCAGGAAGCATTACAAAAGCAACAAGAAACAGAACAAGCATTTAAAATCAAACTCTTAAAAAAAGTCTAACAAATAGGTCTTCCCTGCCCAAATCGTGCCAGGAGAAGACTGCCCATAAACACTCATTATTAGCCCCTCCATCCATATAATAGCAGAAAGAGCCAGAAATGGTGCCAACTCTTATCTGCCTTCCTAACACAGCTTGAGTGCCTCAGTATCTGAAGATGATAATTGCTGCATTTTTAAATTAAGTTGGCTTTACCATTTTACTTTGCCTATTTTATGGTTTGTCATCTGCTGCAAGGTCATCTGGATAACAGGGAAAAAAAATACTTCAAGTTAATTGGCTGGTTACAATATGTTTGAATGGGAAGTAAGGGCCTCAATATATCTGAAGTAACTAGAGGATTTTGAAGCTATAATTTTATCCCTAAATCCTTGAGAGTATGCTTCACAGAGTTCATTGTGAAATTGAATGTCAGTAAATGTGTTATAAAAATTTCATTTTAGTAATTTAGATAATAAAAGACAGAAAACACGGTTACCTACCAGGGATGGGAGACACAAAGTTGCAGTTGGCAAAATGTGTCAGTTTTTAACAATGCAGACGGCTTTCATCACAAGATAGAAATACATGAAGGCAAGATTTATATTATGATTCACTGTGGCAGATGACAGTGATTAGAATTGTAATAATTTTAAAATAAGTGAATGCAGAAATAGCCTTTGAGTTTTGGATTCCATTTTGCTCACTGCTGGAATAAACAATGTTTTATTAGTTGAAGGAAGGAAACATATTTCAGTTTACTTCAATGAATAAAGCATTAATTTCCAAAGGTTGTTTTGATAATTTCATACCTTGATATGAGAAGCAGTGTAAGAAATAATTAGAAAGTGTATTTTACATCTAGTTTGAGAGGTGTATAACAGTACAACCTATTCATAAATCAATTATGCACATTATTCATTGCATAGATTTTGTTTCAGATAATACAGAAGACACAGGAATGAAACTACCTCCACAGTTGAAGAAAATATAAATAAAAAGCATTACTGACAAGTAGTGAAGACAAGTCATAGCTAATTTTTAATTTGATCACTAGATGCCACTATTGATCCACAAAATTTCCTGTGTTCATTTGAGGAAATACTGATATAAATTTACAGATGGAATTAAATATGTGAGTTTGAGTCTTTGAAATCAGATAACTTTTAAGAGATTAATATTTTGTTGTAAATAAGTTACTATAACTGAAGCAAAAAAGCCTAGTCATTTGATTCAATGAAATCTTTCGCCCAACACTGTTCTTCTTTGAGTCTGGCATCTTCCAGATGTGCTGGATTATGTACCAATATCCATAGAAAAGTATTGTATCAGCTGGTGATACTTCAGTTACAAAGGCACATAACCCTTGTGATAGGTATGATTTCTAAAAATAGTTTATAATGAAATCCTGTATAGGTTAAGTCTCACAGAATTTACTCTCATCTGACCTATAGCAATTATTTCACTATTTTGGGGATGGTGGTAAAAAAATTGGGCAAAATGAAGACAAAAGTATTTTTGATTTACTTTATGATTAAATATAAATTAATTAAATGCATTTATATGTTCCAAGTATTTAAGTATTTTTCCCTCCTACAGTCAAAGTTTTGGGGTCAGAAGTTATGTATTTCTGTACTATACGTAGTCCTCGGTTTACAACAGTTCATTTAATTACCATTAAAAGTTTTTCACACTTACAACTGTTGTAGCATCCCCATAGCCATGTGTTCAAAATTCTGATGCTTGGAAATGGATTCATATTTATGACAGTTGTAGTGTCCGGTGGTCACGTGACCCTCTTTTGTGACCTTCAGACAAAGTCAATGGGAAAGCCAGATTCACTTAACAACTCTGTTTCTAACTTAACATCTGCAGTGGTTCACTTAACAACTGTGAGAAGAAAGATGGTAAAATGGGGCAAAACTCACAGCTGTCTCTCTTAGCAACATAAAATTTGGGCTCAATTGTGGCTGTAAGGTGAGGATCACCTACATGGCCTAGACCAAAAGCGAAAACTAGTCAATTGAACAGTAACCAAAAGCTACCTTACAAGTGAAGCTTGGGAACCAATATGGTCTCTGATCTGCACACCTGTCTGTTTAGACTCTTAGAAATGGATGAGAACAATTTCCATAATTAAAAAAAATCACAGATTTCTACTACTGCAAAATTGCAGAAGTTGGAAAACCAAGAACCTAGTTGTCTGCAAGTGGACTTTTTAAGTGACATTTTACACCAGTTTATTCCCACATGGCATTTGTAAGGCCCACTGCTACCCTCACCCATTACCCAGCATGTTTTTTAATATCCCTGATTGACTTGATGAAAACACGGTATTTATCTAAAGCCCCAGCAAATTACCCATCTTCTGCTAAACCAGAGTGATTCAGTCCCTGATATTCGTACAGTAAACTAAATGCTGAGCTGACATTTCTGCAGAAACCGCTCCAAGATGAGAGATGACTTTTTGCCTACTCCACCCAGTGCAAAAATGCTTGCCCATTTCCTTACATTCTGAACTAGATATATAAAAAGGCCAGCCTAAGTTATTGCTACCTCTGATTCATGCTGAGAGGAATAATATGTTCTCTTTTATGGTGGGCTGGAGGGAGTGGAAAGCAATAAGTGACTCATTTCTGTATCTACTGCTGCCTTCCACAACATGATGATTGGCAGATGTTGGTCTTTGACTCCCATTACATGCAGCCGAAGTCATATAGACTGGAAACAATGAATGCGGTGAATCTGGCAACAGTTACCCATGCCTTGATCATGTCTCAAATTAACCACTGTATGTACCCTATAGGAGAGCCACTCTTGAATGTCCAAAAGCTAGGCTGCTAACTTATGCACAATAACAGAAACACGGCATTCATGTGAAAAGTTTGCATTGGTTGCCAATTGATTTCCAGCACAATTCAAGGGGTTAGTTGTAATCATTAAACCTAAATGGTTCGATGCCTGATGGTCCAATTACCCTTTTCCCCAGTATTGAATAATGTCATTAACTGCCATCCCCACCCCAAACATACTTGTTTTAATCAAGTTTGTATCTCAGCAGCAGCACAGCTCCATTGTGGATCCTCAACTCCCAAGCCAGCAATTACAAACTGCTCTATTACTCCCAGAAGATGTCTATTGATCAAAGGATACCTATTTTAGTACTAACATGTTACTAATAATATTAAGGTCATCAGTGAGTGCCCTTTTATAAATATTCTTTTTTCCTGAGGTCTGTTGGCCATCGAGGGATGGCCTTCTGAATTACTTCCATGCAATGCATATCCTTATGAGTGGTGCTGTGCTCTTCTGGTTATACGAAAAGAGTCCAAAGCTTTCTCCTTAAAATTTAATTACTATTGAGGGTACTCTTTTTAATTGTTAGCTGCCTTATTATTATTATTTTTTTATTGGACTTATATGCCGCCCCATCTCCGAAGACTCGGGGCGGCTCACAATTAAAATGTACAATACAATAAATATTAAAAAAAGGATTAAACAATTATAAAGCCCAATAAAACCAAATTAAAATACTTAAAATTATCCCATACCCTAGTGAGGTAGTCACAGCCCGATTTGGTCAAACAACCAGGTCTTTAAATCGCGGCGGAAGGTGCGGAGGTCAGGGGCCAGATGGAGGTCCAGAGGCAGTTGGTTCCATAAGTCGGGGACCGCTGCAGAATAGGCTCGAGGGCGGATGGCACTCGATATCGGCAGGAGACGCTCCCTTAAATATTGTGGACCCATGTCGTGTAGGACTTTGAATGTTAAAGCCCAAACCTTGAATCTCACCCGAGTGCAACGGCAACCAATGCAGGCCGCGCAGGAGGGGGGTAATATGGGAGAATCAGGTAACTCCCATCACCACCCCGAGCGGCGCATTCTGCACCAGCTGCAATCTCCGGATGGTATGCAAGGGCAGTCCTAAATAGAGAGCGTTGCAGTAGTCGAGTCGCGAGGTGACAAGGGCATGGGTGACTGTATGCAGGGCATCTCGGTCCAGAAACGGGCGAAGCTGGCGAACCAGCCAGACCTGGGCAAAGGCCCCCCTGGTGACGGCCCCCACCTGTTCCTCCAATTGGAGCCGCGCATCCAGGAGGACCCCCAGGTTCCGCGCCCTATCCACAGGGGGCAACACCACTCCCCTATGGTCAATGATGGACATTCCTGACTGGACCGAGATGCCGGTATGTACAGCCACTCAGTCTTGGCCGGGTTGAGCCAAAGCATGTTTCCGTCCATCCAGGTCCGTACCGCATCCAGACAGCGAGTCATCACGGAGAGGGCATCACTGATCTGGCCTGGGGTGGAGATGTATAGCTGAGTATCATCAGCATACTGATGGTATCTCACCCCAAAACCACGAATGATCTCACCCAGCGGTTTCATGTAGATATTAAATAAAAGAGGGGAGAGGACCGACCCCTGAGGGACCCCACAAGTGAGTGCCCTTGGGGCCGACCTCTGCCCCCCCATCAACACCGATTGTGACTGCCCCGAGAGGTAAGAGGAGAGCCACCGAAATACAGTGCCCCCCACTCCCAACCCTCGGCGTCGCAAAAGGATACCATGGTCGATGGTATCGAAAGCTGCTGAGAGGTCTAATAGGAACAGGACAGAGGAAAAACCCCTGTCCCGGGCCCTCCAGAGATCATCCATCAGTGCGACCAATGCCGTCTCCGTGCTGAAACCAGGCGGAAGCCCGATTGTACGGATCTAGGTAGTCTGCTTCATCCAGGAAAAGTGGAAACTGCTGAGCCACCACACTCTCCACAACTTTTGCCAGAAAACGAAGGTTGGAGACTGGACGAAAGTTGTCTAACACGGTCGGGTCCAGGGCAGGCTTCTTCAGGAGGGGCCTCACCACCGCCTCTTTCAAGGCGGAGGGAAAGACACCCTCCCTTAATGAAGCGTTGACCACTGCCGGAGCCAACGCAGGTGACCTCCCTGGCAGCATAAGCCAACCAAGAAGGGCACGGGTCCAACAAACATGTGGTGGAACTCAGACGCCGCATAATCCTGTCCACTTCATCCTTGGAAACAAGATCGAACTCAGTCCAGATCACATCGGCCAGACTGCTTGCACTACGATTCTCAGACCACTGCAAGGTGGAACACAACCCGGCCCGAATCCGCGCGATTTTATCCGATAGATATTGACCAAATTTCTCAGCTCTTCCCTGGAGAGGGTCCACCGCCTCCCCCAGATATAGGAGGGAGCGGGTGGCCCTAAACAGGGCGCCGGCGGTTATCTGCAGATGCTATGAGGGTGGAGAGATAAGACCTTCTTGCCTCCCTCATAGCTCCCAGGTAAGTCCTAATATGGGCTCTTAGCTGGATTCGATCAGATTGGGAGTGGGTGGCCCTCCACCTGCTCTCTAAACCCCTCCGACGGCGCTTCATCTCCCGGAGCTCCTCAGTATACCAAGGAGCCACCCGGGATCCACGCAGCCTGAGGGGAGCATGGGGACAACTCTGTCAAGGGCAGCCCCAGCAGCCTGTTGCCAAGCGGCCGCTAGGTCCTCGGCAGAGTTGTGGGCAAGGGAAGTGGGAAAAAACCCCAGTTCCACCTGGAACCTCTCGGGGTCCATCAGGCGTCTGGGGCGGAACCATCTAAGTGGCTCCTCATCCCAGCGGTGGGGGCGGCCTGTTGGAAGACCAGCTGAAGGAGATAGTGATCAGACCATGGGACGGGCAGTGTCGACAACTAGCCTGCCCTATATCACTCGCCACCGTTCCGAGACAAAACTAGGTCGAGGGTGTTTCCCTCCTCGTGAGTCGGCCCCTGAACCAACTGGGTCAGGCCCATGGCCCCCATGGAGGCCATGAATTCCTGGGCCAAACCCGAGCCCCCCAGGAGGGCAGATTAAAATCACCCAGGACCATAAGCCCTGGGAGATCCACCGCCACCCCCGAGAGGACGTCGAGAAGCCGAGGCAGGGCTGCTGCTACACAGCTGGGGGAAAGGTATGTCAGCAGCAAACCCACCCGACCACCAGGCCCCCACCTCAGGAGAAGAGTGCCCCACCTTATGAGTACTCTTTGGGCAGAAAGATGGAATATAAACCATTTAGATAAACAAATATAGTATGGAGTTGTAATCCAGCACACTTGCTCTCTTCCTGGATGGTTATAACATAAAACATTGGCTTTATGAATGCTGAAATCACTGTTTCTAAATTTTTGAGGATAACTTCTGAATCTCCCCATTAGTATATATCTTGTGTGTCTGTCTATCTGTCAAAAAATTATTCCATCTCTATTGCTGAAATAAAATCCTGACCAATATAGAATAATACTGACATTTAACTACATATACAGTTGGTTTATTAGGCTTGATATTTACATGCAACAGCCTTTCTCTACTTGAACTGGTTTAAGGTGCCTCATGTCATAAATTTGCTCAAATTGTGGATTCTATCCAAATATACCTTCATGCATCCGTGGGTACGTGTCTATGCAAAAATGTCATCCTTCAAATGTCTTCAGAGGGAGGGGCGGAATCAATAAGTCGCAGACAAGTGGGGACCAGACAAATGGGTCGTGGGTGGCAATTGGCTGCCAGATTTTCCACAGCTAACACCTTATTGAGGCAATTGTTCCCAGCTTTAATTCCAAAGAGAAAGGAGTGGAATATAGAATGAATTGACTTCCCACCATTGCCTAGAAAGAGACCTTTGTACCTTGCTTGCAAAATCTTGTGCTTGGCCATCAGGAAGAGAGTTTTAAGCACTGCTTTAGCAGGGATAGGAGAATACTTTGTAACCTCATACTAAATCACTCTGGAGTTACAAATCTCAAAAGTCCCTTTTCAGGTGGTTAAGTTCCTTACTGTCATTTGAAAATATGGTCAATAAATTCTGGGTAGGACTTCCTGCTCCACTAGTTAAATCTTAAAACAAATAGATCCTAAAGAGACGATGACAAGGAAAGGTCATGGTAGATAACTTCAGGGGTGGGAGTCAACCGGTGTTACTACTGGTTTGGTACTTACGTTGTGCACGTGCATGCAATACAATGACAGCTGTGCCTCCTGGACAGCTGATAAGAGCTGCGTGCAGGTGCACAACGTTTGAAAAAAGCCTTTTTTACTGATTTTTCAGCCTCAGCTGTGCCACGCAAAGCAGCTGAGGTTGAAAAAGCAGGAAATAAAGGTCAGGTAAGAGTCCGGGCAGGCGTGTGGGCCAAACATCAGCAGACACAGAACCGGTTCTGGGTCACCTGCTCTTCAGAGCTACCAGTTGGGCCCTGGTGGTGCAGGCTGTTAATAGCCTAGCACTTAGTTCCAGCTGCCTGTAATTATTTCAGGCTCGAATCCCACCAGGCTCAAGGTTGACTCAGCCTTCCATCCTCTCGGGGTAGGTAAACTGAGGACCCAAGATTGTTGTAGGCAATAAGCTGACTTTGTAATAATGCCGCTTAGTAATAAGCAGGCATATACAATGGAATGAAGGCTATTGCTGAGCGCATTGGGTTGTATCCCAAAAACTGTAAGCCACCCTGAGTCTCCGGAGAAGGGCGGGATATAAATATGAATAAAACAAACAGTTCTACAGAGCCGGGCAGAACCGGTAGCATCCCACCCCTGGATAACTTCCATAGCTTGGCTAATTCTCTTGGGTGCAAATAAAGCCTCTTCCTTTTTGTTTTTATTTCTGAAATGGAAAATTGGCTTCTGGCGCCTCCCCCTCCACTCCCTCCTCCTCTTTTCACTCTAACCCCTTTCAAAACACTGTTGCCACCTTGCTTGTGTTGATATCACATTGCCAAATGAACTTCTTTTGGAGGGATGGGGCTGAGTTGCAGCCCAACTGTCAAATATTGCTGACCTAGAGATTCTAGGCCTTTGGAAGACAGGCTAATTCTTGACTCTGTAATACATTCTTACTTTATAGTCTGTATAAACTCAGAATAATTATGTTAGGGTCCAGTCCCTTTATTTCAGACAGAAAAGTTATGTGGCTTTTTTGGGGGGGGAGAGTTTTCTTGGTGTGCCAAGAAAAATGCTAATATTTTCTAAAAGCTAGGAATAATAAACTTTAAGGAAACAAGACCAGTTTCTCAATTAGTGCTCTTTTTCGCAGCCTTGTAATCTCCCCATGTGTTGGACTACAACTCAAGTGGAGGACAGTAGGTTGGAAAAAGTTGGAGAAGTACACGGAGTAATCACAGGTTTTTAGCTACAAGTAAGCATTAAAGAAAGCAGAAACTGCTTCCTCCCACCTAGTCATCTTCATCAAAAGGGATTCTGTTTCAAATTATGGGAAAGAACCTGATATGAATAACAGACCTAATGGATATTTCTTTTTTTTTAACAGCAAATATAAATTTCTAATATTTCACATTGTTTAAGTGCCATTGTTCAAATACTGATTAAAGGATGACAGGTGTAACCACTTCCTGATCTCAGAGAATCCTGATTGCAGCAATTGGGCCTAATGGCATTTCACAAATTGCAAGTATTAGAAGAGGGGGTTAACTCTTGCTTTGATGGCTAATGAAGTAAAATAATTCAAGCCCATCATGTTTTCAGCTCCCCAAATTACAAGCAGAAATTGAATGTACAGTTTATGTTGGAAGACCTACAGATCCATCTTTATCATTAGGAAATGGGAACATCTGGATTCAGGGTGGATGCTAGAAAGTTGAAGCGCGATGTTAGATGACAATATAACCTCTTCTGCACCCACCTAAATTAGCTTGCTTCTCTTTGTTGAAAAGATAAGTGCTATAATTTCTCCAGTATTAGATTATGGCATACCTACAAAGCAAATTCTGAGTTTCTGATGTACTATAATCTCGAATAGTTATTGTCTTTGTAGGAGAATGACAGACTTGTCTAGCATTCATGTGTTCATAGATCTAAAACAGGAAGGTGGCTCTCTCTTTTGCTGTTATCAAGTACCTATCCTTCCCCCCTCTTTTATCTCTAGGCAAAATTTCCTTTTTATTTACTGTTAGATATTAGCATACTCACTGCTGATTGGCCAAGCCGATGAAGCGGGAAATCAAAGAGCAGTCACTGGTCAGAACCGCAGACAGCTCTGCGGCTGCAGTTCTGAGTTCTGCAAGAACGAAATAAAGGAGTTGAACCATCTGCATGTCCCGTGTCTCTTTGTACCCACACTCTAACACTGGCAATGAGGATGGGATTCTGAGACAATATGGGACCACAGAGCACGTGGCATCTGTGGCCTTAATGATGAACAGAACCAGAACAATGGCCAGAGCCAACTCGCCAGCCGCACTGTTCAACCCCACAACAGAGGACTGGGAATCATACGTCAACTGATTCCACATATTCCTGGAAAGGAGTGACCTCCTGAATATCTCCGAACAGAGGAAACGGGCAGTTTTCCTCACACACTGCAGACCTGCAGTGTTCAAAATGGCCAAAGCATTATCAGCACCCAATGATGTAAAGACGATGGCATGGCCAGACCTAGAGCGAATCCTGCAGACACACTACATGTCCCGGCTTCCTGTTTAATAAAGAGGCATGAATTCTACCGGTGGGACCAAAAGGAAGGAGAGAGCATCAGTGATTTCATCGCAAGCCTACGAAACATCACCAGAACCTGCAAATTCCTCAACCTGGATGAGGCGATGAGGGACCACGTATTTCTGGGACTCCAAGACCTAACGCTGCAGAGCCGCCTCCTAACCAAACCTAAAATAACCTTAAAAGAGCCAACTGAGGAAGCATCTGCCATGGAAGCATCCCAGAAATCCGTGGCCACCATGAGAAAGATGAACAAACTGCCACAGCTGCCCCTGAAAGAAGCTGTCACCATCCACCATGAGGACATCGAGTTGGAGTCAGAGTCTGATGACAACGATGATGAAGATATGCACCAACTCTGATCTGAATGAGGCCAAAGAAACCAAGAGCGCAAGAGGAAGGAATTTTGGTATGCTGGATGCAAGGGGAATCACCCATGGTCAGAATGCCATTTCTGCGATGCAATCTGCCAGCGTTGCGACCGACAGGGGCACATCACAAAGGCCTGCCATGCATCACAACCCAATAACAGAAGGCAGAGGCCCAGCAACATGCCCCCCAGAACAGAGCAATCCAGATGGGATATTGACAAAGCCAATTCAGCTGGAACCAAAGAAACGAGAAGCCAGCCACCGAGAGAGGTGAGACACACCAGACAGTGACCGTGGGCCATTCCAGCATGACCAATGCATGGAAAATCCACATCCAAGTGATCATAGAGGGAAAGCTGTGCCAGATGGAAGTGGATTCTGGGTCATACCTGTCGATGGTATCCTGAGGCACCATCAAACACCTGAAGCCTAGCATAACCAAAGAACAGCTAAGAAAACAGAGACTGACTCTAAAGAACTACCAGGGGAACAAGATTCTTATGATCAGC
This sequence comes from Naja naja, assembly GCA_009733165.1. Classification (NCBI taxonomy): domain Eukaryota; kingdom Metazoa; phylum Chordata; class Lepidosauria; order Squamata; family Elapidae; genus Naja; species Naja naja. Next base: position 1,149,741 of record CM019154.1, on the reverse strand, counting down.
ATCAGGAAATTCCAAGTAACATTCAAGAGCTACTTGGGGGTCCTGCCATTGATGATCATCGATCAGGACCGACCAAGCCTGCTGGGACTAGAATGGTTCCAACTGCTAGGCATCAAAGTCACGGGGATAAATAGCATCACCGAGAACTAATGGGAGGACAGCCTGATGGAGGAGTTCCAGGACGTATTCGATAGAAAATTAGGCAAGTACTTGGGATCACCCATATCTTTTAACTTGGACCTGACCATAGCCCCCATCAGACTAAAAGCAAGATGGGTCCCCTTTGCACTAAGACCAAATATAGACGAGCAATTAGATAAACTCATCGCACAGGGCATACTCGAACCCACTGACCACGCCAAATGGGAAACCCCTATAGTCACCCCCATAAAGCCAGATGGATCAGTGCGCATCTGTGCTGATTACAAGGCTACCCTGAACCACATCCTCCAGCAAAGCGCTTACCCCGTCCCAGTGGTGCAACACCTATTGCACTCCCTGGGGTGGGGAAAGGTTTTAGCAAAGCTCGAACTCACACAAGCCTACCAACAATTACCGGTAGATGCTGAAATGGCAGAAGCCCAAACAATCATGACACACAGAGGGCATTCAAATGCAAGTGGTTACAATTCAGGGTCAGCAAAACTCCCAGGCTATTCCAGAGTCTAATGGAGCACCTCCTACAGGGTCTAGAAGGGGTAGTGCCTTATTTCAATGATGTCCTCATATCAGTCAAGGACAAAGGACAATTACAAAAATGCCTAAGGGAAGTGCTAGGCTGTTTCCAAGAAATGGGTCTAAAGGTGAAAAAAGAAAAATGTCAACTAGCAGCAGACAAGGTAGAATTCATAGGCTACCAGATAGACCGTGAAGGGATTCATCCCACCGAGAGCAAAACTAAAGCAATCAAAGAAGCCCCCAGGCCAAAGAATAAGACAGATTTACAAGCCTCCTTGGGACTCATTAACTTTTACAATATATTTCTACCACAGAAGGCCATGGTCACGGACCACTACACAGACTGCTTGACAAAAAGGCAGCCTGGACCTGGGGGCAGGAGGAAGAAGCGGCATTCAAGGGAATCAAAAACATACTCACATCAGACCATGTGTTAATCCAATACAGTGAGACATTACCGTTAATCCTCACATGCGATGCATCACCATTCGGGGTTGGCACAATACTCAGCCACACACTGCTGGATGGCAAAGAAGCCCCCATAGCATTCTATTCAAAGACATCATCTAAGGCAAAATGGAACTATAGCTAACTTGACAAAGAAGCCCTGGCAGCTGTCACTGGAATCAAGCGATTCCACAAATACATCTATGGCAGGAAATTCACCCTGATCACTGATCACAAGCCACTATTAGGAATTATCTCAGGAAACTGAGCCACTCTGAACATCCTGTCGCCTAGGATGACGAGATGGACAGAATTCCTAGCGGCATATGAATATGATTTACAATGCCAACCTGGAAAGAACATAGACCACACTGACACACTCAGTCGATGCCCCTTCCCAATCTGGATGAAGACCCAGCACCAGCCACATCAACATTGTTAATAGAAACTCTCGAGACAGCACCGGTGACAGCAGATGACAATGTGAGAGCGAGCACAAAGGACAAAACCCTGGCACAAATATTGGACTGGGTGGGGAGAGGATGGCCAGAGAAAGAGGAGGGTGAAGACACCAAACCCTTCAGAAATCAACAAACTGAACTGTCCGTACTAAAAGGGTGCATACTTTGCGGGGACTGGGTCATAATACCAAAAAAACTACGGGAAGACATACTAGTCATGTTGCATGCAGGGCACCTGGGGTTAGTCAAAATGAAATCCTTGGCAAGAAGTTATGTGTGGTGGCCAGGGATGGATAAAGAAATAGGAACCTGGGTGGCAACCTGCAAAGCCTGCCAAGAATCCATGCCGGCACTCCCCACACCCACCCACCATGAATGGGAAACGCTACGGGACCCTTGGTTGAGGTTACACATAGATTTCACTGGGCCAATTAAGGGACAAACCTTCCTGGTAGTGATGGACGCATACTCCAAGTGGCTGGAGATAAGCATTATGCAGTCCACCACAACAGAAACATTAATTTGAACCCTCCAAAAACTATTTGCAACACACGGGTTGCCCGACATCATAGCATCTGACAATGGGCTGCAGTTCACAGCCACTCAGTTCGAGGGGTTTCTAGCACAAAATGGAATATGACACTCCCTATCAGCACCAGGGCACCCCTCCATGAACGGACAATCGTAGAGAATGGTGCCATCCCTGAAGGAAACCCTAAACAAACTAGGGCCCAGGGACACACAGACTAAAGTAGATAAATTACTAAGCATCCAACACATGTTTTCAAAATGGCTGCGCACATGGATGCTGCGGCTAACCGCTCCTTCTTTCAGTGAATGGTGTGTATGATTCTATGTGTGTTTTGGATCCTTTCCTTGATTGAATCCTGTGGGGCAAGGAGTATCTATAGTCGGCAAGCCTTGTTACAAATTGGACTGAAATGTGAAAAGGCTATTATGGACAATTTTATACATTCTTTAATGGGGAGGAAACTAAGATCGCAGCTAGACAGATTACACCTCCATTATAACACAGACATTCCAGTAAACTCATCCAGTGGGTGCCGAACATTCCAAACGGGCAACACAGTATACGCCCGAAACCTAACAGGGAAACCCCTGTAGATATGGGCAAAGGTGTCCCAAGTAACCAGCCCCCAATCATACAGGGTAGAAACAGGTGATGGCAAGTGCTGGAGAAGACATATTGACCAACTCAGGGGCCAACAAACATGGGGAGAAACTGAAACACTGGCCAAACACAGGGAGGAAAGGGAAGGCCTTCCCCCACAACAAATAAGACAAAGAGAACAGGCCCTGACAACTAATGAGGCACACCTTCAACAATTAATGATAGCCCCGAACGAAGAACGTGAACACTTACCTGAGTTCCAGTGGCAAGACAGCAATGCCAGAGAAGAACAGGTCTGAGAGGAGCGAAAGGGCGGCCTCTAGCGGATCCAAGATGGCTGCACCAGCTGGAAGGTTCCAGGAGGTTCCAAGAAGCAGTACTGGAGCAACAAGAAATCCAACCAAACAGTTCGACGACCAGCCGACAACTGAGCTGCGCAGGTCAAGTCACACCCACAAAAGCCCCACCTACTTACGTGACTATGTATGCTAGGCGAGGCTGGATTGGGTGAGACTGGACCAGTGGCGAGGGGTGTTAGATATTAGCATACTTACTGTTGATTGGCCAAGCCAATGAAGCGGGAAATCAAAGAGCAGTCACTGGTCGGAACCGCGGACAGCTCTGCGACTGCAGTTCTGAGTTCTGCAAGAACGAAATAAATAAGTTGAACAATCTGTGCGTCCCGTGTCTCTTTGTACCCATACTCCAATATTTACCTTCTTTCTTTGATAAAGAAATGTAACTAGATGGGGATTAGACAATTGGAATGGCAGTGGTTAAGCTTTTATGTAGTCCAGAAATAACTCAAATTAGAATAACTTAGCTCTAGGTCAACATTACAGTGGCTGAATATTTTCTAGGCAAAGACTTGGTTGATTTACCAGTCTCTGTTTTTTCCTTATCAAATTTATTAAATTCATAGGCCACCTGACTCCATGATGTCATTGGGAAATGTACACTATAAAACACTTTAAAAGGATGCAATACAAAAAGAAAATAATCCAAAAAAATGAATAGAAAAGCAGTGTAATTATGTGCTGCAGCAAGATCATTTGAGCGCACAGGAGCCATTACTGAGAAGACTTTATTTCCAATGTGAAAAAATGCAATATCGGATAGTAGCGATACTTATTAATTAGAAGAACTTTCTACCACAAATGAGTGGAAATATATTTAGAAACTATGAAGTTAGAGCTTTAAAAGACAGAACCAAAGCACTGGATTTAACTCAGAAACAAATTTGTGCCCTATAATTAGATACCATCCTGTTGCCCTATAATTATGTATAACTGTAATTATTTCCCTATAATTTAATATCATGAAAATAACCATCTTCTTGGAAAAAAAATATGCTCAAGATGAAACTGTATGATTCATTTACCCAAGATAAGAAAGTTGAGCTTAAAAAAGATCACAAAAGCAATAACTGATTCCTCCAAATCTTTGCAAACAAGCCAACAAAAGCACAATATAATTTTTACACATACAAACACACACACACACACGTGTGTGTGTGTATGTGTGAACAAAAAACATTTTGGAAATATCTCTATATTTCTATCTCTCATCTCCAAAAGGGTGTCATTTTCTTAACAGATGTGTGTGTCAGTGTTAGCTGGAAAATCTAGGTCAAATTAAAAAAGTATGTGCTTTCCTTTCCCCACTCAGAGTTTAATAGAAGTGCACAGGAGTCATTCCCTCCCACCTCCCATCGTCTGCTGCAATCAGCAGCTTTAGAAATCAAATCAAATCAAAATAAAATGAAATCATCCTGCTGTCAGCTTTGGATGCCACATTGAGACCTGATGCTCCCACGCTGCCACAATTGAGCCTGGGAAAGTGGGAGGGGTGAATTTCTTGGAGTGTACATAGTTAGACATAATAACATTCTTTTTCTGATTCAAGGTCAGGTCGTGTTGCACATAGTGAAAGGAAGTCTTACTTGAGACAGATGGTGATTGGGCCATGTGATGGGGTAATGGGTGCAGAGGATGGATTTTGTAGTTTTTACTTATTGTAAGGAAGCCCGGAGCTTTCAGATTTGGGATTCCACAATTGTGCCAGTTACTATCCAAATAAAAGGAACTTTTGAGAGATGTCTGTCTCGGAGTTATTGGCTGGAATGGAGGTTTGCTGGAATGCTGACATTATCCCGAATCTGAAAGTTCTGGGTTTCCTTACAATAAGTAAAACCTACAAATCCATCCCCTGCACCCATCACCACATCACATGGCCCAATCACCATCCATCCCAAAGTAAGACTTCCTTTGCAGAAGATATAGTACACCAATGGGAATATGTGCATGCAAATACCTGTGCCTGTGTTTGTGAATGCAAGGATGAATGGGCAGATAGATGATAGATGATAGAGAGAAATAATGCAATTAAGAAGGAAAGGTTTACATTTCCTCCTTTTTTAGATTGAAATTTCAGTCTGGATCTAAACTTCCCATGCTCACTTTTGAGCAGAGAAAACAATAGAGTTGGGTCTGCCCCACGTATAATTAGGGGAAGGTATACTCTGAGCTTTAAGAAAGCAGAAAAGCAGAGGGAAAATGACTTAAATAACACTTCTAGTAGTTGAAGTGTCTTAAAAGTTCAGTCCTTTGGGAGCATTTAGCACGTGAATGCAATTAAAATAGAGTAAACTGCTCAATGAAAGGACCCCTTCATTTAATCAAATGAAAACATTTTGCTGAAAACTTACAATGTGGTATGAACTTTACTCTTTCACTACAATTTCTTGATCTCCCCCTCAAACTTAATTCACAACATATTAGAAATCTCTTTTCCTGTCTTGCCTATTACACTTAATTTTCTGAAATACCAACATTACTTAACTCTAAAATAACAATAATAAAGAATCTTTAAATAGAAAATCTTTAAATGGGCAAACTACATGGTGACATTTTGTGGTATTTATTATTCTCTGCCAAGCTGAAAGACTGTTCCCTCACATTAAGAGACTATCAAGGGAATAAAATTCCCATTTTGGGTCTGACTAAAGTGACTGTATGTTTCAAACAATTTGAAGGCCGCCCCCCATTAATAGTAGTGGAAAGGGCTTTACCAAGCTTGTTGGGTCTGGATTGGCTCGAAGCCCTAGGTCTGGCCATAAGTGGCGTAAATGCCACTACTGGTCAAAATGCTGACACGTTAGACACACTGGAAAAGGAATTTGCCAGTGTGTTTGACAACAACTTAGGTAAATATACAGGTAAACCTATTTCGTTGAATTTAGACCCATCAATTCAACCTAGGAGACTGAAAGCTAGGCGGGTGCCCTTCGCACTTCACCAAAAAATTGATGCAGAACTTGATAAACTGATATCACAAGGGGTATTAGAACCCATAGATCATGCTCCTTGGGAAACACCAATTGTCACGCCAATCAAGGCAGACGGATCTATCAGGGTGTGCGCAGACTATAAGGCGATGCTTAATTTAGCCTAACAGCAAAGCGCATACCCAGTCCCTGTGGTGCAACTTCTGTTGCACTCACTGGGCAATGGAAATTTTTTTGCAAAGCTTGACATGGCTCAAGCGTATCAACAGTTGCCGGTGGACTCAGCCACCGCAGAAGCTCAAACAATAGTAACTCATCGAGGGCATTCAGATGCAATAGGTTACAATTTGGAATTAGTGCTGCCCCAGGCATATTCCAGTCTCTAATGGAACGACTCTTGCATGGTATCCCTGGAGTCGTTCCATATTTTGACGACATAATTGTGTCAGCTAAAGATGAAAAATCACTATTAGACAGTTTAAGGGAAGTTTTCAAAAGATTCCAGGCAAAGGGTTTGAAATAAAAAAAAAACAAGTGCCAATTGGGCGTACCTAAGGTGGAGTTCCTGGGATTCCTGATCGATGCTGCTGGAATACATCCCACGACAGCTAAGGTCCAGGCCATAAAGAACGCACCCGCTCCAAACAACAAAACAGAGCTGCAGACCTTTCTAGGCCTCCTGAACTTTTACGCCATTTTCATTCCTCACAAAGCATCAGTTGCTGAACCCCTTCACAGACTTTTAGACAAAAAATCTCCTTGGTTTTGGGGTAGGAAAGAAGCCAACTCTTTCAGGGCTGTAAAGGACTTGTTAACTTCAGACTCTGTTCTTATACAATTCAACGAATGCTTACCAATAGTGTTGGCATGCGACGCTTCCCCATATGGAATAGGGGCAGTTTTGAGCCACAGACTGCCAAATGGCTCTGAGGCCCCTATAGCATTTTTCTCTAGGACCTTATCGCCAGCAGAACGAAATTACAGCCAAATAGATCATGAGGCCCTTGCTGCCATAGCTGGCATTAAACATTTCCACGAATATGTTTATGGACATAAGTTTGAACTGATAACTGATCATAAACCATTACTTGGGTTATTCGCTGGGGATAAGCAGACTCCTCAAATACTCTCCCCGCGAATGACAAGGTGGGTTTTTTTTTTGGCAGCATATTCTTACACACTGACATATCACCCAGGCAAACACATCAGCCATGCTGATGCTCTCAGCAGGTGCCCACTTCCAGCTACATCAGAAGACCAGGAGGCTGATGAATCCATTCTCCTCATTAACCACCACCAGGACTTCCTATTGACTGCTGCTGACATCGCTGCCCATTCAGCTAAAGACAAACTCTTACTGCAGATTCTGGACTTGGTGAAAAGGGGATGGCCACAAGTGACTGTTCCTCTTGATTATCAGCCTTTCAAAATAAGGCAACAAGAGCTATCTTGCAGCAAAGGGTGTTTATTATGGGGAAGCAGAGTGGTAATTCCCTCATCGTTACAAAAGCATGTACTGGAGGTGCTTCACAAGGGTCACCCGGGCATAGTTCGTATGAAGTCTTTAGGCCGAAGTTATGTGTGGTGGCCAGGGATGGATCAAGCAATACATGAATGGGTGTCAGGGTGCCAACAATGTCAGGAAACTAGGCCATTACCCACAAAAGCCCCAGTAAGGCAATGGGAGAATCCCAGAGGTCCTTGGTCACACATTCATATTGATTTCGCTGGCCCATTCCAAGGCCAGACCTTGGCCTCATTGTAGTAGATGCGTTCTCCAAATGGGTTGAAATTGTGTTAATGACCTCAACCACAGCAGAAGCTGTTAGCTTAGCCTTACAGAAGATATTTGCCACACATGGGCTGCCAGATATAATTGTGTCAGATAATGGGCCACAATTTACTGCAAGGAGTTTTGAACTGTTTCTCATTAGGTTGGGAATACGACATGCATTGACTGCCCCTTTTAATCCCACTAGTAATGGATTGGCAGAACGAGGGGTAAGATCTGCTAAAGAGGCCCTAGCAAAGATGGGCCCAGGGCCATGGCCCAGTAGGGTAGCCCAGTACCTGTTAATTCAGCATTCTACCCCATGCTCAACTACAAACCATAGTCCAGCAGAATTGTTAATGGGTCGAAGGCTGAGAACTATTTTAGATAGGCTGCATCCTGAGTTTACACCAGAAAAGCCCTTAAACTCACACAGCAACACCAGGGAATTCATGGTAGGAGACCAGGTATTTCCTAGGAATTACACAGGAAATCCCCTTTGGCTACCAGCATCAATAATGGGCGTAACAGGGCCATGTTCCTACATTATAACCTTAGAGGATGGCCGAATCTGGAGACGCCACATTAACCAGTTAAGGGGGCAAGGAAGCATGAGGCCAGGGTTGTCATTAGCCAGGGAGATCACTGAACTACCAGAAACCAGCACAAGACCAGCGGCACCTGCAACACAACAAGGGTCTCACTCACCAGAAGGACCATCGGTAGAGAGATCGCCAGCAGAGAGTCCGGTTGCAGAAGTTCCAGCCGGAGTGGTTCCCGCTGAGCCGGCACTGCGCAGATCAACTCGGATCCGATGCCGCCCAGCCTACCTCGAAGATTACGCATGCACTATTGAGGTGGGAAGGAGTGTTGTGTCCTGAAGTTCCCCCTCTGGTCCGTTCCAGCAGGGGGCGCCAGCCGTGACCTGATTGGTCGAACAGTTTGACAGCTGACTATATAAGGAGCTGTCAAACAGGCCAACAGCTGTTGCCTCACGGCTGAGCGGCTTATTCGCTGTTAGCGCGCAAATTTGAATAAAGCCTGAGCAACCTTCTAGCCGCCTCACCTCATTCTGTCGTGCGTTCGTTCCCAGTACAAAGCAGGTACTATCTGCCGAATATCATTAATTTAAATAAAAATTATATAAGGATTTTTTAAAGTGCCCACTGAATCAGATGAACAAGTAAAAATAGGGATATTTTATTAATTAAGATATGCTTATTGATTAAAAATGTAGTGCTGTTCTGTTTTTATTTTTGTAATTGTGTTTTTTATGTGAGTCAGGAACAAGGTCTTGATGGTGGTGGCATAGAAATGTTTTTATGAGATAAATAAGAAATGCATGTGCTTTTAGTTTTGCTGCTGTTACTGATACACTTATATACCCATCTACCCAAACACACTGCTATATCCTCTTTTGAGAAATACCAGAGGAGAGCTAACATATAGACTTTAAACCGGAAATATTTTTATTGGGAATCATACCAGAAATCTACAATAAAGAGTTGAAATATTTGATTGTAAATGTCTTAACAGCAGCTAGAATTGTATTTGCTAAGAATTGGAAAAATGATAAAATATCTATGCAGGAGGAAGTTATTAAGAAAATTATGGATTGTGCTGAAATGAGCAAATTGACATTTGAAATTAGAGATCAAGAAGATAAGCAATTTTATAAGATATGGGATTTGTTTTATCAATGGTTGGATAAAAAGACTTAGTAATGTAATAGATTAAATAATTTTGTAATAGAAATTTAATAGATTGATATAAAATATAATATAGACATATATAACCATTGGATGAAAGTGTAATATAAACTTTATAATAAAATTGAGAATATCTCATATAAATGATGAAATAAATAGTTTAGTCATGCATAAATAATAACTGATAAATATATAAGCATGCTTTAGATTGACAATATGAGATTTTTTTTTACAAATTGTGAGTGATGACTACGAAAGGATGACACAAAAAATCGGTAACCAACTGACACACTGTATGTATATAAAAGGAAGATGGCTTTTATGTTTTTATGTTTTGTTTGTATGTTTGTCTTAAAACGTTGCGGGGGGTCATGCTGAGGAATTTGGACAATATCTATTGGATAAGGTCGCTCAGATCCGGGAGGGGCTGAGCTCTACTTTGCAGTGGTCTGATGTCGGGGATACAAGTACTCTGGCCAATGTGACCTGGACTGAGTTTGATCATGCCTCTGAGGATGAAGTGGACAGGATTATGCAACGGCTGAGCTCCACCACATGTTTGTTGGACCCGTGCCCTTCCTGGCTGGTGTATGCCTCCAGGGAGGTCATGTGCGGCTGGCTCCAGGCAGTGGTCAATGCTTCACTGAGGGAGGGTTCTTTCCCTGCCTCCTTGAAAGAGGCTGTGGTGAGACCCCTCCTGAAGAAGCCTGCTCTGGACCCAGCCGTATTGAATAACTTTCGTTCGGTCTCCAACCTTCGTTTTCTGGCGAAGGTTGTTGAGAGTGTGGTGGCTCCGCAGTTTCCACTTTTCCTGGAGGAAGCGGACTACCTGGATCCATACCAATCGGGCTTCCGACCCGGGTATAGCACAGAGACAGCATTGGTCTTGCTGGTTGATGATCTCTGGAGGGCACGGGACAGGGGGTTTGCCTCTGTCCTGGTCCTGTTAGATCTCTCAGCGGCTTTCGATACCATCGACCATGGTATCCTATTGCAGTGTCTTGAAGGGTTGGGAGTGGGGGGCACTGTTCTGCAGTGGTTCTCCTCCTACCTCTCGGGGCGCTCGCAATTGGTGTTGGCAGGGGGGCAGAGGTCGACTCCGAGGGCCCTCACTTGTGGGGTCCCTCAGGGGTTGGTCCTCTCGCCCCTTCTGTTCAACATCTATATGAAGCCACTGGGCGAGATCATCCGTGGTTTTGGGGTGAAGTATCATCAGTATGCTGATGATACACAGTTGTACATCTCCAGCCCAAACCACATCAGTGATGCCCTCTCTGTGATATCCTGTTGTCTGGATGCGGTACAGATCTGGATGGACAGGAACATGCTTCGGCTCAATCTGGCCAAGACGGAGTGGTTATGCATACCGACATCTTGGTCCAATCAAGATATTCCATCTTTGGTCATGGGGTGTTGCTCCCCATGGACAGGGCACGGAATCTGGGGGTTCCCCTGGACTCATGGCTCAGGTTGGAGGAGCAGGTGGGAGCTGTGGCCAGGGGGGCCTTTGCCCAGGTCCGGCTGGTTCACCAGTTACGCCCATATCTGGACCAGGACGCCCTGCGCACGATCACTCATGCACTTGTTACCTCTTGACTCAACTACTGTAATACTGTCTATTTAGGACTGCCCTTGCACACCATCTGGAGGCTTCAGCTGGTGCAGAATGCGGCCGCACGGGTTGTGATGGGAGCTTCCCGGTACTCCCATGTTATGCTCCTCCTGCGCAAACCTGCATTGGTTACTGGTTGCCCTCCAGGTGAGGTTCAACATCCAGGTCCGTACCGCATCCAGACAGCGAGTCATCACGGAGAGGGCATCACTGATCTGGCCTGGGGTGGAGATGTATAGCTGAGTATCATCAGCATACTGATGGTATCTCACCCCAAAACCACGAATGATCTCACCCAGCGGTTTCATGTAGATATTAATTAAAAGGGGGGAGAGGACTGACCCCTGGGGGACCCCACAAGTGAGCGCCTCGGGCCACCTCTGCCCCCTGCCAACACCGATGCGACTGCCCCGAGAGGAAGGAGGAGAGCCACCGAAGAACGGTGCCCCTCACCCCCAACCCCCCCGAGGTGTCGCAAAAGGATACCATGGTCGATGTTATCGAAAGCCACTGAGAGGTCTAATAGGACCAGGACAGAGGAAAAGCCCCTGTCCCGGGCCCTCCAGAGATCATCCATCAGTGCGACCAATGCCGTCTCCGTGCTGAAATCAGGCCGGAAGCCCGATTGGTACGGATCCAGGTAGTCCGCTGCATCCAGGAAAAGTGGAAACTGCCAAGCCACCACACTCTCAACAACCTTCGCCAAAAAGTGAAGGTTGGAGACTGGACAAAAGTTGTCTAACACGGTTGGGTCCAGGGCATGCTTCTTCAGGAGGGGTCTCAACATTTTTTGCCTTTGCAGAGCCAGAGTGGGTGTGGCCTGCGTGTGACACATCCAGCCTGTGGGCACCAAGTTTGACACCCCCACGACAGGATCATGATCACCTGCTTCCACTTAGGACAGTAAGAAAGAAAAGACATTCACAAATGCTGTTTTCCCCATGTCACAGAAGTAACCATAGTTTGTTTCATAGGGATGAGGATAGGAGAAGATGGATATGAGAGACAAGCGGAAGAAAAGATACCTGCTGACTTTCCCATCAAGTATTTAAAACGGTGTTTTTCAAATTTGGCAACTTTAAAATATGTGGATTTCAATTCCCAGAATTCCCCAACCACATATTAAAGTTGCCAAGTTTGAAAAACACCAATCAAAAACTATATTAATAATTAAAATGAATTTTAGAAAACTCTAGATTTCTACAATTGTTAGAAAATGCAGAGGCAATTCAATTGGCAAAATTTTTATTTAGAAGGCAAACAGCAGTTTCAGAAATCCTCAATTCCACTTGAAAGGCACTGTGAAAAAGGAACTTGGTCTCTGTTTTTAAAAACAGCTGAAGACCATTTCCTCCCATGCCCAACCCTATCAAAGCTAGAGTTTGGCCCAAGAACTTCAGAAATCCAAGTGTATCTCAGACTGATTGTCATTTTTACAGAGCTTCTTGGCAGCTCTCCTCTGGTATTCCTTTTTTTTTTTGAAAAAAAGTTTTTATTATGTATGTATGTATGCATGTATGTATGCATGTATGTATGCATGTATGTATGCATGTATGTATGCATTTATTTATTTATTTATTTATTTATTTATTTATTTATTTATTTATTTATTTATTTGACTTGTATGCCGCCCCCTCTCCAAAAGGACTCAGGGCGGCTAACAACTAAAAACCAACAACAAATTAATTACCTAAAAATAACATTAAATATTACAAGTCAAATTGCACTAAAACCCACCAATCCTAAATTTAACCCCCCAGCCCCCAGAGGTTAGCACAGTCCAGCCTGTTCGAAGAGCCAGGTTTTCAGATCATGGCAGAAGGTATGGAGGTCAGGGGCCAAACAGGGTCCCAGAGGCAGTTGGTTCCATGGAGCGGGGGCCGCCACAGAATAGGCCCTTCCCTGGGGGACCGCCAAGTGACATTGAGTTGCAGACGGCACCCCAAGGAGCCCCTGCCTGTGGGCCCGCACAGGGCGATTGGTTCTCGATGCCGGCAGGAGACGCTCCCATAAATATCCCGGACCCATGCCTTGAAGGACTTTGTATGTCAACACCAGAACCTTGAACCTCACCTAGAGGGCAACCAGTAACCAATTCAGGTTTGCGCAGGAGGAGCATAACATGGGAGTACCGGGAAGCTCCCATCACAACCCGTGCGGCCGCATTCTGCACCAGCTGAAGCCTCCAGATGGTGTGCAAGGGCAGTCCTAAATAGACAGTATTACAGTAGTCGAGTCAAGAGGTAACAAGTGCATGAGTGATCGTGCGCATTCTTCTAGGAGGAGGGGTGGCTTCCCATATTAGGTTTGGAGACTTTCTTTCTTTGGGGTAATTTTTCTTTTTTTAAGGGAGAGGAAACTCACTAAACAGGATGCAAACTTCTCTGTCTCCCCCTTTCCCTCCCTCCCTCTCCCCCTCTCCCCCCCTCTCCCCCCATCTCACTGAAAGTGACTCTGGGAAGCACACAAGAGTCAGCAAAGAATAGCTTAAAGTTGATTAAAAGCAATTTCCTAGCCTTGAGTTTTAATAACTGTGCAATTCTCTAGAACAAAACAATAGGCAAACACCTCTGGATGATCACCACTGCACAGGGATGCTTATCTATAGAGGCCTATTCCAGCTCAAAGCATTTCCATGCCTGAAAAGGAACTAAATGTTACCCTGATCTGCTGGAATAAGCCATTAGGAAGCTAATAAAATGATCTCACACTAGTCCCTATTATTCATGCCTAACAACCCCTCACCCAGCTCTGCTCCCTTTACAATTTGGTCTGCTGCAAAGAATAAAATTCTCTTGCCAGAATCCTGAAAAGTTGGAGATGTTTCTACTAAAAAAAATGAATTGTGTTTCATGTATTTGTTTACTGACTAAATTTGTGCTGCTCTCTTTAACAAAAGACAGACAGTTGTTTACAATAGAATAGATTTCAAAATATCCAAAGCAAACAATGCAATCACTTGATTCCAGTAATTATTGACTTGATCACTACTCAATTGGACGACTGCAAGGTGCTTCATGTAGGGCTGCCTGTAGAGACCACTATGAAGCTAGCAAATACATGTGTGAAATGCAGGGACAAGTTTATTGGCAGAACAGTTTGCCCAGTACACAATTACACCTATAGTAACGTTGCAGCATTGGTAGTCAGAAGGCTTGAGCTCCAATTGAAAGTCTGTCAATTTAAACCCTTAAATAGACAACATTTATCAGGAAACACCTGGTGAGTTTTATGCTTTATCTGTTTTATAAATATCTTTTGGAGTTCATAGAATTTAGGTGGCTGTAACCAATTTGAATGAATGAATAAATGAATGAATCTGCTTATCCAATTTGATAATTGATGGATGTCCCATTGCAAGTTTTCCTTTTGGATGCTCATGGGTATGGGTGGGAGGGCAGGCTTTTTGTAATGGTTCCATCAATACTCTTCTTCCTCCCAAGATGTGTGCAACCCTCACCTTGCTCCAATTCTGTAAAAAGATTAAAGCCGTTTTATTTCAATCCACTTTTAGTACCAGATACATGCCTGTGTGGCTTTTGGGGAGGTTTTATCTTTGCTTTCTATTATTATTTTTGTTTAGGATATTGTTCTGATCTCCATACTTAACAGCATAACAGAGTTTGAAGGGATGTCTTCTAATACAACTTCTCCCTGCCTAAGCAGGAAGATCCTATAGGGTTCCAGACAAATGGCTGTCCAGTCTCTTCTTACAAACTTCCAGTAATGGAGCATCCACTACTTCTGGGGCCCAGCTGTTCCAATGATTGATTGTTTTCAGTGTCACGAAATATCTCCTTAGTTCTAGGTTGGATCTCACTTTGATAAGTTTCCATCCATTCCTTCTTGTCTTGCCTTCAGATGCTTTGGCGAATCTATTGAACCCATCTTCTTTGGGACAGCCCCTTAAATATTGTAAAACTGCTCTTCCCTATTCCTTCTCTTTGTTAGATTAGACATTCCCAGTTCCTGCAACTGGAGGCATATGTTTTAGCCTCCAGTTCCCTAATCATCTTTGTTGCTCTTCTCTGCACCTTTTCTAGCATCTCAACATCTTGTTTCCATCAGGGTGACCAAAACTAGATGCAGTGTTCCAAGTGTGGTCTCATCAGGGCAGCATAAAATGGCACTAATGCCTCACATGATCTTGATACTATCCTTCTATTGATGCAACCCAGGACTGGATTAGTTTTTTTGGCTGCTGCAGCACACTGCTGGCTCATACTTAAGTGGTTGTCCACTAGGACTCCTAGATCCCTTTCACAGTTACTACTATTAGTAAGGTACCACCTATTTTATACCTGTGCATTTGGTTCTTCTTGCATAAATGTAAAACCTTAACTTTTCTCACCCCTGAATTGCATTTTTTAAAAAATTACATTTATATGCCGCCCTTCTCCGAAGACTCAGGGCGGCTTACAATTTTTTGGGATACAACCCAGTGTGCTCAGCAATAGCCTTCCTTCCATTGTATATGCCTGCTTATTACTAAGTGGCATTTTTACAAAGTCAGCTTATTGCCCCCAACAATCTTGGGTCCTCAATTTACCTGCCCCGAGAGGATGGAAGGCTGAGTCAACCTTGAGCCTGGTGGGATTCGAGCCTACAGTAATTGTAGACAGCTGGATCTTAAGAGCAGGCATTTAACAGCCTGAGCCACCAAGGCCCATTTTATTGGATAGGGCCCATTGTTCAAGTCTGTCAAGATCAATAAAAGAGAATATTTGTAGCTCAGGATTTAAATGAGGGGGTCCTTCGTGCTCTCTAAGCTTGGTTGTGTTCTTGCAGACACTTCATTTCCAAACTAGGTAACATTCATCAGTGCTAGTGGTTCTCAGAGAACACCAAGGAGTCCTCTGTCAAGATCCTTCTTGGTCTTGAGCCTATCTTCCAAAAAGTTAGCAATTCCTCCCACTTTGGTATTGTTAAGTTTGCATGAAGAGTCAGACGCGAAGAGCTTCAGTGAAGAGTTTATTAAGTGACTACAGCTCGAATGGACCCGACTTGGCTGGGCTACGTCTGCTTCTTATAGCCAGCAGCCGTAGTTGCCAGCCAATGGGAGTGCAGGGTTTTTCCCGCACTATTTAAACCAATCCCATTTGACATTTTACAAGAACAGTTCAAACAAACCAATAACATTCAAACCTACATACATAACAGGTATTATCTGCAAATTTGATGAATTCCCCTTCTATCTCCTCATCTAAATCCTTTGTTGATGAATACTGGGTCCAGAACAGAACCATGAGGTATCCCCCTGAATACGTCCCTCCCTTTAGATGTAGCTGCATTAAGAACTACATTTTGAGTGTGCTTGGTCAGCCAGTTAGGAACCATCAGGTGGAGACGTTTTCTGTTGTTAGTTTTTGTTTTGTTTTTTATTTTGTTGTTTTCTGTTTGTTGGTTTTATTTCTGAGACAAATTCTACGAAGTTCAAAATAAATGTAGAGCCACAAGTTGAAACATGCAGATTTAATACAAAAAATGGCATAATTTATTTTCTGAATCAGAAGAGAGAAGGAGTCAGACACACATAGCTCTGAAAAGGCAATCACATGTGTTGCCAATCAGTATAACCTGGCCTGAAGCAGGGTTTCAATCTCCCTGTATCACATCGCTTCAAACAACTCTCCCCACCCCTCTCAAGGTTGGCTGCTTATAATCCTGCCGGACTTCAGAGCAAAGGAGAGTTCAGAAGATTTCCAAGCAGACTGGAAAGTTTGTTAAGAGAAAGAGAGGGAACATGAGGGGCGTGGAGGCAGACCAGGGCATTTCTCTAAGGAGCATGCGAGATTAATGAGGCTGAGGCAGAAGAGAACAATTCTGAGGCTCACAACAAAGGAGAAGTCAGGGAAGGAAACCAGGAACACAAGCCGCTACCCAGAAACAGAGGCCTAAAGTCATTTAAGACTATGTGCAGCCAAAGATGTTTCTTATAAAAGAAATGGGGCTCATCAACTAACTGGAATGCTCTCTCTCCCCCTCCCATGATTCATTATCCTTTTGGCTTAATTGTTTTTTAATTTAATGCCTTTTTTCTTTCTTCCTTCCTTTCTCCTTTATTAAAGGCTGTCAAGGCCAGGCTAAATTAAAAAAAGTGGAGATGAATAATTTGAGTAGAAAGTTCTTGAGGAGAAGAAAGACTTGCTTCCAAAGGAGGCAAGTAAACTGCAATTAAGCCCAGCTATAACTTGTAGGCAAGTAGTAGCAAAATAATGAGGGCTTTTTTTCAAAAAGATTTTACAAAAGTCAGACTTTAAAACTGTATGTATGCATGTATGTATGTATGTATGCTTGCTTATTTATTTTTATCATCTATCATTTATCTATCCTCTATCTATCATCTATCTATCTATCTATCTATCTATCTATCTATCTATCTATCTAACATCTATCTATCTATCTATCTATCTATCTATCTATCTATCTAACATCTATCTATCATCTATCTATCTATCTATCATCTGTCAAATTTATTTGCTGCCCATCTTGCAGTACAGGTGATTCTGAGCAGCCTACATCAAGATAAAACAACATGTATAACAACAATTCTAAATATAAAATGGATTTGGAGGGGAGAGGTGAGGTAAGTTGCCTTCTCTGTTAGTGTGCCAACCATGCCAGCCAATAGCTTTTTCTGTAGGACAAGCCACCCCAGGCTTTAAGGATTTTCCTGAAGGCTAAAGGAGAGGGGGCAGATCTTACCTCCTATGGCAAATTGTTCCAAAGGCTGGGAGCTGCAGCAGAAAAGGCTCTACTCCTGGATCCCACCAGCCAAAATTATTGGGATCTCCACTAGGCACATTCTGCCAGCAGGAATGGGGCAGATCATTCCCATTGGCAAGACCGTTCTGCAGATATCCTGGACTCATAAGTTAAATGGCTTTAAAGGTAAGAATTAACACCTTGAATTGCACCCCAAAGCAAATCAGCAGCCAATGCAGCTCCTGTAACTTTGGTATTACATGTGCCACCCTAGGGCCCTCCAAAACTGTCTGCGCCTCAGTATTTTCAACCAACTGTAACTTCTGAATGCTTTTCAAGGGTAGCCCCATGTAGAATGCATTGCAATAATCCAAGCAGATCAGCAGGATGTGAGTGCAGGGCCTCACGAGCCAAACATAGCTGCAATTGGCACACTTCATGTGTGTGTGTGTGTGTGATATGTATGTACATACACACACACACATATATATTTGTTTTTGTAGATTTTCACGGGTAAAGGTATGCAAGCCTTGGTGTATTCGGGTCTTATCCCATGTAAGATTGAGAGTATCTTGGCGATGTTTCGACGAGATCCCACTCGCCATCTTCAGGCTGGTGTTTTCAGCTTTGTGCTTGTGCCAGCAAAGCGTGATTGGAACTGCCTTCTCTCTATAAATACTGGAGGGGAGGTGTGGTGTGCTGGCTCTGTTGTAAGCGGGTTGGTTGGCTGTGTTGTTGGCTGTGTTGTCGCTTCTTGATTGGTTGATGGAGTTGATGTTTGCTGGATTGGTTGGCTTTTTCATAAGAACCTGTGTGGCCTAGGAGATTACAGCACAAGACCCAGGATGTCACAACAATAAAACTCAGAAGGTCATCACACAGCCCACTACCCAGGTAGTTACAACACAAAAGGCTGAAGGACACACAGCCATTATCTCAGCCACACAGGTTCTTACAAAAAAGCCAACCAATCAGCAAACATCAACTCCATCAACCAATCAAGAAGCGACAACACAGCTTCTTCTGTTTTAAAGAAAAATTGTCTAAAATAAAAAAATGTTCAGAGATAAGAAGAAATATAGTTCATCAATTTCTAGAAATTCCATGCTTGTTTCCATTTTTAAAATTATAAGAATTTCAGTTTGCCTGCAAATTGCATGATGCTTCCGAACATCTACAGATGCTCTCGCTTTTAATTTTGTGTATGTGTGTGTGTGCACATGCCTTCAAAATTAATTATGACTCCTAGGGACTGCCTGAACTAGTCCCTGCAGTTTTCTCAATACATTTTTGTAAGTGATTGGCTCTTTCCTTCTTTCTAAAGCTAAGAGTAAGTGATTGGCTCAAATTCACTCTTCATGCCTAAGGCAGAACTAAAACAGTCACCCTGTTTGTATCCTGCAATGTTGACTTATCTAGTCTTTCAACTACCATTTCAAATTGGTCCTCTCACTTTAATTTAGTTTCTTGATAATTTGTGAGATTTATTTGCAGTTGCCAGTTTGGTATAATAGGAATATAGGATGTTTATGCTGCATTGACTGGGATGATTTATGCTACTAAAGATAGGCAATTTGGGGGTCTGCTGTTGATGAATAATGTAAACTTTTTGTATCATAAAGCAAATTAAATAGCAATCATTTTAAATCTTTGTGTTGCTAATTCTTACACTTGGGATAATCCAAAAGCAGCTCAGAACTAAATTGTTTTTCTGTGAGATACTCCACCAAAATATTCCTAGTGGGTAGATCTCAAAGGGGGCTGAAACATTGTTCTGTTCTCCTCCTCCTTGCATATTCTCTGCCCTCCTGTCCTCCTTCCCCATTACATTCCTATCCAGACAGAATAAATCCTTCAGCAGCATTCTTTATCCATGGCTGTTTGATGTAGTTCCAGCAACTTCAAACACAAGAACGATCCAAACTCGTTAAAGTCGAAATGGCTGAGATTCCTCTGTCAAGGGAACAGGCAATAGCCACAATGCAGGCTGATTGTCATGAGTATTGCTGGATATGAAATACCCTGGAACAAACTGGGTCTCCAGCCTTTCCAGCCCTTCTGTTTTGATGCATCTTTTGTAAATCTGTTACCAACTAAACAAGAGACAGAACCCCCCTGAGTAGCTTTACTGCTGTGCTAAAAACAATGTTATGGGAATAGAAGCTCAATGCAGGACACACAAGAAAACTTCAAGGAGGGTCTGAATTAGTATGCTTGTATTGAAGGGGGTTGGCTGTCCTTAAGAATTTCACAGCCCTTCTTGTCAAGTCTTGGAACTGCCTTGCCCCTTTCACATGCTGGCAGAGTGAGCTAATTCCTAAAACACACTACTTTCCAATATGCAGTGCCTTCCAGATGGTTTTTACCATCTCTCATTATTGCCAGACAGCATGGTTGAGGGTGTGGAGAGATATACTCCACATATCTTTGAAGGATCCCATGGTGAAGAAGATTGTGCTGCAAACATACCACTCAGGCAATTAGGCAGCAAATCTTCTTTTTCAGGTGCTATAGAAACAGAAGGGGTGCTCCCTTCTTTGCCCACCTCTCTACTCCACACAGGCATCATAAGAAACTACAGAACACCATCTCAAGTCATATCGTGTTTTCTTTGGTGCTTACAATGAAAAATTTAAATTTAAATTATCCTGCTTCTTTCACATAATATTATAGAGGAAAGGTCAAAGTTCATCACTTTCTGTTTACAATCCTCCTGTTCTAAATAGTAATGAAGAACATAATCAAAATATTCATTGTGTGGTACCATACATCACAAATTATTTGTGCCCACATTGTGGTGAATTGTTAAAATCAAAGATCAGATCATCTTTATCAATGAAGAATACAAATGGTACTTCAGAATTCAATTTCCTTCCTTTCATTATTACTTGTCTAAATGGTAAAGATAAATAACTTGTGATCTTCTAGATTTGGTTGGATTCTGATTTCAGCCATCCATAGTCAGCGTGGCTAGTGATCAAAGATGATCTGAGTTGTAATCTAACTACAACTGGACCTTGTGTTCAATTCTTGGTATTCATGGTATTGCTAGGTAGGTAGTTATTTAGATATACCTTTTGTACTGATGAGTAGATAATATTTAATGAGATTCTTAATAGATCAGAAGAGAGATAATATGTAATGAGATCCTGCCAGTAAAGCATAATAAGATGTGATCTTTCACCTGGGTGCAGAAATTATTGACAGCCCAGCAGGCCATGAGAAAGCCAAGACTCGATGGGCTGGGCCCAGAAAGCAGCTGTAGGAGGCTCAATTTTGCAGATCCTGCACCAGCAGCAGGCAGAGGCAGAGGCCCGGGAGGAAGGCAGGCGATCTGGACATGCTGTACAGTCCATGGGAAAACCAAGAGTCAGTGGGCCAGAGGGGGTTGCTGGCCATGGGAGGCTCATCTGTGCTCTGCGGCACTGGCAGCAGATGGAGGCAGAGGTGCATGAGGTAGGCAGGCGATACTGATGCACCACGCGGGTTAAAGGCAAGCCGAGAGACAGTAGGATGGAACGGTGGGAGGACACAGGAGATTTGTCATCACATCTCTTAGCTTGCCTGTGCCCTGTATGATATGTCAGGATCGCCTGCCTTCCCTCCTGTACCTTTGCCTGTCTGCTGCCGGTGCCACCATGCACCATGTAAGCCGCCTGTTTCGGCTTACCAACTGTCAGCTTTCCTGCAGCATGTGCAGCATGTCTGGATCACATGATGCCTCCCTTCGCACCTCTGCCTCTGTCTGCTGCTTGGACCAGTAATCAACTCACGTGCGCTGCATGGGCTGTGCAACCCCAGAATGTAATGACCAAGGGGCCGGCAGGCTGCAGATGCTGCTGGACACCATTGGCCCCCTCATGCTTGCCACCTCATGTGCGTGTGCCAGGGAGTGGGGTGCCCAGCTGGGCTAATCACCCTGATATCGTGTTTTCCTGAAAATAAGCCCTAATTTTCAATGAAACACAGGTGGGTAGTCAGAGGGAGTGGTGCTGCTGAAGCATCCACAACCTTATCAAATTTTATTCCCACAGGAGTCATGGGTCCCAACGTTTTGTAAATTAGCCCATTTAAGTTATCATGCTTTAATAATTGTTGTCCTATAAGTTCCAATTTCACTCAGTTGAAAGTTACAAACAAACAGACTAGACAGTTTTAGAAGTATATAGATGGTGAGTACTTTCTTATTAATCAGTTACATTTTCCACCTCATTTGCTATTTTTGTGGGCATGTACATGTAATCTCCTATATCCAATTATTATTCTGGTTGTCTTATATCTATATATATATATATAACTGAAATACCACTCTCGTATCATCACGAAATGTCCAGAACCATAAGGCCTACACACTTGAAATTTGGCATGTATGTTCCTCTTGGCTTCTAGGTGCTCACTAAGAAAGGATCTTTCGAAATGACCATCAGAGCATTAGTATTTTGTATATTATTATTAACACGCTCTGATGCTAAGGAGTTCTACTCCCCCTCCCCACCTGAAAAGAAATCTATTCCAAATGCAACACACAAGCAGAGGAGGGGAGTTTCAGTCTCAGTTTCAGAGCAGCAACCAGCTTTAATACAGAATGGTTGAACTAAGCCACACCCTGGCTCCTTGCAGTCTCCTTTTTGCTACACAGCAAACAGTTTCAGTTTCCATGTTTCTGTTTCCAAACAGCCCTCAACTCTCTCTCACACTGACAGGATGCTACCAGTGGATGCTGGTAGGCAGAGGTACAATTTTTTTCCTTTATTTTCCACCCCAAAAACTAAGCCCGATCACATACTTTTGTAGCGAAGCATGGGCATAGGTTAGTTCAATATAACAAATCACAAACTTCTCAGAACCACATTACAGCAATGACAACAACTTCAGATTAAAATGTTGAAAATTATAGGCTATACCTATCATATGTTATTATGCTATTTTGTTTTAATACTAAAATTATTCAAAATGTATATGTTGCATTATTTTTCTTTGTGGTCTAGCCATCACACTCTAGCCGTAGTTAAGTGATTTACTGTGCAAGTTAATGCCTTTCAGCTTTCAGTTAGATAAAAGAGATCCCAGAACAAGCTGCCAAAAAATAAACAAACAAAAACCCAACATTTTTTTCCAATATAGATTTTGGCAAACAGTAGAGTCCAGCTTAGCAGAGAGTTGAGGAAGGATTACATAGCTTTCTTTGATATACCCATGTACCCAGTAGGAAAAAGGTTGGTATATTTGTGACCATTGTGTCTCCTTCATCACTCCAGGTCTTCAACAGGTCATTCTGGATACTGGACAACCTGAGAATTTGCTTATTGTGTTTGGCATATACTCATTCAGTGCTAGCAAAAAAGTTTTGCATGGTTTTCTACAATGATTTCCATTGAATCTCACCTGAGCAGGCCAGGATGGTGAATGAATTATAGCTTTCGACTGATATTTATGGTCCCACCATATTTTCCTCTCCTTAACCAGAGTTATGTGATTAAACCTGAAAGCACAAGGGTCTTAGGCAAGTAGTTTAACTGGGGATCTATTAACTTACACTTTCTGCTGCCTGTTTCTAGCCTCTATTTCTTACGGCACAATTTGACACCAAAGAACTGTTTAAAATGTTACTACTATCAGGAAAGCATAAAAGTGGAAAAAACATACCAAACGGAGACTGGGTTTTGAAGAAAACTAGCCAAGGCTTCAGGGGGAAAAAAGAAGATCAAGCTATTACACATGTTTTCTTTAGTTATTCATGGGATCTATCTTGGTAGCTTATTTTCCTTCATGAATCCTGAAAGATATTCCTTGAAAGATGTATATTCCTTTATAGCCAGTTGCTTTTCCAGAGAGATTCAAAACAACAAAATTCTCTAGCACACTCATTTCTTGCTATTTAACCTCAAGGAGAGGTAAATTGTGTTTGATAATGGATTTATCTAATTAGAAGTAGACGGTATATATAGAACAATTCTATTTGTGCTGCCTGTGACTAACTGTGATCTCTAGAATTGGGTTAATAGAAGTGCCTATTACACTGTCTATTATTAAGGTTAAAAGTATCTCACTGATTTCTATGCAGTGGATAGGAAGAGCATCATCATATTCTTCAACTCAAAATGTTTTGGATAAACAGTATTCTTAAAATTATTAATTGCAATAATTATTAGATTAGTATACTAGATTATAGCAATAGCAATAGCACTTAAGACTTATTTATACACTGCTTCACAGTGCTTTTACTGTTCCTTCTAAGCAGTTTTACAGAGTCAGCCTATTGCCCCCAACAATGAGGGTCCTCATTTTACTGACCTCGGAAGGATGGAATCAACCTTGAGCCTGGTGGGATTCGATCCGCCAAATTGCAGGCAGCCAGCAGTCAACAGAAGTACCCTGCAGTACTGCTTTCTAACCACCGCACCACCACGGCTCATAGTTAACACTATGAGTAAGCAGAGACCCAGTGTGGTGTAATGGTTAAGGCATCGGACTAGAAACCATGAGACCATAAGCTCTCGTCCTATCTTGGGCATAAACTCAGTTGGGTGATCTTGGGTCAGTCACACTGACTCAGCCCTAGAAAGGAGACAATGACAAACCACTTTTGAAAACTTGCCAAGAGAACTACAGGTACTTGTCTCAACATTCATCAGAAATCAACATTGACTGGGAGACACCAGTAAATAAACAACAAATAATTAAAGATAAAGAGGTTGATGTCCCCATTCATTTTCACATTACATTTTGCTATTCCCTAGAGTTCACTAGCAAGATTCTCACGTCTTTTTTGCATTTAGTCATCTCTTTGCCTTTAATTACTTACCATTTGCCATTCCTCATTAAAATAAAAGTGGAATACCACATAAAGAATTAATGCTCTTATTTCAAGAACAAGAGCAATCAAAAATAAATGACATGATGGCTCCAATTAATGTTTCTATTAGGATAGTGAGCTTTCATTTATCTTTTGTAATTTCAAATATATCTGTAAAAGAAGATTTGAACAAGTAGATGAATTACAAACTTAAATTTCAGTCTTTTCCTTTTGTTAAATAGAATATTTCAAGTTGTTTATCAAGTGAACAAATGTGTAACTACTTAATAAATCATCATCTGCCTAGTTCTTTGTATTTTCTGAGCTTAATGGATGGCTTTCTTTGATTTAGTTGTTTGTTTTCTGATTGTTGCCAGAGGAATTGATTGATCCTTTTTGGGTGGAACAGAGCCATCTGAATGATCAAAAGCAGCTTCTGCCTAAATACTAAGAAACAAACTGTTTTCTCTTTGTTTCTAAAATCCTCAAGATATTGTGCAGTCCTAACACAGTTCTTCTCCTTTTATCTATGGGTGGTCTCAAGATATTCCAACAGGTTTTTATGGGAAGAAAACATAGGGGGGCAATAGAGAGTAAATAAATTTGTTATTTGTTATTCCAATATTTACTTTAGTTTGCTTACAGAAATGTGCTATATCCTTTTTCTCCCCTAAGATCAGCTTTGATATTAAGGCGTGTTGTTTTTCTTTACAAAATTCAATCAAACCAAACATCTGGGGTGTTGGCTATTCCTGACATTTTAGTATCATCTGCAAATTTGATGAATTCCCCTTCTATTCCCTCATCTAAGTCATTCTTGATAAAAGAGATTGGTTTTGAACAAACTTGTTAGTTTTACCAGTGCAAACATCTTGAAAATCCATAAGACAAAAATTTGGAATTTGGCAGGACAATTTACCAATCAATACCAATCTACCAATCAATTATTTCTCTGATGTCCTGTAGGTAACTGCAAGTTATTTAACAGTTTTAAATAATCTAGTCTGGTCTAGTGGTTAAGGCATCAGGCTAGAAACCAAAAAACTGTAAGTTCTAGTTCTGCCTTGGGCATGAAAATCAGCTGAATCACTTTGGGCTAGTCACTCTCAGCCCAACTCACCTCACATACTTTGTTTTGAGGAAAACAGGGGGAAGAAATATTAAGTATAATTAGCCGCCTTGAGTTATTTATAAAAAAAGTAAATGCAGGACAAAACAATCTAAAAATGTGCCTCTGATCAAACCTTGTATAAAAATAATGATTTAATTAAAAATTATTGCTTATTGCAATTTTACGAACTACTCTTTAGAAATAAGCCTGACTGAACTTGGTGGAAATTACTGTATTTTCTAAGCAAATATGTAAGTATTACTTTGTTTCATTCCTATTTTTCATCAGAAGTTTATTCCACTGAGCTTATGAGTTTATTCCCATAAGTAAAATAATGTACATTTCATTGTATCATTACTCTGGATTAAATAATTAAAATATCCAACTGAAAAATAGAAGCAGGATGCATTAATGCCTTTAATCATGTTAAATTTTTATTCATCTCTTGAAATTATTAATAAAGAAATAACTTTTTAAAAAGCCAAGTTGGCAGCGTATCAGTTATAAAAAAGAACAAAACACAAAATAAATGTCATTGACAACCACGATTCAGAGCCTAATAAAGCACAAAACACAGAGCACAGGAAATAAGTTTTTTCTCTAAGATGTCTCAGCCAATTCTATGGGAATACAGCAATATTCATGCTTGGTTTAATTAATGTTAAATATTCAACTATTAATAAGGCCTACTATGTTTGATGATATACTATTAAATGCATTCCATTGATTTTGGGAAAATTATAACACTGAAACTCAGTTCAAATATGCATAATCAGAGTTTGAAGGGCTGTGCAGTGGAATGCTATTTAGTAGAGGTACCAGATCTAGGCTATTAAAATATAGATAACCACTAGATAGGAGCAAAGAGTTACAACTTTCTATACCTCCTGTCTAGTGGGCATTTGAATTATTGCAACCAGTTCTAACAGCCCTATATCTAATTACCTTCTCCTGCATCAAAAGCCACAAGCATCTTGGCTGATATTCAGCTATTTTTAAATTTTCCCATAATGCTCCTGCCATAACATTGTTTCAGTGAATCATGGGAACTTCAATTAGTGCCTCTCAGGCAAAATACAGTATTCAAAGAGCAGACATTTGTTATAACCCTTCCCAATGCACTGGGCCCCAAAATAGCTGTCTATTGAATCTATTTTTTCTGGCATGCCTGTTATATTGAGAATGCTTTTCATTTGTTTCTAATTTAAACACAAAGTTGTTCGCCTATAAGGAATGCATGCAATAATACTTCTAAAACAAATGAATTGTAATTTAATTCTGTATTCAATCTTTTTATTTCTAACATACTTTTGAGCCATTGACATTATAGTAGTAGACCACATTAAGAAAAACACATGTTGCAGGAAGATGACAATAAATTAATAGATTTTAAATTGAAAATATGCTACATTGAAAGTTAATGATTCATTTGTATTTATACTGTCCACCAAAAATAAAATAGGATACAAATTGATAGCCTTATTATTACTCTAACATTTCAATATTATAGTAAGCGCTTTATCACTTTGCTCAGATAGTTCAGAGCAAGTTAGTTACATAGTGACCAGATTCATATCTTGTGCTCTCATTTAGCTATGATTTATTGAATAGACATGGTTAAAAAAATGTTTAGAGACCACAATTGCAGGGCACCCAGTATATTAGCCAAATCCAGATGAGCTACATTATTGTGATCCAATGAGCAAACCAAACCTTAGATCCCCTTGAAAGCCTTGAGTACTAGCTCAGGTTCTGAGTAGCAGACATTTAAATACTTATATTGTACTCCAAGTAGGACAGCCTGTGTAGACAGCCAGCAAACTACAGCTGTCTAGAAAGCAGCAGCTAGGGGGTTCAAAGGTCAGCTGTGCCACTGTGGAGCAATATTACTGCAAATAATTTCTCTCTCAAGGACAGCCCTCTTTTTCACAAAAAAAGTACAATAGATTTAAAACAGGGGTGTCAAAATTACTGCGTCACGGTGGCATCATGTGACGTATTGGGACTTTCTCCCCGTCACTAAACCGGGCATGGGTGTGGCCAGCGCATGATGCATCCAGCCCACAGGCTGGGAGTTTGATAGCCCTGATTTAAAACATGTACCAGCTCTTTAGAGAGTCAGGCCCTTATGTAGGCCCTTACATTCTTGCAGACTATCTCAGTCAATTTTCTATTGATGTTTTTGGTTCCCAAGCAGTTCAAAAGAGACAGATGATAGGAAGAAAGGATAAAAGAGGACATGGGATCATTGCCTTAGGGTTGTCTCCTTGCAGCTGTCTCTGTCATAGCACAGTAAATAAAGCTTTAGAAAACAGAGGGGGGTCTTGAATTCCAGGGTGGGCAATCTGTAGTCCATTGAAAACCTTGCATCATCCCACCAAGATTTAATGATTTAATTAATGTTCTTACGAAGTCGTAACAGTTTATGTGTGGGATCTGATTATACATAATGTCTCTCTCGTAGGATGGGTAATTTGTTTTCTTATTTTTATATGACTTTTAAAAATGTTCGTTATAAAGCTCTGTTCCTTTTCAAAATATACTTTAGGAAATGTCTGCCCAGCCCCAGTTTCATGAATTGTTACATCTCAAAACAAACAAAATAAAGCAGCATCTTTATTTAATATATAACCATAAGTACAAAAATGTTTATTACATAATACCTGTTTTGTTTATGATATATTATATTGCTATAAGCCAATACAAAGAATGAGTTCATAATTCCATTTTATTTCCAATATATTATATTGTTTCAATAGCACAGCCCTCTTGCATTTCATACAGAGCACACTGTAGAAACAGAAGTTGATTTTAAGTTAAAAAATATTAAACAAACTACAAGCCCTTCAATCTGAAACAGAAATCAAACTTAAATTTCTATTTCTTCTACTTGCTTAAACTAGGTTGATTAAAGAAAAACTACATGTTCTAGACAGTCATGTAAAAATTCACCCTTATGAATACTGAGGAATTTCTGAGCATGTGCGTATATCATCCCCACCCTGCACATTATTTCAAAAAAGAACTGAAATATAATACAGAAAGAAACCATCAAAGCGCTTAAAACAAGCCTATATAAATGTGTTAAAGAAACAAAAGTTTCAAAGTATAATAAGTATTAGCTCTGGAATTTATAATGAAGCTAATAAAATTCAGGCCAGTAATCTTAAAACATAATGAACAGAATTTTTAATATTGAACACATGAGAGGTTAATGAAGGCTAGAACGTTGTGTAATGTAAAACATTTCAGATGTTGGAGTTCACCAGATATAATTGGATTCAGGGACTGCTTGGCTCTCTTCAGCCTGTTTAGGTGAAGGTGTCTGCTGCCTGTGCTTGGTGCCTGTTGGCCTCAGGGCATTAAGAAGATTGGCTCCATACCCTAAAAAAATAAGCCAGTTCAAAACTAAAGAACTACCAAAGGAAACTTCTTGTTGTCACTGTTAATATTTCACATGCAAAAGTATTCTACCTTTGAAACCAAGTTCCCGGGTGCAACGATGTCTTTAATGTTAGTGAAACTGTATCACTTCTATTTCACTATGAATAATATTACTTTTCTATGATTTTAATGGATCTATCATGTTGCATCTTTCTCCTCTACAGTTCAGAAAACCAATTCATGTCATCATTTTCTTAGCACCTAACATATTATTCCATCATAAATAACATATTATTCCATCATAAATAACATATTATTCCATCATAAATATGTAAGTTTAACAGCCTAAAGGGGCACAATATTTCATTGTTTCTGCAACAATATTGTACAATAGAATCCAGCCATTCAACTGTCCATGATATCTCATTTCCATATCTTCCTAATTCAGTGGTTCTGGTAGAATAAAATTTTTTCTGTTTTATTTTTTGTGCTTGAACATGCTAACACCTTTTCTATGCCTTTACAACAACACACCTTTAGATGAGGTCACCATTAGTATTTGTGTGTGTGTGTGTGTACGCATGCACTTGGAGGGACAGGGGTGGGGAAGAGAGAGGAAGAGCGAATGGAAATAGGTGGTAGACTGTAATAAGCCTAAATTGTGAAACAATGGTTGTAAAATTTGAGAGAATGTTTTACAGTGAGATTATTCATGACCTGCTCCAGTTCTTCAAAGTAAGAGCTTAAAATGAGGTACGACTATTGGCCCAGGCTGATTCACAATTGAGGAAATGTACTAGTTCAATAGTTTGCATTTGGAGAGCAAATTTAGGTAGCTGTGAGGTAATGGATAAGGCAGGAGGAACCCAGGAGAATGTGAATTCTACTTCCGCCTTGGGTACAAAGCCAATTGGGTGACCTTGGTCAGATCACTTTTCTCAGCTTTTAAAAGGGAGGCAATTGGAAACTATTCGGGGGAAACATGCCACAAAAACTAAAGGGTTGTCCAGACAGTCTCTGAGAATTAGATAGGATGGAATGGAAGGAAAAAAAAGTACTTATACTGTCAAAGCAACAGCCATTATTTCAAAATGTGGCACTGTGGCATTGCTGAAAAATTTATTTATTTATTTATTTTAATTACATTTATATGCCGCCCTTCTCCGGAGACTCAGGGCGGCTTACAATTTTTGGGATGCAACCCAGTGCGCTCAGCAATAGCCTTCCTTCCATTGTATATGCCTGCTTATTACTAAAAATGTTGCTTGGAACCCAGTTGTTTAGAAACGATAACTTATAACTTATCGTCATCAGTCGTTCTAGACTTGCATGTTTAATGGTCAATAGTTATCTTGCATGCTAGGATTTCAGCTGAAGATTGCATCCTTCAGATAAGATTACATTGTCATTATCTCACTCAAAATTCATTATAACACTCTTACATACAAACATATGTAAAAACTGGGACTTACTTTTATTACAGCTCCTTCCATGCCATCCATCTTGACACTGACATACATTTGGCTCAATACAGATTCCATACAATCCACAGCTAGGCTCACAGACAGCTACAATGGGTTATATGAATATCAAATATCTTTCTTCACAAGAACCTTATATTGTACAATTCTTATTAGTATGATGTGAAGACAATGCCTCTCTGAATCTGGCACCCTTCCGTTTTCTTCTAGCCATCTAAACCAAGTAACAGTTCCCAAGTTCAGAAAACCTAGACTGGCAAGACTTGCTGACCTTCCACCACGTCGCTCTTGAAAGAAAATTTTTGAGATATATAGTAGGTAGTCCTTGTTTAGCAACTGCCTCATTTAGCAATTGTTTGAAGTTATGATGAAAAAGTACCTTTATGACTAAACCTTTCATTTATGACCTTTGCAGGTCAATAAAGCAAAGAAAACTGAAGTAAGATCATGAAGTAAGTTGCTGAAGTAAGTTGCTGATTCCAATTGTAGCTGCTAAACAAGGACTGCCTGTATTCCATTCAAAGACTTTGCCTTTGTGTTGAAGGAGTTAATAAAATACTAATCTATGTTTTAGTATATTGCTCTGGTTATAAATGTGCCCTATTACAGGTAATGTCTTCCCAGTTGGTCACAGTTGCACATCAACTGGGTTCATTCTGTTTATAGTTGTGATTCTCCAATTAATGGTAATTTCATTTCTATGAATGTAACTATGTTTTGCTTTACTATCTGTAAGCTATATTGTACTTTGATAACATCAATTTTATAATTATTTAATTTTATTATGATTTTATTTGTGGTCTCAGAATTTGTTGTCTTGTGTTTTATTTGGTCAGTGATTGCAATAAAGCTTTTTGATTGACTGGTTAACTAAATCTTCTATTAATACTTCTTACAAAGTTCTCCTACTTACGTTTTGAACAAAGGTCTCCTTGGTAACCTTTGGAGCACTTGCATTTGTTTTTACCAGTACATTTACCTCCATTTCGACATGGCTGATGGCATTTGCCTAGGAATAGAAAAAATTGACACTAGTGCCTTGCTTTATTTAAATTAAATCTAATGCAACACCACCAGTTGTTGTCATGTCTTTGGTCAAATGAGACTTTCACATAATGCTTTTTGTAGTATAATCTAAGTTGCTGTGTATGTATATGAAAATAGGAATTCACAGATTGCTGCTACAGGTAGACCTTGACTTATGATCACAATTGAGACTGGAATATCAGTGGAAGAATGAAGCAGTCATTAAGCAAGACGCCCACACGACCAATTCATTCAAAGTTAAACAGATGGAGCAACTAGGCTACCTGTCAGGAGGGAATCTGTGGGACTGAGATTCCCTTCTGGCAAGTAGCCCTTTTGCTTTCCTTTCACCTCTGAGTGTGATGGCTTCTCTGGATGAGGAAGAGCGGCTCCTGGACTTCAGAGAGGGGTTTGGAGGAATGCCAGGAAGTTGCCAAGAGTCCAGGCACATTTGAAGGATCATTGGGGAGTGCCCAGACAAACACCCAGCTGGAGAAGCAAAGGAGAGCTCAGGAGCTGCACAGCTGCAGCCAGCCAGTGGGGATGAGGAGTAATTGTCCCCTCTACTGATCCACGGATAAGCAGGGCAAAACAGAGGCAGGCTTAATAGAGTAATTTGCAGGCTCATCCCTTCAAATGTGATATACCATGGGTGCCAACCTCGATTGTGTTACATGACATATCACAGTCTTTTTTGCCTTTGCAGAGCCAGAGTGGGCGTGGCCTGCACATGATGCATCTGGCCCCTGGGCCACCAGTTTGACTGGCCTGAGTTATACCAGTCAGCACCTATTTAGTTGGGCAATTGGAGCAGGGGGTTGTTGGAAACAATAGTCGGTTCTCCTGCCATGTGCATGCTTCACTTTTGCCACTTCAGTTTCCTTGACTGTGGATTGTGCTGTTCTTGCCTATGTATTTGGATCTTGGACTTGTTTGCAGATTTTGGACTCCTACCTTGGATTTTGGAGAGGACTTGGCCTGTAGATTTTGTAGAATTTGCTTTTGGATTTGGTAGTCTTGTACCCTGACTGAGCAGCGTTGGACTCAATAGGACCTTGCATTACATTCAAGTGGGGACCTGGGGATTAACATTAAAGGCTTGGACTATCAATAAAGTTCATGAAAACCTCTGTGCATGTTGTGCAAGTGGACTGAAACAGGACCGAGATTCAGCTCCGAGATTCCTCCCAGCAGAAAAGCTCTTTCATCCAGACTCTAGAGATCAGATGGAGTCATCTTTGCTTTGCTGTCAGCTTCCCATTGACTTCTGGGGAGGCTGGCAGAGAAGATTGAAAATGGCGATCATGGGACACTTGGCAACGGGTCGTAAGTGTGAACAGGTTGCCGAGCACCCAGATTGTGATCATGTTACTGTAAGGGTGACATTGCAATAGATGCTCCACTGTGTTCAGCTGTGATGATGTGTTCATGATTTCTGATGCTTCCTGCCAGCTTCCACAAGCTGAGTTAATGGAGAAGCCAGAAGTAAGTCAGAACTTGCTCCATGTCCCACTGTTTTTATGCCCACCTGTTGAAATTCTGTATATCAGTTTAGGTAAGGAAATATCTCTGAAACAATGACCCAAGAGGTCACAGGATTGTCTGGTTAATCTCTGAATGTCATCATATCTACTCAAGTGGTCTTAAGTGGAAACTTATACAGAATTGTATAGAATGCCTATACCACTTGAATTTTTCTTTAAACTAGTGACTGCATATATTCTAGTCGATATCCATGTTTTAATAATCTACAGGTAGCCCTCGACTTACAACTACAACTGAGGCCAAAATTTATGTTGCTAAGTGAGTGAGTTTTTCCTTATTTTATGACCTTTCTTGCCATCATTGTTAAATGAATCTGTGCATTGTTAAGTTAGTGACATGGTTGTTTAGTTAATTTGGCTTCCCCATTGATTTTGCTTGTTAGAAAGTTACAAAAGATGGTTACATGACCCTGGGACACTGCAACCGTCATAAATATGAGTCAGTTGCCAACCATCTGAATTTGTTCACATGACAATGGGAATGCTGCAATGGTGATGTGGAAAATGATCATAAGTCACTTTTTTCAGTGCCGTTATAACTTTGAACAGTCATTCAATGAACTGTTAAGTTGAGGACTACCTGTATATCCATTACAGGTTGGCTGGGGAATTCTGGGAGTTGAAGTCCAAGTCTTAAAGTTGCCTTAAAGTTTGGAACCCCCAACTTAGATTGTTAATAACTTATTATAATCAGGAATGCTTATGTATCTGGGATTTCTCATATCGAGTAATAACATAGTATCTATTTTTCATCTTTTGTATTAGTATATAAACAACAACAACAAATCTGCCCCATAGAAGGACTGTACTATGATAGATAAGTTACACTTAGACTCTATTGTTACGTATCATCTTTTAGAAATTTAAAGTAAAATATTTCAAATTTAAATAAAAAAATTAAAACAAGACTCACTAATTTCACACTGATCCCCCTCCAGTCCTGCAGGACAAATGCATTTTTCTGGATAAAAGCACATTCCTCCATTGAAGCAGATGTTTGTACAATTTGCTGTGGGATATAGTATTAAAGTATTACATATAGTATAACAGAATATTTACATAAAGCTTTAGTGAAGTTCAGTAACATTTTCAGTCTTTTTATAAGCTAAAGAGCTCAACAAAATGTAACATCCTGATCTACAGTACCATGTTTATATATGCAGATAACTAACATACTTTCTCTGAAGCAGGCATCTTAGTGTCCCCTAAATGTTGTGGACTACAACTTTTGTAAGGTTTTAATATTGACCATGATGGCTGATGCTTGAAACTGAAATTAAAAACATCTGGAGTAATGCAGCTTGTGTTCATCAGACCTGCAACGGTAAGACAGTACGACGCTTGGGGCTGATTTATCTGTTTGCATGGTGAATGCTATTAAGCTTCTACTATCCTAAAAAATCCTAAATTCGATGAAAATGAAATGGTTCAAGAATCCTTCAAGCTCATTCTACATTTAATTTTACTGAGAGTCAGCTAGGTCATGCTTCTTTCACTTGATGTTTGTGATCAAACGGAAAGTGCATCCAAGAATAAACACAGAGAATGCAGGAATATAATCTTGTGCAAACTTTAAGCCAACCACATGCTAAGAGGTGGTAGTACATGTTTCGTTCCAGGTATCTATTTCTACTTCTTTGGACCATACCTTTGTTACAGTTGATGCCATAGAAACCAGGTGGGCAGATACATAATCCCGGCATGATGCACAGTCCACCATTCATGCAATGTGGTGTACACAGAGCTGATTTAAAGAGAGTGAAAAACCAATATTACACTGAACAATTATCATTAACATAGTGAAAGGATAGACCTTAAAATATAAAGCACTTTATATCCCACAACAGAAATAACTTTTTCTCCTGCAAGGAAAAGTGTTGATTCAAGGCTAAATATTCTAATGATACAAGTAAGACTTGAGCTTGATTTTCAAGTAAGATTTTTCTATAACTAGCTTATTTATTTATTTATTTTATTCATATTTATATCCTGCCCTTCTCCAGAGACTCAGGGCGGCTTACAATTTTTGGGATACAACCCAATGTGCTCTGCAATAGCCTTCATTCCATTGCATATGCCTGCTTATTACTAAGTGGCATTTTTACAAAGTCAGCTTATTGCCCCCAACAATCTTGGGTCCTCAGTTTACCTACTCCGAGAGGATGGAAGGCTGAGTCAACCTTGAGCCTGGTGGGATTCGAGCCTGCAATAATCACAGACAGCTGGAACTAAGTGCTAGGCTATTAACAGCCTGAGCCACCAAGGCCCTTGTATGAATACCAAACTGCAGCTAATGGAATTAAATTGAAATTTTACTTAACAACATTTTTGGTGGGCTGTACATACATATATTTCTTAAGTGCATTAACACAAATAGATTATGCTAACTGGACCTGCCATAGGCCACAGTGAGTGCTAGTCAATATTCCTGATCCCAGGGAGTCAGGAATGAACAATTTCATCTTTCAGTTCCTGTAATTAACTGCCATCCAAATGAAGGCCAGGCAAATAATGTAACTGAAGTCAATGTATCTGGAGGAAACCAGGTTCCAAAAGGCTGTGCAAGTGCACAAGTTAGGAACATTCTGAAAGAGATTTCATAATATATTCTTCTCTCTTCTTGGGTAAAGAAGGTTAGTCCTGGCAAATAGGGCCGAACTAAAAGGATGATTGGAGTAATGAAATAGGTCTTACTCAGCTTGTCCTTCTGGACAGATGTAAGCTTAATTTATAATGAAAATTGGAGATTCTCATGAGAAATGATGGTGGAATGAAACAACGGTTGTACTTCGTATTTTCAAGTTAATGTGCATTGTACTTAATGCTTTGCCAAAGTTCTCATTAAGTTGCAGGCCTGTTCTGTTTTGCCTTTCAGATCTTTTAATGGAAACTTCTTTATCTTTTGTATAAACAAACAATGCTTTCTTAAGAGCTGCAGTTCATTAAATACTTTTCTTATGTGTTTAGCTTTAATTTTAGGAAGCCTCCTAGTCATATCCAAAAATTCCTCCAAAACAATATTTTGGAAAGAAGTGACTGCTTAGCTTCTTTTTGTTGTATAAATAAAGTACAGAAGAGAACTGAAGAACTCTTTTTGATTACCTTTTTCACAGTGAGGACCATAAAATCCATCTGGACATTCACAGATGTGCCTTTCATTGCAAAATCCTCCATTTCTGCATCCTCCAGGACATTCAGCTTCAAAGAAGATGACATAGATTAAATTAATTTTAATTATTTGTTGCTGAAGTACACCAGCTTCTCTTGATGATGTGATAGTTAGGGATTCCAAAAAGAACATTCTCTATGTCAAAATCTCTGATATTTTTGGTAGCACACAAAATGTGTAAGAAAACTATACTCAAAGGCATGCATGTCAAAATATAATTTAAAGGAATATTAAGAGAAAGGTGTAATGAAGGAAAATTATTCTTCCACTTGCAAAGTCAGAGAAAGTTCTATAAACATTTTTTGGGAAGGAATAACTCAATTTAAAACCGTAGGACTTAACTGTGAAATCTCAATTTAATGGAGGACAAACTGGCAACTGGCTCTTCTCTCACTGGTAAACCTTTGATCTTCTTTCATCTTTGACCTCCAATAGGCCCATCTGTATTTAGTAAACAGTTCCCATGGTATTTCTTCCTCTTCAGGTTTTTCTTTGGATTTCTTTAGCAATGTTCTCCAGATTTGCCCTGAGCTACAAAGCCTTCAGCAGTGTAAATATGGTCCAGTCCAACTGAGATTTGCCAGACTGCATTAATAACCAGAGCTATCTAGGTTCATTTTAATTGCCAGCTATTACTTCCATTTCACTTCTCTGGTCATTTAAGACATTTCTACTGCCTCATCATCCCCTTTCTCCTCTTATGCAAAATGTTTTATGAGAAACAAAAATATACTATAATCCCAGCTTCTCTTTATCAGCCAAACTAGTGCCAAGTGTTGTTTGGGCTTTTGCATGGGTATGCAAATAGCCAGCAGGAAGATGTAGCTGAATATAGGCCTATTTTCTTGATTATTTATTTTTATTTTTATTTATTTATATTTGAACTTGTATGCCGCCCCATCTCCGAAGACTCGGGGCAGCTCACAACTAAAAACACAGAACAATAAATATTTAAAAAGACATTAAACCAAACAAGCCCAAATATAAAACACAACAATAAAAATACATTAAAAACCCATCCTCTTATGTTAACTATCTGATTTTGTGTGCTTTTTCTGTTCATTTTTTTAATATTTTATTTTATTCATTTGTATTCTGCCTTTATTATTTTTACAAATAACTCAAGGTGGCAAACATAGCCAACGCAGCTTCCTCCGCCACAACAGCAACCTGTGAGGTGGGTTGGGCTGTAAGAGTGACTGGCCCAAAGTCACCCAGTTGGCTTTCATAGCTAAGGTGGGACTTGAACTGACAGTCTCCTGTTTAACCTCTAGACCAGGAATGGGCAATTTATGCTGGCTTAGGAATTCTGCATATTACACTACTAATAAGGTTTACCTTATCAGGATCGCTTATTACTACACCAGATATTTCCCACTCTTTTGTTTCAGGATTGGGAAATAGGATCAAATTAATTAATTAATTAATTAATTAATTAAATTTATATCCCGCCTCACTTCCCCCTAGCAGGGAATATCGATGTTCCCAACAATTCTAAAAACTCTGAAAACAGACAAATCTTTATTCAGCTCATTCCCAGGTACCTTGTTGACATGTTTTGAAGAAGATGGCGTTCTGTGGTGTTTGCAGTATGATAGTGCCTTCTGAATTCATTACAATTACTGTAACTTCAAATGCTGCCACTCCATCTTGTTTTCCAAGACAAGGAAATCCGACTTGAACAACTACAAACAAAAGGAAAAGAGGTACACATTTTTAGTGGCATGTTAATGTTGTTAAGGACAATATTTTATTATCTGGGAAATCTGAATTTGAAAAATAGATGTGATATATGGTGCTCTTCCTAATAGAATTTAGAAAAGAAGTGAAACAGAACTCTTTCACAGATCTTATATGTTATTGGGATAGTGGGTGGAGGTGGAAGGTTGATAGATATTTTTATGTATTATTGTATTTTATATCTATCTATCTATCTATCTATCTATCTATCTATCTATCATCTATCTATCTCTAGTGGTGGTACACTGGTTAGAATGCAGTATTGCAGGCCAATTCTGCTCGATTCTCATCGGCTCAAGGTTGACTCAGCCTTTCATCCTTCCGAGGTCAGTAAAATGAGGACCCAGATTGTTGGGGGCAATATGCTGACTCTGTAAACCGCTTAGAGAGGACTGTAAAGCACTGTGAAGTGGTATATAAGTCTAAATGCTAGTGCTATATACTGTGAGCCACTGAGGAATTAGCATAATCAGCGGTATATAAATACTGTAATAAATGTTAAAATATGTAGTTGAGTATCTATTGGGAATTTAATATGAGATTGAAATATACAGTACAAATAAATTATAGGAGAAAATGCTACATTTATTCTTGTAGAAAAGATCATATCTATTTAGAGTTGGGGCTCCCAGCTTTCCTAATTCTCAGTCAATATACATGATAGGTCAATATTTTTGGAGTTGCAGCTTCTCATAATTCTGGGAGGCATCAGGATGGGTGTTAGGCTATGTGCAGAGTAACCCTTGTATAACAAGGATATGCACATGGAAACGTTTATGAGAACAGTTATGAATAAATATACAGCCACAGAGTTAAATCAAGTTGTGTTAATGTTTACTTGAAGAAATAGCACAGTCTAATAAACAGTCCATGTCATACACGTTTTTAACAGTCCAGAAATATCCAGTT
The DNA here is from genome assembly GCA_009733165.1 of Naja naja. NCBI lineage: Eukaryota > Metazoa > Chordata > Lepidosauria > Squamata > Elapidae > Naja > Naja naja. The sequence goes on along the minus strand of CM019154.1, from coordinate 1,110,780 downwards.
ATAAAGTCTTCTTACCGGTTTCACGTCTTTTACAGCAGACAAATATCAAACCATAATACAACAGATAACCTTTGATATCAACAGAATACCAAAGTAAACAAGATTAGTCAGTATCAGTCTGTAGTCAGTCAGTATCAGTATCAAGAGAGATCATCAGTGAGAAAGAAAGTTAAACCATGATCTATAGCTCCCTCTTATGGCAACTTGCAGCATAATCAACCAACCAGAACATAGTATAATACATTACAGTATTTTTCCTTAAAGCTACAGACATATATATTTGTGGTTTATATATTGTCAACCCAACTACATTGTGTACATATACATAACTAACATTCTCCCCTTTGGGTTGGTCAATGTATAATACATTACGTCTTCATTTCATACCTTTTACACAATTAATAACTTTACATCCTCATACAATTTCATAGAGATTAGAAGATTCTTTATCTAACTTGACATACAATGCTTGTTTGAACTCTGTTAGATTTACGTCTCTCTCTAATTGACCTTCTAGGAAACTCAGCACATGTTGTTTGTATATTTTCTTCCTCTATCTCCCCTATCGAATCCTCATCTTTTACAGTTATAGAGGCTTCTTCTTTTATTGATTCATCAATATTCCTATCATTTTTATGATCAGTGAACAATGGAGTTTTTACAATACTACTATGTTTTTTATTATTATATTCTTGTTTAAACTTTCGCCGGCCAACATGCTCCAGAAATTTAGCACTTGCACTCCAATATATATTAGTAGTACCTGGCTCCCAAAATGTAAATAATCTATGATTAGCTCCATAACCTACAAAATACAATTTCTTAGCTCTATGTTGTCCCTTTTGCCTTACTTGCGTGGGAATATGAACCCATGCTGGGGTTCCAAATGTATGCAAATAACTAAGATTTGGTTTTTTTCATCCCAAATCCAAGGCAAATGCACCTGTTCTAAGAAGCACAGTCTAGACACTGGCACAATAACTCTTGATAGCAGGGGCTGCATGCCTTCATTTCAGTTCCTTAAAGCAAATGTATTCATGTATTTGCTCTTCAGCACTTCAATGGCACCATTTCAAATCATCTTTCAATCCAACCTGCTCCATGAAGTCACCCTCCAACCAGAGAATTGATCATCATCCAAAAAAAACAAACCCTTCCATTTCATGTTCTTTACTTCAACCTCTGGAACAACAGCAATGTCCTGTATCCATCTTTGCTCCGTCTAGCCAATCAACATATTAGTTGGAGATTTTGTGATACATTACAAGCCAGCTTTTAAGCTGTTCGAAAACATCAAAGGTGATTTAAACCATCACCAGTGCAGCTACAAGTATAAAGCATGTGATCAGAGCCATTATTTCTATGCTAATGCCTTAAAGGATTGTTTTAATGTAATTGCAAACTTTGCTTGTGTCCAGAATGAAAGGAAGGCCTTCACTATTCTCATTTTTGCCTGGCCAATCTCTTGACTAAGAAAAGAGAAGAAAAGGCAAAGACCAAGAGAGTTCTATATATCTTTACCTGGACTCTCCTCATGAGAGGCACCGTATAGAACATATGTAGTTTTCACAGCAGAAGCTTTTGGTAGCTATTCTACATCAGTTTTCTTTGTCTTAAAAGTACATCTTTTCCATTCTCATCTATTAATTATTTTTGTATATTCTCACATACAAAATATTCCATATTTTTAGATTAATTTATCTTACAACACTTCATATTATCATCCCAGAACCATTCCCGGCAAACAAATGCATACAGACAAATATAAAAAAACAAAAAACAAAAATTCTTTTTGAGAACAGTGTGTACGGACCCTCCTTCTCCATGCAAATATAATTTCAATCATACACTCATTTTGTATATTCTATTCCATTTACCATAGCAAATTCCACTATTTTCCATAATTTCCCCCCTTTCTCTAGCTTCTATAGTCTTGCTTCAGTTATTTCATCATTCCATCATTTCATTAATTACATTTCTTTTTCCAATTTTCAATATCTTGCCAATCAATATTATTACACTTTTGTCTATCTTGTTTAAAATTTTATATTATCTTATAAGACATATTTTACCCTGTAATTATTACCCTAAAGGATAACACCTCTATCTCTTCTAACCAATTATTGTTTAACTTTTATATTTCACCTTTACCATTATTACCTCTGTTTACCCTCTATTTTATATCATCTAACCATTATTAATCAGATTCTGCTTGGTACATTCCTACAGATATCCATTAAATTCTTTACAAGAAAAGAAAAGAAGATTATGCATACATATAACAATAATAATTAAAGTAATTATTTCTTTTCAAGTTCAATTCAGCCATTAATGTTAATATTTATCTCCTTCATTCATTTCTTTTAAGATATTTCCATTTTATTACCATTTAACATCCATATCACTATATTTCATCATCAAAAGAAAAACAGTATTAAACGTTCCATACTTCTTATAATTTCCATACTTTCTCTTTAAATTGTTAGAGCTTTATTCTCTTTCCTTCTTTACCTCCTTTACTTATTGACAGAAAAGAAAAAAAAAACTTCTTTCTAACTTAACCATATTTATCTCCGTACCCTTGCAGAATCCTCTCAGTAACTTAAATTAACCATTGTCTAACTGTTGGATTAAATGTATAAGATTTTAATTTTTATGTATTTTTCTTGCTGTTGCTCATCTTGATTCAATTTTTTACCACTTTCTCTTCTTGTCAACTCCTCTTCTTCTCTCTTCCCATTTTTCCCCTTATGTCCAATTTCCCCTTCTGAAATCCTACCTTATGGCTCCTTGCAGTATTATAACTATTTCCCATTTATTTTTTTATTGTTGCCTCCAATCTTAGATTTTAACTCTCTTTCCTCTTTTCCCCCTTTTTCTTAATTACATTTTAGAGTCATTTGATCATTAAAGATGGCTTCTTCTTCTTTGTCCCCCCTTCTTGTTCATCTGATGCTTCCTGTAATTTTCTATATTTCAGGATCTCCATTTCTATCATTTTACCTCTTCTTTAATGTCTTTAAATATTTTTAATTCTTCAAAAGTGATGACATTCTGAAAGAGATTTTTCCCTTTTAAAGCAACCCCAGATGACTTTAATCCTTCACTAAGATCCTCTAGCCAGGAGTTCTCCGATAATCCACAGCCGTTTCTTATTTTCTTTTTCACTTTCAGTTTTCCAGGGCTTGGCTTGCGCGGAGTTTCAATTACTATGTATTCTTTCCGTCTTGTTGTGAATCCACTCTCAATACAATTTAACTCCAGGTGGTATCCTTTGTTTCCAGACTCCACCCTATTTAAGTTCTTTTTTTCCCTCTGTTTTCTATCTTTGACTCTTTTAAAAGAATTCTTTAAAGTTATTCAAAGTCTTTATCACTTGATACTTTATTTTCAGCTGAAAGCAGCCTATTAATATCCAAGTGAATCGATGTCCAATTCTTGTAAATCCTTTCTTAATATTCCAAGCCAGTTGAAGCGATCAGTATTTGAGGAAAAAAAAAAGAAACAATTTTCCCTCTTAACCCTTTCATTAGCAGCTGTAAAGTCTTTTAGAGATAACATTGTTTTGGGCTGTTTAAATTCCAGTACCTTTAATAGTTGTTTTCAATTGCAAGCCGGTATGTCACACTTGCTCCTTCAAGCTTCCTCCTGCACATTCTTTTCCGTTCGAGTTCTTCTTTGAGGTGGCCATTTCTGGCCAGCCTTCTGCGCCTAGGAAGGGGAAAAAACCAGCTGGGGAGAAGAGATGCAGTCTCCTCGACCCTGCTGGCAGCTCCCCAACCTTCACCACCTCTACGGGGTGGTTTCAACCCAAAACCAGCGGCCGGGGGTCTCCAGTGGCGAGCACGGATCAAAACTGCACATAGTCGCAGATTTTGGTCCGTTCGCGAAGAAGCTCAAACAGGAAGTCCTTCTTTATATTATTTTGATTCCTTTTTCATCCTTGGCTAATCTTAACTTTTCATTCACAGCAAAATAAAATCTTTCTTACTTAGCTAATAAGTTCCACTGAATTATACTTTATAAGTTCATTTTGATGTACAGAGATGGATTTCCAGCTACCATGCTTAATGTAATTGTTCTTTATATGATCTTGAAAAAGATATAAGATACTACTAGTCTAGACTAGAAGCCAACTGGACTGCTAGCTGTATATTATTTCAACATCGACTAGGCAAGAGTCAGTATCAGGGGTGGGATTATACCAGTTTGGCCCGGTTCTATAGAACCGGTTGTTATGGTCCCCAGTAGTTTGAAGAACAGATAAAACAGGCCCCTGGTTGGCCCCACCCCTCTCCACTTGCTCCTCCATTCCTGACTCAGTCAGTCATTATTGCACATGTGTGACATTGTGTGCATGTGCAACAATCGCTGATGGCATTCTCCCCTGCCCGCCCCACTCCACCCCACCTAGTCATTACTTATAGTGCATGTGTGCTATGCTTCCCACATTTTCCCGCCCACCGCCATTGCTGCCAGCAGCAGCAGAAGCAGCGTGACTGCCACCCACCCATCACTGCCTGCCTTCTGCTGCCCTGCTTGATCTGGGTGAGTGAGGGCAAGCCCTGGTTGCCACTGCCACTAGCCACCCTCGCCTGCCCGAACTGCCTTGCCCAGACTGCCTCCCCAGGCCTGCCTGCCTGCCTTGTCTGGCCTGTTTCCCAGGCCTGCCTTGCCCGGCCTGCCTCTCAGGCCTGCCTGCCTTGCCCAGATGGTCTGCTTCGCCCGGACTGCCTCCCCTGGCCACTGTTACCGAAGACGCGGATCAGTGAGTGAGACCTCCAAGCAAAACCTGGTTGCCTACCTGCTGCCACCGCCAGTCCTGATTGAGTCCCGACAATGACTCCTGGACTGCAGTCGCCCTCGCCGACACTGCCTGCCTCGCCCGCTGCCATCTTCTGTCACCCACAGCCCTACATTGTTGCTGCCTTGCCTTTCACCACCGACTGGTGAGTGAGGAGGCAAAGGCACCAAGCCCTGCCGGTCGCCTACCTCGTCCTGCCGCTGCCAGTCCTGGTCAAGTGCCGACTCCCAGGCCACCCAGCCGCACTCGCTACCTGCTTTGCCTAGCTGGCAGCTGTCATCTTTGGCCAGCTGCCATCTTTGATCAGCCGGTGCCATCTTCTCCTACCTGCGGCCCACCGCACCGTTGTTGCTGCCTGGCCTTTCACCACCAATTGTTGAGTGAGGAGGCAAAGGCAGCAAGCCCTGCCCGTTGCCTACTGTCTCCTGCCACCACCGCCACTAGCCTGGGTCAAGTGCCAACTCCCAGGCTGCCCGCCCAGCTAGTTTAAGATCAACCCTAGCTCTTTGGTGTGCTTATCCAGTGCTACATCAGTTTTTCTCTTCAAATAAAAAATACTCTGGTATGGCTGCCTGTCTTGAAAACAGATATTGTCTCGCTGATTTGGCCTTGATGATTGATGTGCTAACTGAAATATCTCTTCTTTCTAATGCACTGCAAGCCAGAAACATACACATTATAAAGGCTAAAAAACTTGTGGTAAGATCAATTAGATCATTTGAAATTTATTTTTATTTTTATTCATATTTATATCCCACCCTTCTCCGGAGACTCAGGGCGGCTTACAATTTTTGGGATACAACCCAATGCGCTCAGCAATAGCTTTCCTTCCATTGTATATGCCTGCTTATTACTAAGCGGCATTTTTACAAAGTCAGCTTATTGCCCCCAACAATCTTGGGTCCTCAGTTTACCTACTCCGAGAGGATGGAAGGCTGAGTCAACCTTGAGCCTGGTGGGATTCGAGCCTGCAATAATTACAGGCAGCTGGAACTAAGTGCTAGGCTATTAACAGCCTGCACCACCAAGGCCCTTGCAAATGCTTATAAAGGAAAAGGGTATATATGAAAAAAAGGTTGATGGATTAATTAATATAAATTTTATACAAAATCATCAATTTGTGGGACTTCCTCATGAAAAACTTATACAAAGCATTGTAACTAATTTGAAGAAAAGATTGATGGATTGCAAACATTTAAAAACAGGGTGCCAATTTAAAGACACTGATAAATTAAAACTTCTAAATTATTTGGAGCCAGATTATTGGAAAATGGAAGAAGTGGTGGTTCCATGGAGAACAGCTGAAGACCAATTGGTTGCATTTGGTGAAATTTTCAATTATGAAATCAATATTAATGATTATCGTGATTTCATAGAAAATGTATTAAAAGATTCGGAAAAATATACAATTCCTTGCAGCATTAAACAGGCTAGAGATATTATTAGAACTATTGCAGTCAGTTCAGCAGAGGCGGAAGGGGGTTTCTCGCAGATGAACATAATATGTTCAGAGGGCAGAAGTCGCCTTACAGTTTCCAATATAACAAACCTCCTGACGACCAGTCTAATTGCCTTACCTCTGCAAGAATGGGACCCTGTTCCTATAGTAAAGAAATGGTTACAGGCCCATCACACAGCTGATGATGCTTGTGTTAAACAAAAGAAAACTGTAACTGCTAATAAAAAAGCAATTTGGCAGTACTTTAAATAAGTTTTATTGTTTTTTGTAAAGTTTTGTTATGTAATAGTTTTTGATTAATATTTTAAAATGTAATAATATAGTTTTGTGTACCTTTTTTATTATTTAAGCATTAAAGACATGACATAATAAACTACCTTTTGTTTTGGTATATCTTTTTTTATACTTAAAGTCATTAGGGCAAAGAAGTGAAGTTGAGTTGGCCACGCCCAGTCAGTCATGTGATCACCAAACCATGCCCGGCCGGTCACGTGACCACAAGCCACAACCACAATAGGCCACGCCCACAGAACTGGTTGTTAAGAAATTTGAATCCCACCTCTGGTCAGTATCCTCTTTTAAATCTGCGGACACGAGGCTAGGTTGGAAGTGAAGATACCATTTTGCCTTCTAGCATGTCAAGGCCACTTATAGACCTTTAGCATCTATAGACTGAGGCCATGGTTCCCTCTACCAAATGGAGGGCTGAGTTTTGTGGATCTCAGAACTGGATGTTTCTGTTATCTTTTGCTTGATAAATATGAGCACATTTCATTGTGCAAGAATTTTAGTGATGCAGTCCCAACATTTGGCATTCTTCCTCTCAATCTTTTCAGATGTGGAACTGAAGATGCTTAGATAATAAAAGTTTCAAAGACTTTCATCATTACCAAATTATCAGATAATTTGATTCAAAGAAGTTATTGCAGACACATGTAATAACATTTACAAACAGATTATTCTACTCTACTCCACTCCACTCCACTCTACCCCACCCCACTCCATCCCATTCTTATTACTCTACTCCACTTTTTACCCCACTTTATTGTATATAAGTGAAGACAGTAAACTGTAGGAGATGATCAGGGTGAGCAATGAAATGCATTATCAGTCATGAGTCCTTCACTCCCACAAAAGATCGAAGTCCAGCCCACCTTGAATTCCTGTGACTCTTTTCTACTATCAACTTGCTTGGGCTGTTAGTAGTTCAGATTCTTGTAGAGAGCTAAAACTTGCAATAGATCTTTATACCAATTTGAACTGCCTGGATCTCCTGATTTCCCTAGCGTTTCACATAAACATACCTATTACTCCTGCCTCTTATTTTCTCCAAAATATAACCTGATGAGATCGGTTGAGTTGTAAGAGAACGACTGGGTCAAAGTAATCAACAAATCAGTATTTTTTAAAGTCCTCACAGTTAACATAGGACTTTTTGATCTTTAATGACACACACACACACACACACACACACACACAGAAACACACACACAAACCAACATGTAGGCTCACCACTTTTCTTCACTCATCCTTTACATGAACATTGGATGCATAAATAAAGATGGATGCTACAGACCTGAGGTTTGGTGAGGTATCATTCCAAGCAAAGGGATGTTTACCGTTGGGTCAGCCATTATGCCTTTATCCAGAGAGCGCAAAGAGAGGAATTCATAAAAATATTCAGCCTGCATGAAAAGTGTTGTATAAAAATATGTAATAAATATATTTTAATAATGTTGCTCTATTTTCTACTTGAGAGTCTTATTTTGATGAGAAAAATACAACTAGAAGTACAACTCTGTGAACTGAACATTGTGTCATTTACTTCTGGATAAACAGAGAGAAGATCCACTTTCTCCATTTTTTGCATGATTTTATATACTTTGATTCAGGGGTGGGATTCTACCAGTTCGCACCGATTCTATAGAACCGGTTGTTAACATCACCGGTAGTTCTAAGAACCGGTAAAACTAAACCCTGGCTGGCCCCGCCCCTCTTCGTCACCTACGGGCCAAAAACTGGTTTTCTTTTACTGCGCATATGTGACATTTTTCACGCATGTGTGAAAATCCTTGCCTCATTCTCCCCCGCCTGCCCCTCACTTTGCTGGCCCCGGCCCCCACCCCTATCCGCCGCTCCCATGCTAAAAAAACCGGGTTTTTTTACTGCACATGCATGAAAATCCTTGCTTCATTCTCTCCCACCCACCCTACCCCTACTTATAGCGCATGTGTGCTACCTACAAACATTTTGCCACCTGGCGCCATCGCTCACACCAGCAGCAGCAGCAGCAGCCAAAGCAGCCGAGGCAGTCAGCCAGCCAGCCAGCCAGCCGTCACTGCCTGCCTTCTGCCACCCTGCTGAGTCAGTGAGGGCAAGCCGCAAGCCCCTGACGCCACCACTGCTAACCGCCCTCACCTGGCCAGCCTGCCTCCCAGGCCTGCCAACCTGCCTTGCCTGCTCCCATGGCAGCTGCCATTAAAAGACCACTCACCCTCCCCCGATCCCCCACCCACGCCGTCACCACTGCTAGCTGTCCTCGCCCACCCGGACTGCCTACCCCGGCCTCTGAAGACGCGGATCGGTAAGTATGACCTGGTCACCTACCTGCCACCGCCAACCCTGGTTGAGTGCCAACTTCCAGGATGCCCATCGCCCTCACCGACGCTCCCTGCCTCTCCCACTGCCATCTTCCCTCACCGCGGCCCTCCATTGTTGCTGCCTTGCCTTCCCACCACCAATTGGTGAGTGATGAGGCAAAGCAGCAAGCCCCACTGGTCCCCTACCTCCTTCCTGCTGCTGCCGCCACCAACCCAGTCAAGTGCTGACTCCTGGGCCGGCCACCGCTGCCTCATCCACCTGGCGGCCACCATCTTGGCTAGGCCAGCTGGCAGCTACCATCTTGGCTAGGCCAACGCCACCTTCCCTCACCTGCCATGGTTCAAGGGTTGCTTGCTGCCTTGCCTTCCCACCATCAATTGGTGAGTGAGGAGGCAAAGCAGCAAGCCCCGCCGGTCCCCTACCTCCTCCTGCCACCGCTGCTACCAGCCCTGGTCAAGTGCCAACTCCCGGGCTGGCTGCCGCTGCCTCATCCACCCAGCGGCTGCCATCTTGGCTAGGCCAGTGCCACCTTCCCTTGCCCACTGAGGCCCAAGGGTTGCAGTCTTGCCTTCCCACCACTGATTGATGAGTGAGGAGGCAAAGCAGCAAGCCCCGCCAGTCGCCTAACTTCTCCGCTGCCCACCGCCTGTCGGTGAGTGCGACTCCCAGGCCAGCCATACTCGCTGCAGCAAGCTTGAAGACTGGGGAGGACCCTGGCCTAGTTGGCTAGCCAAGTTGCCTGCCTCATTTTTGGTAAGTTGCTTTTTTTATTTATGTATTTATTTATTTTTTTAGTATTGTTTTTGTTTTTATTAATCATAAAAACAAAACAGATACTAAAGGAATTAATAAATACATAAATAAAAATTATTTTCTATTCATCTTGATGTTTCTTTCTCCTTTGTTTTTTCCTATTGGGAAAAAGCAAATCAGAAACAAATATCTATATATAGCATCAATGTAACATAAATGGAAACAAAATGTTACATTGCTGTTATATATAGATATAACGGGAGAAAGAAATATCAAGATGAATACTAAAATAATTTTTATGTATTTATTTAGTATCTGTTTTGTTTTTATGTTTAATAAAAACAAAAACAGATACTAAAAAAATAAATAAATACATAAATAAAAGAAAGCAACTTACCAAAAATGTGGCAGGCAACTTCTTGTTAAATTGTTGTTATACATTATCTGCTTCTGCTTAAATCAATATATAGCAACAATGTAACAAAAACCTGCATGCATTCATGAATGGAATTTTTTTTTAAATAAAAGTTTTCTATTTCTTTTTAAACAAACAAAACAAACAAAACATAAACCATCTTCAGTTACATACAGTGTGTCAGTTGGTACAAATCACTTGTGCACAATCTCTTCAGTCTTTCCCTTCCAATTTGCATTAATCCTTATATCATAAATCCACTATATGTATTTATTATTATTATTATTAATTACTTACTAGACTTTACTAATATCACATCATTTTATGAGAGCAAATAACCATTTTTACTTAATCTACTTTATAATGTTCACTTCATCATCACCAATCTATTCTATAACAATATATCCTTACTTTTTACCTTACCTTTGTGATTCTATTATACTTATATTATAAAGTATTATAAAATATTTCATAAATGAAAATTGTTTTGTTGCACTGCTGTTACATATTGATACTTAAATATCAATAAGTACAGCAGTGTAACAGAAAAATTATTTAAATTTCTTTGTATTGGCTTATTTCTAATTTTGTTAATTATATCAGCATGTTTATAATTATCAACGTTCTGTATTTAATTCATACATAGCAATGATCATTCTCTGCCTAATTTCTACCTCTTATCTCTATCCATTTCTGCACATTGTAATTTTTTTAATTTTATTTTCATTTATGGGGATCTCTTCGTTTTTACACTGTTGTGCAAACATAATTCTAGCCGCTATTAATGTGTAACATTAAATATGTATTGTACTCCCTTTATTTATGTGGGTAGCAACAAAAATATTTCTGGTTTTAAAATTTAAATCTATATGTTGCTTTACCATTTTTACTAACCTTGACACTACATCCTCTTGAATAGCATACTAGCAGAGCCCAGTATTGAATTCATATATTCCAGTTTTTTAAACTGGGGAATAAATTTCAGAAAAAGAATTCAGTATTGCTCTGTGAGTGTTCCTATGAATTCCATTCGTGATCTAATTTCTTAGATGATTTTGTACTATATCTTTATTTTTGTACTATATATATCTGCATAAGGCTGGAAAAAGCTTCAGTACATTTTTAAGATGAAAAGTCTAAAAAGCTTAGGTGACTAAACATGGCTTCCCCTGGCTTCTCTCTCTCTGCTATAGAGAGAGCATCCCATTAGGGACTGTTGGTCCAGGTAAGTAATCTTGGCTAGGAAAGATTTTTGGTGCCACTACTGGCACAAAATAACAAACTCCCTTGGTTTGTTAATACTACGTCCATTTTAAGTGTTTCTTTTTCAATTAATGAATTGCAATTATGAAAATATCAGCCATTCTTTTATATACACAGTGTAACATCTTTTTTATAGACTGTCATTTTCAAATCCACTTTCAATTCCGTCTCATTATTGTCTGGTGAAACTTGTTCCTCTTCCATAACATCTTTTAAACACCAACTAGCTATTGTGTCAGGGACTCTTAAAAGTAACTGAATATTACTGATCTCTGTTCCTTACCTGCTTTCTTCACTTGCTACTGCCTTCACCACTCAACTTGCAACAACAACCGAGTCCAAACCACTACATTGTTGAATTTTTTTTGCAGTATATTACCAAGATGAAAAGGCAACTGAGTTTGTCTGCTTTCTTCAGCAAGAAAACAAAAGGAGATCCAAAAGAGTCACAGCCACAACCATTGGAGTCTGAGGAAAGCAGAGCCACATCATCCATCGAAGAAAGCGGAGCCAGCACATCATCCACACCAGGACCAGAGGAAAGAGCCAGCACATCTTCAGGTACTGGAAGAACTGAATCAGACATTGAAGGGAACCTTCCTGACTGCTGGACACTGCAGCAGTACAATAATTTTAGGGAAAAATATGATGGACTGGACATTTCCCAGAAAAAAATAGGTTGCAAGCATTGCAGAAGATTTGAAATTTCGACCAAAGAAAAAAGTGTCCACAGAGCTAAGGAGTGGAAGAATTTCCACACTGAACCATCAGGAAGGAGTAAAGAAATCCAACAAGCTTCCCTCAGAATGAAATTGAAGGAACATTTCTCATGCAAGGCTCACCACATCTGTACATAGAAGTTGAAGCAATGTGAGCAGGATGTCATAAGCAAAGGACTGGAGAAGATGACTGAGAAATATCTGGGCAGTACATGTAGAGTGTTTTCTACAGTGTATAGTCTGGCACAAACGTGCAGACCATTTTCATATATAGAAGATCTGATTGAATTACAAATAACAAATGGTTTAGATTTGGGAACAGGGTTGCATTCACGTAAAACTGCAGTTGCAATAGTAGATTTCATTGCAAAAGACATCAGGAAACATTTATTTAGCAAAATTATTGAGAAAACTCGCAAAATCTGTTTGATAATTGACGAAGCCTCAACAATATCTTCCAAACCAGTTCTTATACTGTACTTAAAAGTTGAGGATCCAGCTCTCTCACCAACCATTTTCCTTGAACTAGAAGAATTAGATAAACAAGATGCAAAGATGATATGTTGTTTGGTTATGGAAAGTTCGAATAAAGTTGGGTTTAATAGGAACTATCTGGAGAAACATTTAATTGGATTTTGCTCTGATGGAGCCAGTGTTATGCTTGGGAGAAAATCTGGGGTAAGCACTAGGATAGCCAAAGAGTTTCCAAATACTATAATATGGCACTGTTTAAACCATTGTCTGCAACTTGTTTTAGATGATTCTATTAGGGAAATAAAGCAAATCAATCATTTTCAAATTTATATTGATAAAATATATTCTATTTTCCATCAATCGAATAAGAACCTAATTGAATTTAACAAAAATTCCGAACAACTTGAGATTGAAATTATAAACATTGGTAGAGTTTTTGGACCAAGATGGGCTGCCTGTAGTTTAAGATCAACCCTAGCTGTGTGGTGGGCTTATCCAGCACTACATCAGTTTTTCGGTTCAAATAACAAATACTCCGGTATGGCTGCCTGTCTTGAAAACTCATATTTTCTCACTGATTTGGCCTTGATGATGGATGTGCTAACTGAAATATCTCTCCTTTCTAATGCATTGCAAGTGAGAAACATCGACATTATAAAGGCTGAAAAACTTGTTATAAGATCAATTAGATCATTTGAAATGCTTATAGAGGAAAAGGGTGCATATGAAAATAAGGTTGATGAATTAATTACTTCAGAAACCTTTAAAAATATAAATTTTATACAAAATCATCGATTTGTGGAACTTCCTCATGAAAAACTTATACAAAGCATTGTAACTAATTTGAAGAAAAGATTGATGGATTGCAAACATTTAAAAACAGGGTGCCAATTTAAAGACACTGATAAATTAAAACTTCTAAATTATTTGGAGCCAGATTATTGGAACATGGAAGAAGTGGTGGTTCCATGGAGAACAGCTGAAGAACAATTGGTTGCATTTGGTGAAATTTTCAATTATGAAATCAATATTAATGATTATCGTGATTTCATAGAAAATGTATTAAAAGATTCAGAAAAATATACAATTCCTTGCAGCATTAAACAGGCTAGAGATATTATTAGAACTATTGCAGTAGGTTCAGCAGAGGCAGAAAGGGGCTTCTCGCAGATGAACATAATATGTTCAGAGGGCAGAAGTCGCCTTACAGTTTCCAATATAACAAACCTCCTGACGACCAGTCTAATTGCCTTACCTCTGCAAGAATGGGACCCTGTTCCTATAGTAAAGAAATGGTTACAGGCCCATCACACAGCTGATGATGCTTGTGTTAAACAAAAGAAAACTGAGGACTGAGGACGCTAACAAAAAGCAATTTGGCAGTACTTTAAATAAGTTTTATTGTTTTTTGTAAAGTTTTGTTATGTAATAGTTTTTGATTAATATTTTAAAATGTAATAATATAGTTTTGTGTACCTTTTTATTATTTAAGCATTAAAGACATGACGTAATAAACTACCTTTTGTTTTGGTATATCTTTTTTTATACTTAGTCATTAGGGCAAAGAAGTGAAGTTGAGTTGGCCTTGCCCAGCCCTCTGCAGCCCTCCCCATAGCTCCCCAGGCCTTGCCCAGCCCTCCTCATAGCTCCTTGTAGCTGCCTGGGCCTCGCCTTGCCCTCTCCAGGGTTCCCCTGGCCTTGGAAACTGGCAAAAAACACTTGCTAAGGAACTGGCCACTAAGCGAGGACCTGGCCATTAAGCGAGAACCACTTAAATTTGGTTTGCCAGTCACATGGCCACCTGCCCTGCCCTCTCCAAGGCTCTCCTGGCCTTGGAAACTGGCAAAAAACACTTGCTAAGCAACTGGCCACTAAGCGAGGACCTGGCCATTAAGCGAGGACCACTTAAATTTGGTTTGCCAGTCACATGGCCATCTGCCTGGGCCTCTCCAGTCACATGATCACCTAGTCATGCTCACCCATCACATGACTACCTAGCCACGCCCAGTCAGCAAGCCACTCCCACCCAGTCACATGACCAAGACACACCCACAAATTAGGCCACACCCACAGGACCAGTTGTTAAGAAATTTGAATCCCACCTCTGCTTTGATTGTGTCTTTTTTCAGTTGCCTTTCTTCTAGACTAGGCCTGCATAACTTGTAGAGGGAAATTAAAAATAATGGCAAGTCCCAAAGTAATGGTTGGTGTCCCAATCATCTGTTTGGTGATTAGTGTTGAGAATGCAGTGATGGATTGCCAATGTCAGTGGGACCTGGAGGCATTGGAGATACTCCATTGGATATTGGCAGGATGTCTGAGAATGGCAACATGGCATATTTTTCCTGGTGGTGGAAGCATTTGATGGCAGTGGATTTATTTTTTGAGTTGTACAAACCCATATGTTGTGCAGACTTATTCTAGACTAAAGAATTCCAAACATTTTATCTGTTTCTTGAGAAGGAAATATTTAAGGCCTCCAATCATTTCATTTGCTCTCTTCTGCATTTGTTCCATTATATATTTTTTAAAATGTGGCTACCGAATTGTATCTAGTATCCCACAAATTGATCTTCCAGAGATTTTCATAAGACTATTTACGGACAGTTTCATTAGCAATGCTTTTCTGAATGTACTCTAACATGGAATTTATCTTTTTTTTACTCTATGTGTCTTTATACATCGCTACATATATTTCTTTTATTGTGCAATAACAAATAGGTGGGACATATATGTGAAGCAGGGTGTGATGACCCAAAGGGGCGTGGCACAAAGGCAACACAGTCAAATAAGCAAGAAGAGTCCCTTTATTATCTCCAACTTTGCCCCCAATGCCAGGTTACCTTCGGCTGGAGAAAAACTCTCCCAGGAACAGCCTTTAACTGGAGAAAATTCAGTCCAAAACAACGTATATACAAACTGTAACTAAAAATCCAAACAAATCAAGCTGCAGTAATTAACTTGACAGGGCAGGAGAAGGAATTTCAGGCAAAACCCACACAGTTGGGATGACACCAGGAACACAGATAAGCCAGGATGAGACCAGATAAATTCACGATTTGCTCCCAACAGCTTGCTGCACACAGCTTCCCTTTTTAAACAGTGTGTTTCCAGTTGTGGCTAATGAAGGGAATCAGGTCCCTTTCCTCCCCCATAAGCCACGCAACTCACGTTGCTCCCTTCTCCATTCCTCCCTGTGTGCTGTAGGATGAAGAGGGCGTGGGCCTGGGTCTTCCTCTGAATTCCCTCTCCCTTGCTCTACCTCTCCCCTGCTCTGCCCAGCTGGACTTTGCCCTTCCCCAGTTTCTCCCACAGCCAATGAAGCCACACTCCCACTCTCTGTCAGCTGTTCGGCCTCCCCCTCCGAATCAGATTCTGACAGGGGCATGACACAGGGGGTTGTTTCCCCAATATGTATCATTTATACTTAAAACTGAATCTCATGTATTATTTGGTTGACAATCCACTTCAAAGGGGGTCCTATGGAGTTCTCTCTAATTAAATTAGTTTTTAAAATCATTCTAAATAGTTTAGGATCAGCTGCAAATTTGACCACCTCAGTATTTAACCCCTAGATTAAGATAATTTATAACAAAAGCATTAGTTCCAACATAGCAGAACTGTCAAACTGGATTTCTTCAAGGGCCGGATCAGCATTGTAGTTCTCCTCCATGAGCTGGCCTGGGAGGCTGGGATACACACCTCCTGCAGCACTCTGCTGGCCAAAATGGGGCACAGGAGGCTCCCCATGACCCATTTTTTGCCTGGATGTTCTCCTGCAGCACCTTGCTGGCCAAAATGGGGTGCAGGGGGTCTTGTGAGGCCCCCCACACCCTGTTTTTGGCCTGGACAGCTTCCTGCAGCACCTTGCTGGCCAAAACAGGGCACAGGGGACTGCGCAAGGCCCCCCGTGCCCCATTTTTGGCTTGCACGGCTTCCTGTAGCACTCTGCCAGCCAAAACATGGCATGGGGGCCACAAAAGCCCCCCTGTGCCCCATTTTGGTTGCCAGAGTGCTGCAGGAGGCCGTCCAGGCCAAAAATGGGACATTGGGGGGCTTTTGTGCCCCTGCGCCCCATTTTGGTTGCCAGAGGCACCACAGGCTGGTCCTTTGCTATTTCCAGGCTGGGTTCGTGGGCCAGATTTATACACCCCATGGGCTGGATCCAACCCACTGCCTTGAGTTTGACCCCCCTGCAACATAGGAATCTACATTATTGATTTCTTTTCTTTTTTAACAAGTTGTAGTCTGTAAAATAATAACTTATTCCATAAATGCTAAGTTTATTCATGAGTCCTCAATAAGTAGTTTCATTAAAGGCTTTTTGGAAATCCAAATATACAATGTCAATAGGGTTACCCTGCATCCACATGCCTGTTAGCTGTTTCAAAAAACTCCCCAAAATTGTGAAAATTATTAACTTTTACTTATTTATGATATCTCACTCCAGAAGAGAAAGAAAACATGACATTATTTTTCTTCTTGTGATATATAATTAAGAAGAAACCTGTAACTGTCAGTGATCAATTAATTATAAGCACCCCTGCAATCGGACCAGCCACTAGTCAAGTGAAGCAGTGGGCGTGGAGAACGGACAAAGAAATTAGAGAATGCTGGATCTTGGAGGAAAAACAATCTTTTGAAATCATTTATAAAACATGTTTTCAAATACCATCACTGCTAATTAACACTCAAATATTTTACTGTGTCAATAATACGGCTTTCCTGATGTGATAAAAGAAGAGTTCACAACCTATAGTTAAAGTAATTGATCTCTTTGAATTTTAGAAAACATCCATAGTTAGCTTAGTTGCTTTTTCTTTATTAGTAGTGTGAGCCACCCTTCTTATAGCTTGGAAAACGGCTTTGAAGTTTGGGACACAATTCTTCTAGCACACCATTATCAAGAACTATCTTTTAATTATGACCTTATGAAAGTATAAATAATATTTTTTAAAGTTTACAGTGTGACACGAAGCAAAGATTTTGGTTTTAGATCACTGTTTTTTCACTTTCTCTACTTGTTGGCTTCGTTTTGCACAGAATATATAATATTCAATTCAATTCAATCTTTATTACAGTCACAGAGCAGCACAAATATATAATATAATGTTTTCCAAAAAGCAAGCTGTCTATAAAAGAAATATGAAATTTCAGTAACTATTGTAAATAGCAAATACATTTAGCCATAAAGGGTTTTTTTTTCTATACAGGGAGTCCTTGAGTTATGATGGCACTTGGAATCAGAATTTCCACTGCTAAGTGATACAGTCATAAAATGTGACATCACGTACTCTCATTGCTTAGCGATGGCCTTTCTTCCAGCCCAGTTAAGTGAGGATTGTGGGTCTTTAAGCAAGCACCCCCTTGCAACTTCTTGCTGGTTTCCAACAACCAAAATCCGAGGGGAATTCAGCAGAAAATTGCAAGTCCCAGGTGGTTTACAAGAAGACTGGCTGCTACTGGGTGATGGAGCCAGTGAAGGGCTGCACAAGTGGCCAGAGTTGTGGTTCAAGCCCGGCAGGGCTTGGGATAGCAACTGCCAGGTGAGTCAGCACAAATGGCAGAAAGGCATGGTGTGAGCATGATGGCGCTTGGGATGGCTACTGCCAGATGAGAGATGCAATTATAGGAGAGATTAGGGTGATTGCTGCTGCTGGGGGAAGGGTGCACAGAGGTCTGTGAGTGGCCAGAGATGATGGGTGAGTGACCAGGGATGTGTGGTGTGAGCACCAGCAAGGTTCTGAAATGGTGTGTGGCAGAGGTGGGTATTCAGCAGGTTCTGACCAGTTCTGGAGAACCGGTAGCAGAAATTTTGAGTAGTTCGGAGAACCGGCAAATCCCACCTCTGACTGGAGATTTTACAGTATCCTTCCCCTGCCACCCCCACCAAGACACACCTACAGAACTGGTAGTAAAAAAATTTGAATCCCACCACTGTGTGGGTGGGAAAAACATAGTAGCACAACTTGTGGCAAATCTTGATCATATGACTGCAGGATGCTGCCACCATTGTACGTGCAAACTGGTTACCAAGTGGCCAGATCACAATCACCTGACCACGAGGGAGCTGGGATGGCCATAACTCATTCATTCACTATTCATTCAGTGTTGTAACTTCAAATGTATACACTGATTTTTAATCTGTCATTAGAATTGTCAATTTGACAATTGATTAAAAATCCTTAGAAAAGGAACAATGAGAGAAAAACAATGTGGATCTACCTGTTTGATATTTACATTCTGTGAATTTTATGTTGCTATCTGACAAAATTACAATATTTGGAAAGTGAATTGTCTAACTTCGCATGGTCCTGCTATGCATATTTAAAATGACAAAATAGCAAAACATTTTTATTAATTGATCAAGCAATATTGCCTGATGTGAAATACATTTTTGCTCCACTGGATAAAATTTCTATCTATCTGTTCAGTTTATCTCACATTTCTCCCACTTTATTGAATTACTGAGCATTACTGAGAAAAGAAGAGATAGTGTTTGCTTGCAACAAATTCATGCACTATAGTCATGGATTATAGACTGCTTGGTTTCTTCTAGAATTTTTTCTCTAACATTTAAGTGTTTTATTAGTGCAGAATAACTACTAGAAGATATGATGAACTCCAACCAAAAATATATTATTGCTAATATATTCAAAAGGAATATATAAAATAGTAATTAAATGAGTGACATATTATTATATATTTTGCACCATCTTTTCGGTTTTAATGCAGAGACACTGTATGAGGGACATGGGTGGTTTCTAAATATGATAATAAACACATGTTATTTCAGGTCAGTGATAAGATCCTTACATTCTTAATACTTTATTTAGATGCATTAGAGTAATGAATATAGATAAGAAGAAAAATAGATATTCTACAACTCTGGTTCCTTATAATTTATTATACTATCTATATGGAAAGATATATCCCATAGAAATTTTGGACTGTCCCTCATTAAGTCAAATTTTAGCATGCCATGCAGTTTCTAGTAATCTATACACACTACTTGGTCCATTTATGTCAAGCTTACTCTATCAATAAGCACTGCCTTGAAAATTTCAAAGTAAAGCCCCGGCTGGTTTCCTTTCATCCAATTTGCTTTCTCTGCCAAGTTCTTAAAAATAAAAGAAGTGTACTAATTAAATTCATCAGGCCGAAAAGGAAAATAAGCTTGATGTAAGGAGATGCTAAAGTCACTTTAGCCCAGAAAGCTTTGTTTTCCTGTGGGCTCAGATGTATGGGGAAAAATTCTGAGTTACAGTCCAACTGGATCTTACTCAAGAGCCATCAGCAGAAAATAAACATTAACTCAACACCACACCCAGGAATCTCTCCATATGCAAAGAAAAAACTGCTGGCTTTCTTTAAGCTGCTGTTGGTTTATGAGCAAAATTGCGCCAAGAGCAGACTATAACTTATTTTTAATTTACTCTTATAATCATGCCTTATCTTCTACAACCTTTACATCAAACAAAATCTCTTGACTGGTTAAAACATTTGTCAGCCTTAATACTCACTAGTTATTTGTCACAGATCATGCGATACTGCAGTCATAAGGAGTTGTTCCATCAGGTTACGTCTTAGGAACACAAATCTTGGACCCATCCAGGAAGAGAACTCCAAAGTACAGCCTTACAATACTTACAAGTAGGCTGAATATTATGCTTGATTATTCAAATAGCTAAGATCATTAAGTTAATAAGCTAAAGTACAGGTAATCCTCAACTTATGACAGATCATTTAATGACTGCATTATAAATGCATTTACGATGCCAAAACACTTGTTCTATGGCCTGTGAAGCAACCCCAGCCATTGCAAACGGCCATGCCTCCTGTGATTACATGATGCATTCCAGGGGCTTGACAACTAAGTACTTTTATGAATGGTTGCAGTATTCCGGAGTTAAATGATCATGATTTACAATGATTTTTTGTCAGTTTTTGGCAAAAAAATCCTTCCAAATGAATGAATTTGCAACAACTGCCAATCATGTGGCAACTTATGACTGTAGTGACTGTGACCGGATTTCGCGTCCCAGTTGTGGCTGTAATTTAATGAGTACCTATAAGCTTTAAAGTAAACACAAATTGGCATAGAACAAGAAAATATATAATATGGATGCAAACTAAGTTTAACCAATAATTGATATATTGTGACATTCTAATGTAATAGTAACCTCTGCATAATTATACAAATAACAGTGGCTAGGGAGACGTTATAATTTTATTATTGGAGAATAAGACTAATGACATCCGTTCTCAGTTAATTATTCTTCTAGTACCAGTAAGTGAAGTCTCCAGAATTCTTCTGACAACACTGAGGCAGCAAATCCCTCATAACAGAGGTGGCATTCAGCAGGTCCTGACCAGTTCTGGAGAACCGGCAGCAGGAATTTTGAGTAGTTCGGAGAGCCAGCAAATCCCACCTCTGACTGGCCCGGCCCCATCTATTCTCTGCCTTCTGAGTCCCAGCTGGGTCTTCTTTGGTTGCCCTGCACAGGAGAACGGAGCTGGAAAGCAGGTTAGTGGGGTGGGGAGGGAATGGGGATTTTGCAGTATCCTTCCCCTGGCACGCCCACCAAGCCACACCCAGCCCACAGAACCGATAGTAAAAAATGTTGAATCCCACCACTGCCTCATACGTTTTATGCCAACAATTGGAATGACACGGGGCCTAACTCCCAAATAAATGGCTTGGATATTATAGGAACTATAAAAAATTTAGTGTGTGGTTCTGATTTTAGCATGTGTTATAGTAAATATAAGCTATCAGCTTTTATTAACTTACCAGCCATTTTTATTCTGCAGTCTTTTAAATGTAAACTTGCTCTACAATGGAACTGGTATAGAATAGTAAAAAGTGAATGAAATCCTACCAAAAGTTGTATTAAGGAGATTTTCTAATCAAATTTCACTTGAATGTTTGTAAACTGAAGGGTTTTTTTAAACTTTTATTCTCAGTGTTGACAAAAGAAAAAAGAAAAACTTCCAAAATTTCCACTACACTCATAGGGAAAGCAAGAACTATTGTTTTCAGTTGAGGGTGCCAGATGATTAAAAAAATTATAATTACAATTTCTATAATGATTTGATTCCTGAGAATTCTGGAGCTGAAGTCCACATATCGTAAAGTTGCCACGTAGTTGCCCACCCCACCATCATAGCCTGAGGGGTGGGGACCACCAAAAAAATCTTCTGCAACCTGCCCCCCAAAAGAAAATGATGGCTCATCAGGGCAGCAATAGAACCTCGTCAGGCAAAACATTGTTTCAGGTTTCCCCTTTTGTGGGCATAGAAAGAAATAATTATTGAGTATTGTAAATTGTCAAGAAGCTGGAAGAAGAGCAATTTTTATCTGGGGACTGTGCCAAAGAACTATAGCATTTTTAAGGAGATGTACATCTTTCTTTCAAGCTATCTATGGTTCTATAGTGGTAGTAACTGATGAGCAAAGCTGAATTCTGAGATTTTAATTAAAATTTACTTAATAATCTACTTTTTAAAATTGGATTGGTGTACCACCAAGAATCATCTTTCATGAGATAGCCATTTAAATTTGATAAATAAATAAAATTTCTTTGAATTCTTGAAACTCCACTTCTTTTATTTAGGAATTTACAAGTTTATGTTTTTATGATTAGGGAGGGCAGCCTAATTAACTACTAACTCTATTTTTTCCTTTTGATTGCTTAACAGCATTTTTTCCAAATTCAGAAAGACAAACTTGCTTTTTATTTATTAAACCCATTTATGTAGCTATCTCACAATCAGCAACTCTAGAAGCCTACAACAGATATAAAAGAGTTAATAAATATATTGAAATATAAAAGCAAATTTAAAGAATATATTCCTTTTAAGAGGAATATGGGCAGTTATAAATTATATTTGGTTAATGTAGTAAGAATTTCTGAGCAAAGACAATAATACCTTGATTTTATTTTACTATTATTATTTTTTGAAATTACCACACTTAATAAAACTATACCAATAACAATTTTATCAATCTGCAGACAATTGATTTTGATCTGTACCAGGTTCAATGCTAAGTGTCATATATTTAGGCTTTTCTTATTTTTAATGGAATTTTTATTTTCTGTAACCACAGGAGGGAGCTCCAACATCAGGAATGTCTAATCAAGCTTTTCAACTTTGAAACAAATATTAAGCCATTTACACTGAAGAAATATTTGAAACTGTAGTATAAAGAATATCAGAATATTGTTTAATATTTATTAAATCATTTTAATCTATCAAAAAAGAGGAAATTTACACACATTTTTGTTCTATAAAGAAACAAGAAAAATCTGAGAAGACCATCCCTAAATTCCCTAAAATAACCTAAAATAACAGAAGCAGCAGTTGTGATAAATTGGAGGGAACTCCAATAATTAGTTAATTAATTAACTGATTCTTCAGTTATTTATCACAAGTTAAAGACCTTCTCACAGGTGAATTGTATTCACTGGAAAATAATACCGTGTTTCTCACAAAATAAGACCGGACCTTTTTTTTTTTTTGAGCCCCGAAAAAACGGCTAGGCTGTCTTTTCAGGAGTAACTTAATTTCCTCCCCGCACGCGCACCCCCACCTAGAGCACCCCATGTGCACTCACCTCGCCATGAGGCCGCTTCTATTGGCTGATAGAAGCGCCCCGAGGCCAGAGTCACCAGCCGCTTCTATCAGCTGATAGAAGTGGCCTTGTGGAGCACCTCGTGAGCAGCTACGCCTCGCCATGAGGCCGCTCCTATCGGCCGATAGAAGCGCCCCAAGGGCAGTCACCAGTGCGCTTCTATCAGCCGATAGAAGCGGCCTTGTGGAGTGCCCCGTGGACAGCCACGCCTCGCCACGAGGCCACTTCTATTGGTCGATAGAAGGGCCCCGAGGGCAGAGTCACCAGCCGCTTCTATCGGCCAATAGAAGCGGCCTCGTGGCAAAGCATGGCTACGCATCCCAACTGCAAGCTCGTATACCGTTGTCAGAGTAAATATCAGATGATCTCAAGATTCCCACTGCATTTCTGCTTCCTGAGCCAGCCGCTCTTCTTCGTCCCCTCAGATAGCCCTATTTCCCCCCACCCACAATTTCCCACTGCAACCACTTGGATTGAATGGGTCACAGGAGGGTTGCTAAAGAAGCTGATTCCACCTACCACCTGCAATGGGCAGTTCTGGGACCCTCCGCTTAGGCTGCCAACTAAGGGAACTCGTAGTTTACTCAATTGCTCAACTGGTTTCAAAGGGAGGTTGGAGGGATCCTTGTGCCCCTTGCCATCCACTAGCATCTTCGAGGGGGAAGGTATGCTTCAAGGGGGAACGCGGAGATTGCTGTCTGTAAAACTGAGGGCTAAACAGCCCGCCTTTCTCGTACCTTCTTCTCGAGGTTAAGAGTTAAGTCTGATTCTTTTATGGCTAACTTTAATGACAAATATGACAGATTATGTTGCATTAGAACATCAGGAAAAATAAATTAAAGATTTATGGCAGACCTGCCCCAGTCTGTTCTCTCAGGAAAGACTCATGACTCCATTTAGTTGAAGCAAAGGAACTTTTACTGAAAGAAACTATTGCAGTAAAGTCAAGCAGAATCTGGTGTTCCCATGCAAAATACAAAGCTATTATTTCCCTGAATATTCCCAATTCCCCCCGCCCCAATGACCAGTCCCCCAGCCAGCCAATATGTCGGTATGATGTTTTGAGAAACTCTGAGGTGTGAAACTGATCACATTCCATTCTCAGAGCAAACAGCTTTGAAGGTCCTGGTTTGGTGATGTGGTCTTCTTCTGTTGTAACTTCTCCCTCCCCATTTCCCACTATTAGATACACAGATGGGGATTGTGCCAAATGCCTCCCCCTCCCTTCCCCTTTGATGGCAGGAGATCCTGACATGCTGCCCCCTCTTGATAAGTATGTTAGTACTCAAAAGGAGAGAGAGAGAGAAAAAACAAGGAAAAGCAGGTTAGATCATTTTGGTTTGTCAGAGTATTGATTGTAGAAGCATTTAAGGAGTTAGTGGCTTTAACATGTTTGAGATCCACCCACTCCATTTCAGAAGGGGGAAAGTCTTTCCATGCTACCAGGAATTGGATCTTCCAGCAGTGTTTGCGGGAATCCCGAGTGTCTTTTACTTCAAAATGTTGCTCCCCTTCGATTATGAGAGGCTCAGGCGGAAGTGGTCGCATCAGGCCCGGGGGGGGGGAGAGGGTCTCAGATTTCAGCAGACTTCAGTGGAAGATTGGGCGATTTGGGAGTTCGAGTTCTACTGATTTGGGGAGTTCAAGTTCTACTGTGATTGGGTTAATCAGGTGTTTAATGGGAAAAGATCCAACATGCTTGGGTCCCAGTATTTTGAGGGTTGCTTGGATTGCAAGTACTTGGTAGATAAATACATCCGATCCTCTACATTAAAGTCCTTAGGCTTCATGCATTTTTCATCTGCTTGCTTTTTATAGGCATCCTTCGCCTCTTCCAGTGATTTTCTAGCCACTGGCCAGATGTTCTATAATTGGGTCATCCAGTCTTTGAGAAAGGTGACAGATGGGGTGGCCATGGGTAATTCAGGTATTGAGGCAAAGTCTCAGGCCACGGCCCTTTGAATGGGGTAAAGCCTGTGCTGCTGTGGATGGAATTATTGTACGCTATTTCAGCAAATGGAAGGAGCTCCATCCGGTTGTCTTGCTGGTAGTTTGTATAACACCTAAGGTACTGCTCTAGAACCCCATTGTCCATTCACAACCCTAATTAGTCTAAGGGTGATGACTGGAGCTTAGCCCTGGGAGATCCCCCAAAGTCCCAGAAACTCCTGCCAAAACTTTGAGGTGAATTGCAGTCCATGATCGGAGATTATTCCTTGCAGAGTCCCATGCAATCTATAAACATGTTGAATGAAAAGTTTAAGGGCAGGATATGATATGTATTTGTTTCGACAAAAGGCCCATTACAACCCAGATCACCATACTTCCTGAGCTCTCAGGAAGTTCTACAGTAAAGTCCATTTCTTTCCATGGAGTGCTATGCTCTGCTATTGTTTGAAGGAGCCATGTGTTTTCCCTTGCCGTCATTTGGCTGAGGCACATACTAGACAGCTTGGTATGTAATCTTCAATGCCCTTTTCCAGCAATGGCCATCAAAACTGACGTTTGACCAAATGGAGCATTTTTATGAACCCGAAACGTCCCACTGTTTTAGAGTCATGGCTTTTCTCTAGAATCAACAGTCTTTGGCTTTTCGGGATGCACAGTTTGGCTCCCACATATGCCAAACCATCTCTCATGGTGCACTCATCCTTACGTTTCTGGAACCATTCATCTCCATCCTGGATTCCTTTTAAGGTGGCTTCAATGCATACTGCTTTTGCTTTCGTTTGTGCCTTTGTGGTTACTGGTGCCTCTAGTTGGTGGGAAGGGATGATTGGTTGGATAATTTATGGCTTAGATCTATTATACTGAGTCATTCTAGATAGTGTGGCAGCTAGGAAATTTTTCAGGAGGTGTTTCAGAATGAAATTGCAACAATTAAAGTATTGCGCCCATTGGGCTTGTTTGGGTGACAGTTTTTGGGGGTGGTTAGGACCTCTAGATTAACCTTGAAAGGAGCCTTAGCCCCTCCAGGAAGTGTCTCCATATAAGCAATGCCCATTGCACTGCATATGCCTCTTTTTCCCAAATGGCCTATCAACATTCGATGTCAGTGAGTTCTTTGGATGTGTAAATGCAGAGCTCCCACAGCCATATCACTGGCATCTGCCTGGATGACAGGTCTTGGTGCTTCAGGATTGGCTTGGCCGCAAACAGGCATTTAAGTTTCTCAAACGTCGCTTGACATTCCATTGTCCATTGGAGTGGCTGACTGGGCTTGGGCATTCCCTTTTGTTTTTATCAAGTTCATGATGGGGAGGGCGATTTGTGCGAATGAAGGAATGAATTGCTGATAGAAATTTGTGAATCCCCCAAAGCTCTGCAATTGTTTCCTAGTGTGGGGTGCAGCCCAGTCCAGTACCAGATGGACTTTCTCTGGGTCCATTTCTATCCTTTTGTGGGATATGCAGTAACCTAAGTAGACAATTTTTCTTTGATGGAACTCACATTTAGCATATAGTTGGGCAGTGTGGAGTTTCTTTAGTACTCCCCATACCAACCCGACATGCTCCACCGTAGTTTCAGTATAGATTAAAATGTCATCTAAATATACTAGCACCTCTTTGTATAATGTTCATGCAACACTTCATTTATCAGCTGCATGAAGACTGCAGAGGCTCACTGCAGTCCAAACGGGAGGACTCTAAGTTGGAAACATCCTAAGGGGCAGTTGAATGCTGTCTTCCACTCACCTCCCTCTTTGATTCTAACTTGGTAATATGCTTCTTGGAGGTCTAGCTTTATGAAGGTTTTCCCCTTTGCCAGATGGGCCAACATGTCTTTAATTAGGGTCAGGGGGTAAATATTTTCAATGCAGGTAGTGTTTAACCCTCTATAGGCCACACATAGACAAAATGGCCCATATTTCTTTTCTTGGAACAGAACTGGGGTAGCTACCCAAGGTTGAGCCAGTTGAATGAACCCTTATTTTAGATTTTTGTCAATGAAAATCCGTAACTCACCCAGTTCCCTAGGGGTCATTGTGTCTAGGTTAGATTTGGGTAATTTGGCCCCTGGTAGGATTTCTATGGAACAGTCAGTGGGCCGGTGGGGTAGGAGTGCATTTGACCCCTTTTTGCTACATACATCACATAGCTCTTGGTACTCTTTGGGGATTTGTGAGCATCTTCTGTCTGGGGTCCCATCAAGGAGAGATGGCTCCTCAGATACCCTGGAATCATGCCATGTAGGGCTTTAAAGATAATGACTAATACCTTGAATTGACTCTGGATGCAAAATGGCAACCAATCAACTCATGCAGGAATGGTATTATATGTGCAGCCCTATGAGATCCCAAGACTGTGCATGCTGCAGTATTCTGCACCAGCCGCAGCTTCTGAATACTCTTCAAGGGTAGTCCCATGTAGAGCGTGTTGCAGTAATCAAGCTGAAAGATGACTAGGGCATGAGTGTACAAAATGTGCAAAATGTGTGCATAAACATAAATGGCTTATACAACTTTAAAGTATGGAACCATACACCCTTCTAATCAGAAAAAACCCTTGCTATGTGAAGTGGTTAAGTGAGTTTTTCCCCATTTTACGACCTTTTTGTTAAGTGAATCACTGCAGTTATTAAGTGAATTGTGCATCATTAAATGAATCTGGTTTCATCCATTGACTTTGCTTGTTGGAAGCTGGCTGGGAAGATTACAAAGGGTGTTCACATGACCTTTGGAAAGTGCAACTGTTATAAATATATGCCATTTGCAAAGCAGCTGAATGTAACTCATGTGACCATGAGGATGCTGCCATGGTCTGAAAAACAGTCATAAGTCACTTTTTTCAATGCAGTTGTAACTTCAGAAAGTCACTAAATGAATAGTTGTAAGTCTATTACTACTTGTATGTGTAACCTAGTAATTATTCAGTACATGTACTATATATTAAAATAAGGGAAAGATATGCCTGACTCTGCTTCACCACCCTTAACAAATCTATGTTTACAGTGAAAGCTGTAGCTGTTGGCACTTCAGAAAAGCCCAGGTCAAGAAACAGTTATGGCTATAGCAACTATATTTTCTTAGAAAATATAAAAGACAACCTGAAAAAGAGGCATATTTTCTAAGGATAAAAAAATTAATTGTGTACATTTATAACTTGGTTTCATAAAAGAAAATTCAAGAGCAAGACAAGAAAATAAATTATTAAATTCAATAAATTTAAAGGACAGCTTTCTGAAATAAAGGACTGTCCTTTATAGTAAAGGTCATGTGGTCACCATAGGCATGGCAAAGATTCCAGCAATGTTCTTTATTGTGGTAAGGTAGAATAGCAGAATCTTGAAAACATGTCCAAGTTTCTCTCTGTGCCATCTTACACTAAACAAAACCAAGGCAGAATTATTTGAATTTCTTTCTTATATTTCCCCCTATTTTGGGACTGTGTAATCTCTTCTACCAGTTTAAGAGTTTGCTCCTTCCTTCCCCAAGATCAATTCTACAATTCTTCAGAAGGCCTATACTATATCTTCCACAGCCACATTCATGAAGAGCAGGGGTGTCAAACTCGTGTTGTCATGGTGGTGCAGGTGATGTATCAGGACTTTTTCCCCCTTTGCTAAACTGTGTGTGGCCAGCGCATGATGCATCCAGCCCACGGGCCAGGAATACACATTCTTGGCCTCTATGCTATATTAGCTCATGGATTTCAATTATTAGTTCTTTTCAGCATGTGGTTCCACATTCAGAACTAAAATGAACTTCTTCAATATTTATTACAATAAAAATGTTTGCGACTACCATAGCAGTAAAATGGAATAACAAATACAATATTGCAGTGAAAAAATGGAATGCTGCCATTTATTGATCCATGAAGTTTTATAAAATAGTATTTATAAATAGTCTGGTACGAAGCACTTTATCCAATAAAGGTACCTTCTGTGGTGAACCTGCATCAACACTGTAAGGCTTTAAAAGAATGTCTAAAAACAAATAAGTTCATGTTCAAGTTTTCTTTAAAAGAGTTTTAAAGTAATAATGATATTAATAGCACATGGGATGCAGAGTAATTTAATCTTAATTTAATACTAATGAACACAAGGATACATGTTTCAACCTTCTTCTATCTCTGTAAATTTTAAGATCCTTTGATTTCAATGGAACATATTCCCAGATAAGTAGCTAGATAATCTTTTACCTGAGAGCAGTCTGGAGTAGTGATTAAGAGTTAGGGTTCCAGAAAATGAAGAAATCATTAGACCTGCCTTAATTAAACCTGGGTTAAACTTTTTCATCATTGCACATCAGGGAATGTATGTGTCTATTGTTCAGAGATGGTTGCATAACTGCTGCATTTATACATCTGCAAATGTTCATTCTGACTAGGGTATGCTCAAACAGCAAACCACAGAATAGGAAACACATTAACCAATCACCATGCAAGACCCACACCTCTGCACAATGCTCAATTGGGATTTGGAAGATGAGCTGTGGTGGCACAGTGGTTAGAATGCAGTGTTGCAGGCTATTTCTCCTGACTGCTGGCTGGCTGCAATTTGGCAGTTCAAATTTCACCAGGCTCAAGTTTGACTCAGCCTTCCATCCTTCCTAGGTTGGTAAAATGAGGACCCAGAGTGTTAGGGGCAATATGCTGATCGTCATGCCCCTGTCGGAATCTGATTCTGAGGAAGAGCCCGAGCAGCTGACAGGGAATGGGAGTGTGGTTCCATTGGCTGTGGAAGAAACTGGGGAAGGACACAGTCCAGCTGGACAGAGCGGGGAGAGGTACAGAAAGGCAGAGGGAATTCAGAGGAAGATCCAGCCCCAGCCCTCTTCATTCTAGGGCACGCAGGGAGGAACGGAGAAGGGAGCAATGTGACTTGCGTGGCTTACAGGGGAGGAAAGGGCCCTGATTTCCTTCATTAGCTGCAGCTGGGAACACAGTGTTTAAAAAGGGAGTTTGCGCACAGCAGCTTGTTGGAAACAAATTGTGTATTATCTTGTTTTGTCAAGGCTTATCTGGGTTCCTGGTGTCTTCCCAATTGTGTGGATTTTGTTGGCCTTTGAAGTCTGCAATTCCTTATCTTGCCCTGTCCAGTTAATTGCTGCAGTGTGGTTTGTGTGGATTTTTATTTACAGTTTATATGTACTTTGTTTTTGGACTGAATTTCCTCCACTTAAAGACTGTTCTTGGGAGAGTTTTTTCTCCAGCCAAAGGTAACCTGGACATTGGGGGCAAAGTTGGAGGTATTAAAGGGACATTTCTTTATTTGAGTGTGTTGCCTTTGTGCCATGCCCTGGGTCATCACATTAGGTCCATTGCAGAGCTCAACTGCTACTTTGTTTTAGAACATAAAAATATAATCATCCAATGGCAGGTGTTTGGCTCATCAGGCCTTAGTAATCAGATGTGGTTTGGGGACAAGAAGGAATTCAGGGGGTACTCAGAGCCCTGAGACCAGGGGTGAGATTCTACCGGTTCGGCCCTGCTACCGCTACATGCCTCACCCCCTTCTTCCTTTCCCCACTGCCCGCTGCTATCTGGAGCTCGCAGGATCATTCGGTTCGTCCCAGACCAGGTTTGTGTGTGTGTGAGAGAGAGACACAAAAAAGAAAGAAAGGAAGGAAGGAAGGAAGAAAGGAAGGAAGAGGAAGGGAGAGAAAGAGAGAAAGAAAGAAAGGGCAAGAAAGAAAGAAAGAGGAAGGGAGAGAAAGAAGGAAAGAAAGAAAGAAAGAAAGAAAGAAAGAAAGAAAGAAAGAAAGAAGAAGGGAGAGAAGGAAAGAAGGAAAGCAAGAAAGAAAAAGGGAGAGAAAGAAAGAAAGAGGAAGGGAGAGAAAGAGCAAAAGAAAGAAAGAGCAAAAAAAGGAAGGGAGAGAAAGAAAGAAAAAGAAATAGGAAGAAAAAAAAGAAATAGGAAGGAAGGGGGGAGAGAGAAAACTCTGTGCTGTTATTTTTAATTGTTCCATTATTTAGCATATATTAATATTTTACACTGTCCCTACACCTAGAGTGATTTTACTGCCTTTCTTTTGCCCAGGTATTTTTCAGGGTTTCCATGTCTATAGTCCGGAGCATAAATACATGAGTGTTTAACAGAGCTGAAAGGGACTTTGGAGGTCTTCTAGTCCAACCCCCTGCTCAGGCAGGAAAACTGAGGATGCCAAACTCTGAGTAGAGGTCCTGGGAAAGGTGTCAGAATAACAGAATAACACTCAGAAGAGACCTTGGGGGGGAACCCTCTACCATTTCAGGGAAGTGGCTGTCCAGTCTTTTCAGTCTTTTCAGTCTAGTGATTGAGCACCCAGAACTTCTGGTGGCAAGCAGTTCCACTGGTTAATTGTTCTCACTGTCAGGAAGTTTCTCCTAAGTCTTAGTTTGCTTCTCTCTTTGTTCAGTTTCCATCCGTTGCTTCTTGTTTGCCTTCTGGTGCTTTGGAAAATACATTGCCTCCCCTCCTTCTTTCTGGCAGCCCCTTAAAAGCCTCTTGCCTATCACACTCTTGAGCAAAGCATGTGAGCCATTTCCTCCTTTCAGTGGTCCATGAAAGTACATCTATAGTACGTAGATAATGAAGTCCACAAAAAGGTAACAACATTTTTACAGAACTATAGATAAGTTGAGACTGGGTGTGACAAGGAATGGCTGGGAGGGGAGGGGCCAGATGAGGCACCCCTTGATGTGAGTGACATTGAGTTGGTCACGCCCACCCAATCACATGACCACCAAGCCACGCCAGCCAGTCATGTGACCACCAAGCCATGCCCAACCAGCAAGCCACACCCAACCAGTCACATGACCACCAAGCCACACCCACAAATTAAGCCACACCCACAGAAGCCGTTAAGAAATTTGAATCCCACCCCTGCCTGATACTTATGTTGCACACTAGAGTCTCCTCATTTCTTAATTTAAATGTGATAGCATTTAAACAAAAGTATGGCAGTGGACTTTGGTTAAAACCACATTACAAAAAAATTAATGAATGTACACCAAACTGCACTGTAGAAAAAAAGCTTATCTGCATGGATCCAGTTTTCATCATTTTCTCCTAATATTTAAAACAATTTAGAATTCAATCATTCTTCCTATTCACAGTATGTCTCAGGTTTATATCCCACATTTTGTACAACAGCTGATTAAGGTTGCTTAATATAGTCATCAGTGTATAGCAACTGCAACTGCATATAACCCAGACAACACATTCACTGTACTTCCCTGTCATCAGATATATATTTTGAGCTCCATGCTTCAGATGAAAACATGGAATGCAAAAAAAGCTTATGGACAAAATTAAAAAGAAAATAAAACCAAGGATTCACATATCAAAAGCAAAGCTCTGAACATTTAATATTTAGCTTCTACCCCTCTGTGGTATTTTGCATCTCAGTGTTACGGACATGCCACCAGAGATCAAAGTATCATGCTGTAGAGACCCCACTTCATTTAGCAAGGGAGTCATGTGCCAGCCATCTGTTATAGTTGCTGACAGAAAACAGCAGCAAATTTCTCCAACTTTTGCCAGAAAAAAAGGCTTTATTGCTCAGCAAAGATGAATTACAAGGTAGCTTGTAAACTATATCTGAACTGCAGTCATTTACATGGTATATTCTACACTACAAAATTATGTCTTTCCTCATTCTTTCCACAGATGCATAACATATGGTAAATAGAGTTTAGGTGGAATTTATTGTTTTCTATAAAAGCTTTTCAAAAACAAAACATCCCTTTTGCACACTGAAACAGTGAATTGCTATTCTGTTTTTGGCAAAATTTGAAGTTCAGAGCTTGCAGTTATCTATTGGGTAAGGAAGGAAGAGCATAACTGAGTCACAGTTGCCACACTTGTAAGATGTGATACTACCTTGGAAGTCTATATCTTGTAAAAGTTTGTCTACCAGTGATCAATCATCTCCTTCAAATACTTAGTGTTAACTAGGAGAACCAATTTGGTGTAGCGTTTAAGGCTAGAAACTAGGAGACTGTGAGTTTTAAACTCACTTTTGACATGAAAACTAGGTGGATGACTTTGGCCTGATCTCTCCCTCTTAGCCCATCTCCCCTCTCAGAATTGGTGAAGGGAAAACAGGAAGAGGAAGGAGTGTTAGGTAGGTTCGCCAACAGTAAAAGTGGCATATCAATTCATCAACAGCACAATTGTATTAGCACCACCCAAAAGTCAATTTGCCTATATTGAAATATGGATACAAAATGTCAGGCTGCTGGCCCTATTATATGATCATTAAAAACTTTAGATGCAGCCTTGAGTCCTAAATGAAATGATAATATTTAATAGAACAGAACAGATAGATTGTTAAATATTAAAGCAATCGTATTATCTATATTTAATTTGAATTAAATATACATGTCAATGAAATGAAATCACATTTAACTTTTTTTGGGGTCATTCCCTAAGGAATATGTGGGCTCCAATATGCCACCTAAAGGTGAAGCGTTGTTCTTAGTTTTGAACAGTATTCCCAGTATACTCTACTCCCAGAATTGAGGCTAAGAAAGAGCTGCATGCAGCCTCCTATCCTATTCGCCCTCAGAACTCCCCAAGACTGTTAAATTAAACAGCAAGACGAAGACCTTAAGTTGGACAACATTTTGTCTTTCAAAACACTTATTTAAGGCTTATTTAAGAGATGTATTTAAGTATTGGCTTTTTTTAAGAAACAAATCAACATAAAATCAACATAAAAACAACCAAATCATTCTGAATTTCCCATTCTGACTGACTGTTGATTTCAGTGCCCACCAGCCATGTTCCCTGGAGTCCTTGCACAACAAAATATGTGCTCCCAAAGAAGATTAAAGTTGTCCTGGCTCAAAATGCTCATTTTGAAGGACTGCCCTGTACTGTTTCTATTTGGAACTGGGTTTCACTAGAGAGACACAGTCAGAGAAAGTGCATTGTATACCTTTTTTTTTAAATTTATATGCCTTCTCCGAAGACTCAGGGCGCTTAGGGATACAACCCAGTGTGCTCAGCAATAGCCTTCATTCCATTGTATATGCCTGCTTATTACTAAGCGGCATTTTTACCTTTGCCTATCATAGGACTTGACTGATTCATATTTCATCTGGCAGATAATTCAAAGCCTAATTTTGTATATTGTCTTTTTGGTGTAAATCTAAAATACTTTCTATTATAAAAATCGATGCAGTTCAAAATATTCTCTTTCCCCTTCCTGTCACCACCCCAACAGTTCCAAGTTATACCAGTCTGTACCTTCTACCTACTTTTCCTGTTGCGTGCCAGGTGAAATTCATAGACTGAATGTTGACAGGGATAGCTGGCATTCTCTGTTGCGCTTTCCTGAAATCGTCAGTAAACGGGGCCATCTTCCCTTCTGAAACGATCAGAATATCCTCTTCAAAGCCTATAAAATAAAACCAATTAACTTGAAATAGGCAGCAAATTAAATACTAACATGGAATGAAAAGCAAGCATTCAGTCTGAAGGGTTTTTATAGGAAAATGTGCAGGCTCTGCCAGAGTTACTCTGTCACAACTATGACAGAAATACAGATACTGAGAGACATGCCTATTCAGCCACTTATGGGGGTAAAGAATGTATAACATACAAAAAAGAATTATGCACTACTTGAGTATATGGGTTTTTTTTGGATTTAGCTCCATAATGTCTGCAAATAGTTGTTTCCACGCCATCCCACCAGGTCAGCAGTTGCCAACTGGTGGGCCGCAGCCCACCGGTGGGCCACGAGAAAATTTTGGTGGGCCACAGAGAAATGTCCCCCCAGAGCACCTCCCAAAGCAATTAATCCAGACTGCACAGGAACACAAGGTTGCGCTGCCCACATGGCCTGCGGGAATTCAATATTTACATACATGGTGTGTTGTGAGTTAATTTTGTGAGTTTGCTTGCAAGCAAATTTTATGTGACAGACTGAGCTAGCCAATGGCAGATAGATAGATCTCTGAATGAATCTGTGATTCTGTGAGCAACTCAATCTGCCTGCCTGCTTTGCCTGATTTTGGTAAAAGTTGCTCTTTTTTATTAAAAAAATCAATATTTATATAAATATTTATAATATTTACATACAAGCCATGCCCAGCCAGTCACATGACCACCAAGCCACATCCACAAATTAGGCCACACCCACAGAACCGGTTAGTGGTCCCTGGGATTTAAAATTATGAGTTTGGTGGTCCCTGAGGTCCAAAAAAGGTTGGGGACCCCTGTTCCAGGTTACTCATAGAGTAGAAATTTAAACATTTTTTTAAAAATTACATTTATATGCCACCCTTCTCCGGAGACTCAGGGCGGCTTACAATTTTTGGAGCACAACCCAATGCGCTCAGCAATAGCCTTCATTCCATTGTATATGCCTGCTTATTACTAAGTGGCATTTTTACAAAGTCAGCTTATTGCCCCCAACAATCTTGGGTCCTCACTTTACCTACCCCGAGAGGATGGAAGGCTGAGTCAACCTTGAGCCTGGTGGGATTCGAGCCTGCAGTAATTGCAGGCAACTGCACCACTGTATAAAAAAATCACTTGATTGACTGATTATATTTTATCAAGTTGTTTTTTTATTCTTAGCAAGCACATTGACTCCACAAAATCTTGTAGAAAAGAACTGCTAATCCATTCATGTTTACAGTTGCCATTCTGTATGCAACATATGAAATTAAGTTTTCTCTGTTCAGTGCTAGAATTAGAAGGGTGGGGGGAAAGGCACTCTCTTTCAGTCTTTCAATAGTCTCCTTAACTACTTTTTCAGGAATTTTGTTTGGGGGAAGCCAACTACCTTAAGGGACTTTTCATATATACTCATGATGAAAGAAGAACCAGCAGACCAAAGGTTTAATCCATCATTTGGTAGGTCTGCATTCCTCTGTTATTTTTTTTCTCCTAACAGCTATCCACGGGCTTACTCCAAAGATACTTCAGGCAATGCATAGCCATTCTCGAAGACCAATAGCCATTGGCAGCCTTACCCTTTATGAAACGTCCAATCTGGCGGCCATAAGAACACCTGGTGGCCACGGATTCCAAAGTTTTACTCCAGCGCTGTATCTACTATGGCTTAAGAGTTAAAGTTACCTAGTGGATGGAGAAGCCACGCGCCAAAGACGAGCCGGTGGGGTCCACCGTGGGGATGGGGGAAAGATACAAAGTCGGTGCCCTTCCCACGTTTGAGAAGAAACCTCACATTCCCCACCCGACAGCCGAGATGCCTAGGAACGGGGCTGCGATATCCGGACGCAGAAGCGGATGAGAGAAGGCGGCGCGAGGGGGGCGAGAGGAAAGAGGGGAAAGCGAGTCCCTTTGGCGCGCCCGAGCCAGCGCCAGCGCCCGCCTCACCTACCGATCAGCACGCGGGCTTGGTGAGCGTCAATCCACATGTACAGGCTGTCTTCCTGGCGCGGTGCGCCGCGCAAAAGCGGCAGGCTGGCCAGGCACAGGGCAGCGCAAAGCCCGAGCGCCGCTGGGCAGGAGGCGCTGATCCCACCGGCCATGCCGCGCTTGAATTGTCTGTTCCACGGGGCTGGGGGGTGGGGGACGGGACGGGAGATGCAATAAGATAAAATAAAATAAAATAAAATAAAGGGCGCCTTTCCTCCGCCTTCACGCCCGCTCGCTCTTCTCAGTCCCGAGCGGCGTCTCGCTTCTGCAACGGCGGCGGCGGCGGCGGGCTGGCGTCTTGCTCTGCGGGGCTGGAGGTGGGCTTGCCTTTTGGCAGCCTGAGCGGTTGTGAGAGCGGGGCTAGGAGTAGGGAACGTGGGTTTCGGAGAAGGGAGGGCGGGAGTGCGCTGAGCTACTCCCGCTAGGCGGCAGCAGCGATGGTGTGCCAAGAAGCGGCCCTCGGAGGAGTCTGAGGAGAACGCGGCCTATCAGCACCGAGGAGGTGGAGGGATCGCGGCGGCGGAGGCGGTGTGTGTGTGTGTGTGTGTGTGTGTGGAATTTACAGACCTCGGGCTGGGCTAACTGGGGTCTATGTTTGCGATAGTTTTACCCTACCGTGCTTCCCCTCTACCCGATTTCGGTTGTTACTCTTATTTCGCCATTTATAATCTGCAGCTTTTTTTCCTTTCTTGTTTCTCACTGTGGAAACATACGGCAAGAATGGATATTTTTTAAAATCAACATGATGCCACAAACAGTGGGATGTAAAAAAAAAAATAGAACAAGTGTATTGTAGTTACGGACAGTTAGTATTTTTTATATATCCTTTATTAATGCCCTAACACTTTGCTTAAGTGTTGAAGAAAGAAAACCTGCTTACACAGCCAAACTCACTCACAATCATTTAGCACCTGCAAGTATTGATGAAAAGATCCCTGAAAACAGGCAAAAAGTTCTTCCTGTAAACAGCCTAGAATGCCACTTCTCCACCCCAGTGAGGAAAAGGTGCAGATGAGCTGCCAGAACAATCAGCTTACCTATGTCTTGTTTTATTTTATTCACTTCTCTGTCAGTTAAAAAAATAACAAGATTGATGCAGAAAACCAGAGCATTTTACAAAACTGCCCTTCCAGGTTACCTAGTTCTTTTGCAATTCAAATGGATTGAGAAAATCACAGTGTTCTATGTCACTTATCAGCAAATAGTTTTTCATTCTTACTCATTCATATTTTGCATCAGAAAGGAACATGTCTTCTTTGTCCCTAATCTTTTCATTTGAGACATTGTGAAGCGGATGGTACCAGCGGCTGGTTTTGTGTGGTTGTTTAAGTTTGGAGCAAAAGATGTCTACTAGACTACAGTTGTTCAACCAAAGCAGATAATATAGTATCTCACAGAAGTGAATACACCCCGTCAAATTTTGTAAATATTTAAGTATATCTTTTCATGTGACAACACTGAAGAAAGGACACTTGGCTACAATGTAAAGTAGTGAGTATACAGCTTGTATAACAGTAGAAATGTGCTGTCCCCTCAAAATAACGCAACACACGGCCATTAATGTCTAAACCCCTGGCAACAAAAGTGAGTACATCCCTAAGTGATAATGTCCAAATTGGGCCCAAGTAGTCATTTCCCTCCCTGGTGGCATGTGACTCATTAGTGTTACAAGGTCTCAGGTGTGAAGGGGGAGCTGATGTGTTAAATTTGGTGTTATCGCTCTCACTCTCTCATACTGGTCACTGGAAGTCCAACATGGCACCTCATGGCAATGAACTCTCTGAGGATCTGAAAAAACGAATTGTTGCTCTGCATAAAGATTGCCAAGACCCTGAAACTGAGCTGCAGCACGGTGGCCAAGACCATACAGTGGTTTAACAGGACAGGTTCCACTCAGAACAGGCCTCGCTATGGTCGACCAAAGAAGTTGAGTGCCCGTGCTCAGCGTCATATCCAGAGGTTGGCTTTGGGAAACAGACGTATGAGTGCTGCCAGCATTGCTGCAGAGGTTGAAGCATTGCTGTCAGTGCTCAGACCATATGCCACACACTCCATCCAATTGGTCTGCAGGGCTGTCGTCCCAGAAGGAAGCCTCTTCTAAAATGATGCACAAGAAAGCCCGCAAACGGTTTGCTGCAGACAAGCAGACTTAAGGACATGGATTTCTGGAACTATGTCCTGTGGTCCGATGAGACCAAGATACACTTATTTGGTTCAGATGGTGTCAGGCATGTGTGACAGCAACCAGGTAAGGAGTACAAAGACAAGTGTGTCTTGCCTACAGTCAAGCGTGGTGGTGGGAATGTCATGGTCTGGGGCTGTGTGAGTGCCGCCGACACTGGGGAGCTACAGTTCATTGAGGGAACCATGAATGCCAACATGTACTGTGACATACTGAAGCAGAGCATGATCCCCTCCCTTCAGAGACTGGGCCACAGGGCAGTATTCCAACATGATAACAACCCCCAAACACACCTCCAAAACGACCACTGCCTTGCTACAGAAGCTGAGGGTAAAGGGGATGGACTGGCCAAGCATATCTCCAGACCTAAACCCTATTGAGCATCTGTGGGGCATCCTGAAATGGAAGGTGGAGGTGCACAAGTTCTCTAACATCCACCAGCTCCGTGGCATCATCATGGAGGAATGGAAGAGGACTCGAGGGGCAACCTGTGAAGCTCTGGTGAACTCTATGCCCAAGAAGGTTAAGGCAGTGCTGGAAAATAATGGTGGCCGCACAAAATATTGACAATTTGGGCCCCATTTGGACATTATCACTTAGGGGTATTTTTACTTTTGTTACCAGCAGTTTAGACAATAATGACTGTGTGTTGTGTTATTTTGAGGGGAAGCACAATTACACTGTTATGCAAGCTGTATACTTACAACTTTACATTGTAGCCAATATAATTGAATATTGTTGGGCTTTTGCTTAAATTAGTTGTGTAACTCAAGTATCTTCCAAGCCAGCAGTTTTGCTTTCATATTACTTTTATTGCACAATCAACTTGTATTATTCACAAGATGTTATAATGGCATTAGTACATACACAATGTGAAACCTTTCTGCATTTTTTCCATATTCCTGCCATCCCTCTGAGGGCTATTCCTCACAGTTGACCAGGGGATGACTTTATTATATGATAATTTGACAATAAGTTCATTGAATATGACAATAAGTCAAGTTTGCCTTCAGTATTATAAGCAGACATGCCTTCAAGTAAATTTTACACTCAAACTTGCTATTAAAGTAGTGAGGCCCTCTGCTGGCTGACCTTCCAAATAGCAAATTGTTAGTTTTACAAGTAACTTGATTTGTACATCCCAATAAAACTGACCAATGCCATAATTAGAATATGTGAATAGGTAGATTTCACCATAACCATATACTCCTCCCTTTAAATTGTTTCTGCTAACTTTTATAAGTGCATTTTTGGTTTTAATCTTAATTCTGCTTTAGATAGAAAACCCTTTAGCTGAAAATTCTTTTGGCATAGGATAATATATGCATGCACTCTGGAGCAAAATGTTATTTTGGTCAGGGTAATTATTCAGAAAATATCTCTTTTCAAATTTCATGATCTCAATGAATAGTAGGAACAATGCAGGTACAAAACATATTTTGATGTTTCAGCAATTTCTCTCTATTAACCAAAACTGATTACTCTTAATAGCTATAACAGGATTATGTTTAGCTTTAAAACAGAAGATACTATCTATAAGGAAAAATTGTACCGGAAAAATTATTATAGAAAAATGTATCTGCACAGTACCTACAGTTAAGGTGTTAAAAACACCACCTTACATAATGCTTCCAACAGATTTTATGAAATGAGCTGCATTCTTCTTTAACCAAAAAAAATGTTCACCATTTGGTAAAAGAAACCGTATTTTTGAATAAGTACACAAAACCTGTTCTCAGTTTTAACCAAGATATTATAAAGGTAAAGGATACATTTAATTTTACAAATTAAAATTTGTTCTTTTATTATTTTGTTTTCATATACTTATTATACAAGGCACAATTAAACATGTAAAATTTATATTGTGATACAGTCTGTAAAGACATTTGTAGGAGACCCAGAGTTGTGTTCTGTACAAGATGGGTGGCCATATCTTTTAAATAAATGAAGAAATAAACAAATAAATAAAACCAGAGGCTGTCTTGATATCAGTGGGACTAAGGCTGAAGTAAATGTATATAGAAAATTGCATGAGGGAATTTACATTATTTTTAAACTCATAATTAATTCTAATATAATAATAATTATTAAACTTGTATGCCACCCAATTCTCAACACCTCTGGATGACTCAAAACAATCATAGAATTACATTCACATCAATAAAACATAAAAGATATAGATGATAAAAGATGATAAATGCAACTGACAGATGAATATAGTGAGGGAGGCATATATTCTGGGAGACACGTGATCCCTCAAGTAACTGGGCATTATGCTATAGGCTTTATAATGTAGAAAGAGCCCCCTTCCCAGAATAAAATATTCCACATTATAAGAATAGATATTTCCCCCAAAGAAGAGGAGAAAAATGTCCTTAACAGAAGAAGAAAGCAGACCCAGTCTTTCCTCCACTAAAACAGCCCGCAGGCAAAGCTTAACAAAACTAACTTTCATTCATAAAACAATGTATACACTGTAAAACCAGACTTGACTAAAGAGATTTGCAAATAGACAGCAGAATAGACCAGGAAATGAAATTGATTAGGCCAACAATATTACACCGAGGCAACAAAACACCTCAAGATTTGCATCTTCCTCACTTCTTGGGCCAGTTAGGACCCCGCACATCAAAAAGAAAATTTCACAACAGCAATTAAAACACAAACAAACCCAGAAAGAACTCATGTTCATATATATTTTTGTTTACACTATTTCTTTCTGACCAATTGTCCAACAGTCCTTTATTCAAATCAGTCACTTTTCTGATGAAAAATCCCATGTCCAGGAGTCTTTATGTTCTAAAATTAATTGTTCTGTTCTTTTAAGTGGTCCAAGGGTAAAACCTTCATAAATTCCTCCACCAGTTAAATCTTCTATTATAGTCTTTTAAGAATAAAGTTCTCTTAATTCTTCTTAAACTGGATCTTATCAAAACTTTGGGGATCTGTAGTCCTTCCTTTGACAGCAGGTGGTGCTCTTAGATAAATTTTCACTTTTTATTATTATTTTTTGTCTTCTCATCAAATTTACCTAAAATAAATGTTATTTTGTTTTTTTAATAGATTACAGCATTCTAAAAATGCCTATTCAAAGCTGATTTCTGTCCAATCAAAGAGTCCAATTTTCTATATTTTTAACATATTTGCAATTTTCTTGTTTTACTTTACTTCCTTAAAATTCTACTCCACTGTTAGGTCACTGCCACTTTAAAAATAATTATGAGTCCTCTTTTCTGAATCTTCTTGTCAGAGTTACATTTAAAAGTTCAAAAGTATGCTCTCACCCAGTTCACACACTGGTCACCATCTCTTCACTCCTGCCCTGTCTTGGTTTTCAGACTGCCCCCAGCTTCATGGCAGCCATGTTGGTTGCCGCTGCACCTCGTCTTTGGATGAGAGGGTTCTCCAGGTCAGGGAGGAGAGATGCTGCTCTCCTTGACCTGCCAGGCAGTCCTCCTTTATTTCACCAACCCTCCAGGATAGCTATGGCTCGGATTGGAGCCCTCCAACGGAGGGAGCTCAGAACAGGGCTGCGGGGCTCATGGTCCTTGCTTCCGATGGTGCTGGAAGTACAGCCGGAAATTTGAATAAAAGACTGTTGGACAATTGGACAGAAAGAACTAGTATAAAAACAAACAAATATGAGTGGAATTCACATGTTCATATAGATGATGACATAATCACCAAAGGTCCAAACCATATAAAAACCCACTAACTCATAACCCGAATTTGCCAGCTGCCCCCAGGAACCTGTACTTTTGCCACTGTTGTTACTGGGCCAATAAACAGAAACCTCTTTTCCAACTGCA
This sequence comes from Naja naja, assembly GCA_009733165.1. NCBI lineage: Eukaryota > Metazoa > Chordata > Lepidosauria > Squamata > Elapidae > Naja > Naja naja. The sequence goes on along the minus strand of CM019154.1, from coordinate 1,068,348 downwards.
GCCTGCCTCTAACTTATTTTTCCTTTGCCTGCCTTTCTCTCTCAGCTTCAAATAAGACATGGGCTAGATTTAACTTCCAACAATAGGTAATAACCAGCAGCTTAAATCACACCCAAAATGATTAAGATTTAAAATTATGATTGTGTCCTGTGTTCATTACTGAAATGGTAACAGCAGTTGACAAGTATAAAATTGTCATCACTACACAAATTCACAGCCTTAAAAAGCCTTTCTATCTCTTCACATAATCAAAGAAGAAAACTGCCTCAATGTTAGCTCCAATACACATAGAAACATGCATACTCACAGACACAACCAAACAGAAAAAGAGGTGTTCAAGCTGGAAATGTTTCTATCTAAGAGCAACCCAGCTCGCTGAATTCACAACAAATTGGAACCCAGGTTCTTTGAACTATATCAAAGGTGATATTTACAGTAAACAGTACCTTTAGAAGGAAATTTCATCTACTGGAGGCACTTTTCAGCAAGTTCATTTAGCTATGAGTCACTGATAAAGTATACATGCGTCAACCAGTCTATTGAAACATATTGTCACAGTATTCCTCAAAGGCTGAACCTGGAGATTCATTTATACCAATTTCTCTTAAATTAGGATCTGCAAAGTAGATTCCTCATCTTCAAATTGAAATGTTTCATGAAGCACGCAGCCCCCTCACATTAAAGTTAAGAGGCTGAACAGCCTACATAGAATTTTTCAGTGTCTCACTCAAATACCAGGTAAATCCAAGAACTTAGAGTATCTGCTATCAAAGTGTAACCCGCACATGTTCAATTTAGGAACAATTTTTATACAGTAGTTACTCTGCTATTTAGAACATGGTATTGTGCATATTTATTCAAATTTCAAAGTGATTTATGTTGTGACAGGATCTATCCTAAAATCTCAATGGTATAAAGTGCATGTAGTGTATGCCATCAGAATTTTCACCACTTTTTAAAGAATTGAGCTCCACGTGATGCAGCAAATACTACTTGTATCATAATGTTTAATTAAAGGTTAAAACATAAAAATGTAGATACTTGGTTGAATGTATATAAAATGACTTAGCTCTGAGCTAACTGAAAGCTGAAAATGTCTTCATCCTGAAATATGTATAGATGTAAATGAGTATTTAAACTCATTAAAGTTATCTCATGTTAAGTATTGTACTTTTGTTAAATTATATCTTGTTCAAACTTGTTATAAAACATCTCTTTGCTAACTAGTTTTAGGGGAAAATGAACTGGTGCCAAACAATTCTGTGAGTGAATGCTTTCCTTCTTTTACTAATTTTAAGCCCTTTAAAAATGGTACAAAAGTCTAGGCTTGTCTTAATGCATTTGCTTTCAGGCTTCCTTTAAAAAGAGTATACCAGTATGTAGTTTGGCTCTTTCTTTGGCCTATTTCACAAAGCATTTTCTTTAGACCAGGACATCTAATGGATTTCATTGATTGCAAATCAATTGCATAAGATAAAAGTGAAAGGTTTCAGCTTTCAGTTTTGAGAGATAGGACCTTTCTAGATAAAAGCGCAGGAGAAATTTATATTTATCCTCCAGATGCGTTACTGAATGTGACTCACAATTACAGACACAGGACTATAAAATAATGCAACACTAAAAAACAGCCATATTGAATGGGATAAAGGCAGACAAAGACTATTACAGTAGCCTGCTTAGCCCCCTCCCCAAATGTGAGGTTTCTTCTTTCTTGTACTAAGGGAGCTGTGGCGGCAATAGCTTGAATACATACCGGCTGCCCCTGTATTACAGGGTCCCCTAATTTGGATAGGAAGGCTACTGAGCTCCCCATTTTTGAGCTAAGAACCCTTTTGCTACTCCATCACAGACTGTTACAAATAAGGGGGAAGTTTTTTTCCCATCAGGTAGTGAGAGAACTGGAGCTGTTTTAAGTGCTGTTTTTAATTTTTCGACAATTGTCTAACAGTCCCTAAAACTTTCTCAAGTCTCTCTTAGTTCCTCAATTCTAGCAGAAGTTATTTTTGTACTCCATTCACTAATCAAGTGTCCAAGATATTTGATCTCTCTCTCTACATACGATAATTTAGATTTTGATGTGGCATGGGTTAATTTTTATTTCTTGGTTTTGAAATTCGAATTCTGGCTAATGTGGCATCCCAGAGGGATCATGTTTCAAGATGTCCAGGATGCCCCAGTATCCACTAAAATTTTAATTTTGCAATTTCTTGGTCCCACTTGCAATTTTATCCAGTGTTCTTGGTGGAACCTCAGATGCAATGACTCCTGACATTCTTTCCTTCACCATCTTCTTCTATCATCTTATTTTCTCTGTTTCTCCCTCTCTCTCTAGCTTTAGTAAATCACACACATTTCTGCATGAGACCTTTTCTCATTTCCTTGCACATGCTATTTCTGTATATGAAAGTACTCTCCTTTTAATCTGGGATGGGGGTCAACCCAGAGACATTTACACCAACTTTTTTATCATCAACATACTCACACATTTATACTGTCATCAGACTGCTTGCCTAAACCATTTCCCACACAAAAATTTCATTTCATTCTTTCATTCCTTCTCCAAGCAAATCAATCATTACTTACAATTCTTTTCTGAGAGCTTTTTTCACAAGCCAATGAGCTCCATTTTTTTAATACTGTTGTTAGAGGGTCTCATCCTCCAGGTTTGGAATTGATTACACACAGACACATAGACCTGGGGAGGTTTTGTCCCTTTAAATCTCCACTTTTTCTTTCTTTAGCAATGGGTTGTTGCCACTTCCCTTTTTCTTGAGTCAGGACTCCAAGAGCCATATTATTCTTTGAGTCCACATACAAACGGAAAGATTTCTCAGGGTTGGGAAGTCCCATAACAGGAGCTTGAGATGATGCCAATTTTTAAAATCTCAAGCCTGTTTTTGTTTACATGTCCAAACTAAGGGTTGGTTCCCTTTCTCCCCGCTTTGTGGACTCGTAAGAGTGCTAGCAGGACAAAATTTCTACAATAGCCTGCTGCTTAAAAAATTTCTGTCAGTTGGTTCTGCAATTTGGCACACAGCTTCCTTTTTCTTATGTCCTATAACTCCGTGGCCTTGACTTATAGTATAACCTAAGTATTTAACTTGGGGTTTCACTAATTGGGCTTTCTTTCTTATTGCTTTAGTGAACTTCTCACTTTTACTTGAAGTTACACTCATGGTTAAGCACTAGATTTTTACTACCTGTCTCTGCCCTGGGTGTCCTGTCTGTTCTCTTTCTAGTCTGGACCTCCCAGCAGCACTGGCTTATTTTTAAAGATCCAAATTGTTCTCTGTCTTATCTTAGAATCTCCCAGCGGATGCTGGATGATCTGAGACCTTATTTTAAAGATTTGAAGATTAATGGGCTCCATGGAGGACATGGCCCTAATCTTACCAGTTCCAGATAGACATGCCTATGCCTGTTTCCAAATATAACACCAACCTTACCCATTTCCCAGTTCTTAAGGAGTTTTGCGGTTCTTCTTCTTTAGTCAAAAGCATTTTACTATCGTCTGCTGGGGGCTCAGGTGTTTCCCAATTTACAAAATACCAGAGTTTAAGATATTTTTTTATTTATCTCAGTTTTTAAGGTAGATCTCTTGATTAAGTATTGTTTACCCAACCAACATTTGCTTGTTTCCCCCAGATGATCCCACCTGTACTGTGGTTCCTCAATTATGCACAAATTTATCATTCTGTTCTTAAACTTTTAGTCCAGGGAGTAGGTTTTCCTCACTCCACTGGCTCAGTAACTGCTCTAAAGGGTATTTTCACACCCTTACGTGTTAGAGTCACCCCTAAGGGTTTGCTCTACCTCCTGCAGCAAGAAGGTTGGCTGCAACAACTACAAGAATTCCCCATTTTTGTTGAGATTCCCCAACTTGTGTAACTGCCCTTCCTCTTTGTCTGTCCAGTTATTAACACATCACCAACGTATTGGAGTGAATAGTTGTTAGAATGCCTGCCTTTAAGAATTTGGTAATTTGGCCTTGAATTGCTTGTGCAATGGGGCAAGGGTAACTTCTCTGTCGGAGACAAACAGGCACTGCCAGAGGCTTCACTTGAATGACTAGTGGTGCATGGTGCACTGCATATCCTGGCGGATTATCTTCTGCCCATAATTGGCGCACATCAAACTCCTGCCAAGTATTGAGGACTCAAACCTCTTGGGCCACCATTACTTGCCACATCTCATTTGGAGAATGCCTCATGACTAGTGCCATTTTATCTTCCTCAAATGACAAAGTTGCCCCCATTTTGCATAACATGTCCCGGCCCAATAAGGGAATGGGACACTCGGGCATGTATAGGAATTGATGTTCAATGTCCCTTCCATTCAGGGAACATCTCAGGGGCTTTAGAAAAGGGTGGCAGTTTACAGAGCCATCAACCCTTTGCACATTTATAACATAGCAGAAAAGGGAGCCAACAACTTAGTAACTACAGATCTAGATGCCCCCTATCTTCATTCGGTCCAAGGGTTCAGGGGGGGCTGAAGAGGTTCCTTAGGCCTGACCCCTTGATCTGTTTTGGCATTTCCTTTTGTATTCCCTGCACTCCTGTCCTGGGAACTTGATTATTGCCATCATCAATATTGGGGGGGCTGGTCTTTGCCTGCCTTGGGCCATTGGATGAAGATATACAGGGGCATATGGAGGAGGATTATCTTCTTCATAGGGTTCAGTTTTCAAGAGAGGTTTGGTTTTAATCTGATCCTTCTTGACCTGAGATCTGGGATTTCCATAGTCTCTACTAAAACCCTTCTTAAAATCCCTCAGCATACACTGAAGAGGTGTCCAGGGACACTTCCTTCAGCACCCATTTCTAAACACTGCCACTGACCTGCGGTGCCGGATGTTCCAACAGTCACCAACAGGAACTGCAGTGGCTTAACCACCCACACAATACTAGGGCCTCATTAGGACTCACTGATCCTGGGCCCAGGGGGGTGATCAGCCCCCTCTTCCACTCTCAAACGAGTGGGGCTACAATTCCACAATACTTATACTTGCCTGCAGGCGTCTTCTTCCCAGCCGGCGTTATTTGGTAACTTATTTTTGATTCCATTCAGGTTCTTGGATCAGTTGGTTGTCCACCAGATACCCCTACGGTGCCGTCTGCCCCTTCCGGATAAATCATCCGTGCCGGCCGAAGGTTCAGCAAGATGGCTTCAGCTGGGCACTGGTCGGTCCATGCTGTCCTCAGCGAAATATCGCTCTGAGTCCCGGCGGAGTCGCCGTAAATGTTGCAGGAAATTACAAGACTCAGACCTTGGAATCCAAAAATAAGTTTTATTTGTGCAAATGTTCAGAGTATTTTAGCCAGAGCTACATCTGAACAGCTTCTTATGGGTTTTACAGTTACTTTTATACATTCCAAAGGCTACAAACCACAGAAAAACAACTTGCCAATCATCCATTGGTTACTTTGAATTTCAGCTACCCCCCTGTTGCTGGGCGAAAGTAGCTGGATTTCACAGAATCTTTGCTAACCCACCTTGCTAAATCTTGACTTTTTGCACCTCCATTTGTGGTTTTTGTTGCAAGCAAGATGTTTTCTTGCTTGACAAATATGGGTGGATGACCAATGGATGACCCTATGATCTAGCACTTTTCATTAATACACATATTTCATTATTAAAAGAACGATCTTTTTATATCCTTCTTTATGTTCCACCTTAGGATGGGGAAGGGCAGTGTGATCTATAGACCCCAAAATCAGCTGGGAGGTGTGCATGTGCGGTGGGGCTGAGTTGGGCTGACAGCTCGTGCCCACAGCGAGGGCTCTGTGTGCCACCTGTGGCAGGTGTGCCCTAGGTTCGCCATCACGGTCTTAATCCCATCACCCTGGAGCTGAAGGTCTTTTGTGTTGTAGATGTCTTTTGTCTTTCTGGGGCTGTTAACAACGGTGGGGGCCGCTTTCCAAGAGCACGTTTCTCCCTTTCAAATCGAGGAAGGTATCATATGCTGCTTTTTACATTTTTCCTAGAATATTTCATTTTTCTAGGAGAGGGGTGGGTGCTAACTTCTTACATTAGTATGCTCCTTTCTTTAACAGAAAACAATAGTGCTTAGGAACATTTCCTTGCATAAATTCACTGGCAAAACTCTTTTTTGCTGGAGCAATTGTATAGCTGAATACTTCGATTCCACCTGCCCAATGACACCATTGCACAGCCGGTTTCACAGACCATCTTTTCATTACCTCCATGAATTGCGCGTGCAACTACTTTTTTCATATTGTTAGCTAGCCTCAGGTGGGAATTACAACCCCTGAAGTGCCGCTCGGCCTGACCTTATTTCAGTAAGCAAAGGACCCTCCGCACCAGTTTCCAATTCCTACCAATCTCCGATCAGCGTTTAAATTTGCCTTGTCTCCCACCCCTTTGTGTGTGTGTGTGTGTGTCTGGAGACAACTGAAGTTCGGGTTAAAACGTCGCAAATAAACTAGGCGCTGGATGAGAAGAATCAATCCATTTCATTTGTTCCGATGGAGCGCGAAAGCCGTTAAGAAAGCGAAGCGAACTTGGAAGGGCGTGTTCCGATCTTAATAACCAAACTCATGCCTCTTTTCATTCCTCCTCTCCCCTTGCTTTGGGTGCGCCTAGGCCAAGGTCTAGTGCGCACGCGTTAGGAGATCAAAGAGATAAGGAAAATGGAAGGTGCAGGCAGCTATCACTCCTCGGTTTCAGCATGTGCACGGCGAATGAAAATGGAGAAATCTGTCCTTTCTTAAAAAAATAAAAATGAATAGATTTAAAAACTTCCGTCTTTGACAATTTTTGAAGCAATGTCTTCTACCGTGACGAGTTCCCATTCCTCTCTGCACTTCAAACTAATGGAATGTCAGCTATTGGTAATTGGAATGTCAAACGTTCAAGAAGCGAAGCATCCTATCATTATACCAACCTATGATGGCCGTTATGATGCATTTAAAATCAAGCTAATTAGTGGGAGGAAGAGAGCTTTCAATGCTGTGAGATGGGCAATTCATTTGTCTAGTACATTCTTACGCATTTGCGGCCACTAACATGGCGGTAACTGGCAACTGTAGTCGTGGAGCCGGAATTCTAGTCGGGGAACCATGAAGACTATATCCCCTGGGCGGGGACAAGGAGTTCGGCGCGTGGGTAGGAAGCGGCCACGGCGGGTGTTGGAGGAGTAAAATGGCGGCGGGCACTGCCGCGCAGCTCACCGATGAGGAGCTTTTCTCTGAACTGAAGCGACTCGGTTTCTCGCCGGGACCGGTAACGGAGAGCACCAGGCCAGTCTACATAAAAAAGCTAAAGAAGCTGCGAGAGGATGAGCGGACGTCTGGGGCCCACGGTGTTGTCGCCAACAAGACCCGGAACAGTAACAACAATACACCGGGGGCAGGCGGCGGCGGCGGCGGCGGCGGCTTGGGAGCTCGGTTGGGCAGCCCCGACCGGGTCCCGTCTTTGTCCGGAGTAATTGCGGGTGGCGTTCGGGCCCGCGCAACTCCCTTCGGCGGAGGCGGTGGCAAAGTCCTGCTGGGCTTCAGTTCTGACGAATCGGATGTGGAGGCCAGTCCCCGGGGCCAGCCTGGCGCCGCTGCCAGCCGGAGGGAACGGGGCTCAACCTCACGCCGGGACCCGAGGCCTGCAGGCGCGTCGGGCGCCGCCTGCCTCAATCATAGTGCCTTGGCAGAGTCGCCGGCTCGCAGGAAGCCCAATGCCTGGTGGGGGGCGACGGCTAGACGGGCGACGGTCACGGCGGGGACTCGGGAGCAGACGGAGGGCGGGAGAGCGACCGGGGACGAGGAAGACGCCCAGAAAGAGGAGGCCGAGCCGCCTCGGGAGCGATGCAAGAGCCGAGCAGTGAACGGGAACAGGTTGCTCACCTCCGGCAGCGCCAATATGAGGGACAAGTATTCGGACTCCGAGGAGGAGGAGGACCAGGTCGCAGCTACACAGCAGGGGCTGAAGGAGGAGTCCTTCGCTCGCCACTACGTCTCCAGGAAGACCCTTTGTAAATCGGTCAGCGCCTTCTCCGCTCGCAAAGGGGTCGCAGCCGCCGACGGCTTGCTGGAGACGGGTCAAGGGCAAGGCTCCGTGGTTGGCGGTGGCTTTGAGGGGAATGTCAGGGCTGCCGGCGGTGGTAAAAACGCCGAAAGAGCGGACAGGCGAGAGGACGACGACGAGGAGGAAGAAATACTAACAGCCAGAGGAGATGGCGATTACCTGGACTCGAATCCACTTCCCTCCCGATACCGCGGCAGTTCTTCCAAGAAAGCCAACCAGCTGTTACTGCCGCCACTGCTACCTGGCATAGACCATAGCAAAACAAGCGATCCCTTAAGCAGTAGTAGGAAAGCAGCCAACAATCATATTCTCCCTGATGCAGTTGGGGGCTACAATATGGAACCAGCATTTACAGTGCTACCAGCAGTCTGGTTTCAGGTGCTACCAGCTCAGCATCCAGTAGAATCAATCACTCCAATCATACAGGTTCCAATCATACGTATTTGAAAAATTCTTACAACCCAAAGCTTTCAGAACCTGAAGAAGATCTGTTGCAGCAGTTTAAAAGAGAAGAAATATCCACCACGGGAAGTTTCAGTGCTCATTATTTGTCGATGTTCCTCTTAACTGCTGCATGTTTGTTCTTTCTGGTGTTGGGATTTACATACCTGAGAATGAGAGGTTCTGGAATAGCTGAGAATATGAGAATTGAGAGTAAGTATTAGGATGGAGAGCAATAGTTCCTTGGTACATTACCTGACATTAGTTTCTCTTGTGTGTGTATGCACATATATATATACACACACACACTTTTTGACACTCAAAATGTATTGGTTAATGTCATTTAGAAAGCTTATATTTATAAGATTGCATATGAAATATTTTAATTTATAAATGTATGAAGGAATTATATAGTACACATATTTACATTGCAGCTGTAAAATCAAAATACACAACTCCTTGTACTCCTTATGTAGCAGTTTGTCATGCATTAAATGATCTAGAAGCTAATAAGTTTAGAACTTACTCCTCTGACAACTGTATCCTTTTGAAGTGTATTTTCACATTAATTTTGAACACCAGTGACAAAGTTGATTTCATTGCATGGAGTCCTGAAGGTTGAGATGTAATTATTTTTAAAATAAGCCTATGTTGGATTTTATTTGAAGGGTTTTGACAATGGAAGTTCTTGAGCAAAATGAACTAGTTAACTTAAAGCAGTACTTATATGTGTTTTGGATAAAGCACAGATGACTTCAGTATATTTGAGCAGAAAAAGAACTTTATGCAGTCTTTTCCCCAATCATGTCAAAGTAGTGTTCTCCAGTGAATTCTTACAATTGAGCATATTAATGGTCTAATTCTTGGTTTTGAAAATATTAGTTCCCTTTGTTTTCCCCATGTGCTTTGCTTTATTATTTCAAGTTTTTAAATGTTGCTTCCTGATAAGGAAAATACCTTGCTTCATTTTTTAAAGTTTATGATTAGCATAGTGGAAAGATGGCTTATAAGTAAAACCACAGTTTTTAATTTGCTGTTTGAGTCTTCAGGTGCATAATTATTTACAGAGATTAAATTATATTTGGATTTTGCATTGCTATAAGCAGTCACTTTAAATTATTACATATATCTTCTCTTAATCTAGAATTGTCTGTCTGAAGTATTTGGCTTAATAAATGGCATTTTAGAACTGTATTTGAATCTGTCTCCTAGTTCAACTCTGTCAGTTGAGACATGAACAAATTGTTGTCTAATGCAGTAATGGATATTTTTTACTTCATGAGCTTTCCTCTGTTGCACTTCTTTTCTTCTGTCTGCATTTGAACTTATTTCTGTTTCAAAATGAGATATTCCCATATCACCACCTTATTTCCCCTCTTTCCTTTCTCTTATCTCATGCTATTATTATCTTCCTATCTGGTGAATTGTTCTTTGTCCACTGGCAGTTTCCCAGACTGTTTTAATATCATTTTTGTTCATGATTTCTTGAAAGAAATGTCCTTGGATCCCTCTTAACTTACTATGCTCTTCCCCCATTTTATCCAGAGCTGTTAGTTGCCCTTCACAACTGATTTGTTATATATCTTCAAGTTAGTCATGGGTTGGACCAAGTCTTTTAACTGAAAGCAGTTTTTCCAAATTTGTAATGAAGCTCTGAGACCAGACACCTTCTAATGGCCCTAATCCAGGGGTGTCAAACTCGATTTCATTGAGGGCCGCATCAGAGTTGTGTTTGACCTCAGGGTGGCTAGTTGGGCATGGCCAGGGTGATGTCACTTGTGTCTCCACCTCTGGAGGCCTGAGCGCTCAGCCAATGAAAATGAGCTCAGGAGGGCTGCGCATGAGCTGTATTTTCACTGGCAGAGGCACTGCAGGCTGGTGCTTCACTGTTTCCAAGGTGGCCCCGAGGGCCAGCTCTAAGCACCCCATGGGCCACATCCGGCCTGCACGCCCTAATCCTTTTAGTTTTTATTCACTTAAGCATTAGATATTGATGCCTAGGTCTTTGGAAACAATTGGCTAAGCACTTGATTAGTTTGTCTTTGTCTTCCCATTTTTATTTTTTGCAGTTCTGAGTGGAGGATTAAATCCCAAGAATTTCATCTTGTAATGGGTATTCCACCAGGATCAGTCTTGGTTGCTATTTCAATTACTTTTTATACTCTTGATCGTCCTGATTCAAGATAAGGATTTTCAGTCTCACTCATACATACCTTCTTATTCTTTGCTATGTCCTCAATTTGTCTCCAGAACTCCTGGATTGTCCAGTTTCTTTTAATTGAGATATTGATTAACAATCAGCTGACATTGAAAGAATAACCAACTGAACAAAACCTTCCATACATATTCTTAAACACCCCACCCCCAAAGTGGTCTGTCCCAGCATCCCCAAGGCCTAAGGGAAAAGCCAGGGTTTTTTAAAAAGAGACATTTGCAGTTAGGTAATGTGAACAGTTTTCCAGAGAGATGCTAATTTCCAGAGATACACTATTTTAAGGAGCAGGTGAAGCATCAGGGAAGGCCGTTTTCCTGGATCCCAACAAATGACATTTCATCAGTGATGGGACCCAAAACTAGCTAATCATACATAGCTGGGGTCTTCAAACTTGACAGCTTTAAGACTTGTGGACTTCAACTCCCAGAATTCCTCCTCCAGTCATGTTAGTTTGGGAATTCTGGGAGTTGAAGTCCACAAGTCTTAAACTTGCCAAGTTTGAAGAACCTTGATATATATAGTATGGGTGGATAGTGCTGTGGGCAATAGTAAGTCATTCAATAGCTAGGCCCTATGCCGTGTAAAGTTTTATACATTCTAACCAGCATCCTGAAGTCAAATGGTAACCACTCTAATTCATATAGCAGTGGTATTATATTGACTTATAAGTAGTCTTCACTTATTGACTGCATTTGGGAGCAGCAACTCAGATCGCTAAGTGACAGGGTTGTGAAGTGAAAAGCCACTTGATCATGCCTGGCATATATCAATCCCATTGTTAGCAAATCACTGTCGTCATTAAGTGTGATGTCATATGGCCAAATCTTGTGACTTTCCCCTGGCTTTCTCATTGACTTTGTTTGTCAGAAGCCAGCTGTGAAAGTTGCCAAAAGTGAACATGTGACCATGAGATGCTGCAATCCTGATAAATGTGCGCTAATTTACAAACGCCCAAACCACAATCACATGACAGGAGGAATGCTGCAACAAGCTGCAAATTCAAGGACTGGTTGTAATGTCTGTTTTACTACCATTGTAGTAAGCGAGGGCTACCTGCAGTGGGACTGCTAATGCTGCAATACTGTCACTTTTGAGTGGTTTTCAAAGGCAGTCCCACTTACAGGATATCGCAGCAATCCAACCATGAGATGACAAATGAAGAAGACTTTAGTGCCGAATGAGCATAACTAATAGAAAAGATGTACTTTAAGAGGCCTTCCTAGAATCCAGGAAGATCGCCAAATGGACTCCTAATTCTAGAATCGTTCAGAACCAAAGATGGAAGGAAGGCTTCCAGCATCGGGAAGGCTAAGTCAGTGGGGCAGGGATTTAATCCGAGCCTGTTGCTTCCCATTCAGGTACTAGGACAAGACTTCAGTAGCACTCCTCCCTATAACCCCTGTTTGTTTTTTATATTTTATTGGGCAAAGTTTTCTTTTTCCTTTTTCAAGATCACAGACCGCAGGATTTCAGGAATGTGCCCCATCAGTTGACGCTTCCTTTCCTTTGATACAATGAGAGTCTGATGGCCTTTATAAGTGCTTTAAATACTGTAGTTTTCACACTATAAGATGCACCCCCAAAAAAGTGGGTGGAAATGTATGTGTCTTATAAATTGATGTTGCTGAAGCCCCCACTTTCTTGTTTTCCTCCCCAAAAGCTAAGTGTGTCTTATGGTCTGGAATGTCTTGTAGTGCAAAAAAATACATTGCTTCTTATTTGGTTAGTAGGTTAGCGTGAGGCTTGGTTATTTCATTGTTTTATCATGACAATTGATAGTTTTCAGATAAATGTTTATTTTGTGTGATGGAGTATTGTAGGACATTTTTAAATATGCACAGTGGTATTTCATATTCTTTTTGTTGAAAATGTTTTATTAATTAGCTGATATAAATAATTTAATTGGAAAATATAATTATTGTGTTCTCTTTTTGTTTTGTACTGAGTCTTGGTAAAAGTGCATAATAAATTATTACTAAATAAGATGTTTAACTGTAGGTAGGCTGGACTGACAAAATATCCTGGAACAAAAATATGCTGTAACAGTTTTGCCAAGAAAATAGAATGGGTGTATTTATGAAATCACCAGCACTCAAGCTTGCCTTTAAGATGATTTTAAAAGTATGTTAATAGTTTAACATTTTGAGTTCAAATTGTACACATGGCTTTGCCAAATAGACAACCTGCATATAAAGCTGAACAGAAGAAGCCTTTCCTGAATTAACTTGTTATATAATATCTGATGCATTTCATGTTCACTTTCTAAATTTGTCTACATTAGAATAATCAAATATGACAGTCTATTACTATTTTAATTTAGATATCAGGAGTGAGAATTTGTATTGTCCTTGAGAATTACATCTGTGCAACTATATATGTGGTTATATTTTGCATGCTTTTAAACATTTTGACGTGTATGAGAACTTTTATTTACTAGCAATACATATTTTGCTATTTAAATAAGGAGTAATAATGGAGGAAATCACCAAGATATGCTACAGAGATGCTGGATATCATTGAGACATCAGCCTGTTGTGAATTCCGTCCCTTCTGTTGCACCTCTGTGTACTTTTGCATTTAGGAAATAGCTGAATATTTATGTAATATAATTATAATAATAAATATTTAGTATTTCATTTTTCTTTTCATTTATAGACAATAATCCAACCATTGGAGAACCCAATGTAAAAGTAAGTATGAATAGCTTTGGTAAGGTTTATCACAAATCTTATATAAATTACATAGATTATTGGTTTTAAAATTATTAAGTAAATTTACCCTACAAATGTTGCTTAAAGGATTTATATTTTTTGAAAATATTAGTGAATACAGAGATTATATTTCTGATAAGAATTTGGTTATGCGCATTCTGCAACTTAGTAATATTTTATGCACAAATCTTGGGCATGCATGTACTTTGGAATGCACATCTTAGAACATCACTTAATCATTTTGTCTGGAATTTATCAACATTCTGTATTTCAGAAAGTTAAGGTACATCTCTTTAAAGTGTGTAGCAGTCTCTGTTGCACCATAGAATACATGAAGAATTTGACTTTTATTCTGGGTGTCTCACAGCAAAGAAATTAAAATCAATAAAAATAGATTTCATTGTCTCCTAAATAAAAATAGAAAAATAGGCAAGTGTGATATAGTGAGAATTGTCCATTCCTATCACTAAAGGCCTGGGTGAAGAGCTCACCCATCACATGCTATTAAAATCCTGGTTGAAAAAGGTTGTCATTTTTGGATTTAAATAGTCACAGATTATAAATGGTTTCAGGCATTTTTTTTTGAAAAAAACCACTTTCAGAACAAAACATGTTACTTGATTTTTTAATTCTCTAGGTAGACCAACCAATTCTCATGAACTGTTTATATAGACTTCATGAAAAGTTGGCACAAATGGCAGGTAAGTCTTTAAAATTAATACATAGTTTAATTAAAAACATTCAAATGTAAAAACAGTATTTTGATACTTTCAGGAACAAAATATGAGACTAAACAGTATGAATTTCTTTAAAAAAATAATTTTACTAAAGATAATTGCAATAGTAAAAAATACAAGGTAAAGAAAGAAGTAGAAAGTAAAACATCAAAGGAAAAGAAGAAAAATAAAAAAAGTATAAACAATTTTAAGTAATTTTTCACCTCCTCTTAATTTACAACCAATGAACTCTTCATCCTGTCTCCCATCACATTTCAGTCCTGGGGTCAGCAGAAGTACATTAAGGGTTGCCAGAAATAGTATATCTATTTATTTTATTTTCTATCTACTTTAATCTTGATCAAATAAACCAACATTGTGTTACTTTCTTTTAATTCTAACAATCCTAATGTTTTGTCCATTCAAGTAATATCATTTCACTTGATTTATTTTTTACCCCTTCTCACAAGATTAATTCAAGCTTCAACAAACCTTTCATAAACCCAATATAAAAGAATTACCCAGATTTATTTCTAATTCCCTTTTGATTTTTAAAGCATCAATCAGTTTCTTTTGTATATCCAATTAAACATCTTTTTCCTTATTATTCTTGTAGCTTGTGATTTGTAGATCTACTTTCAGTGTCAACACTGCCTCAGTCTTGACAGATAAACTTATTCCTTTTCTTCCAAAACAGTTTTGGATCGAGTCTATCCAGAGAAGCAAACATTAATATTGACATTATTGATATTAATTTCTAATTCTATTTTTTCAGAAGTATATTTTAATATTTCCATTGTTAACATATTTGGTACTATTCTGTAGTTTTTAATTAGATTTATGTATTTTTCTCCTTTAATTAGAATATTTTTTCTAGTATCCATTTTTAAAAAATGTTTATTTTATGTCTTAGAATAAACAAGTTCACTTTCCCATGGGATGGATTCTTTATAATTAATTCCAAAATTTTAATTTCAAACTTGGGCCCTTAATTCATTTATAACTTTCCAATTCAATCTTAATTGACTTTTTGTTTATTTCACACATTTTAAAGTTCTTACTATGTAATTAATGTTTTCATTCAGGATTGAAAGCAGACTTATTTGTCAATCCAAAGTTTTCTACTACCTGAAAAGTAAACACCAAGCAGTATCTGAATGTTATTAGAAAAGAAAATATATGAACTCAATGTCATTTTAAGTCACTGGCTGCGGTTTGAATAAGATGGCTATTCCTTCCTCTCCCAGTGCTCAAAACCCATTGTTTTATGGTCACCTCATGGGGAGCAACTGCCTGGAGCACTTGTGATGATTTCCCATCCTGTCCTTGTCCGGAAAGGGTCAAAGAACCCATCAGTTTGCCAGCAATTCATTCTTTGCAGTGGCCTCTAGGCCGATCTTCAATCTTGAAAAGTCAAATTCCTTAACTAAATTTTTGATGTAATACAAGACACATTTTTGTTAATTATATTATGAAAATGTAATCAAACATTTAAATGAAAATAAGGATTGAATTAAAATGTGTTGGATAGAGAAGACTATAGAAAGCTCAATCCTTAGTAAAGCACTCTTTATTACAACCAATTATCAATCCTTTTAAATGCTAATACCACTGACTATGAGTAAGAGCAACTCATCTTGTGCATGTAATATTTATTATGATTTATGTATTATTTAGTTTATTATTTATTTAGTTCTTTTTAAATTAAAAATACTTTTCAGTATTTAATTTTTTTGTGATCCTGCTGGTTCTACAGACATGAATCCCGTTTTTAATTTAGTGTGTGTTTGTTTTTTTAATTAACTGAAAGCATTTATATCATAGCAATTGACTAACCTGTAGATGAAAAATGATTATAGTTATCTGTTTTTGAGTGAGAGATTGTGGAAGGTTGGTAAAAGAATAAAAGACATTATACATAAACAAGTGAGATACCAGGCAAAAGGCAGGTTGCAGTTACCTCATAAATGCAACATAGCCCAAGTGGAATGTCTATGGAGATTCTCAAACATCTATTTTGAAAAAGCACCTTCGGGACAACTCAAATGGAAAGAAATCTGGAAAGAAGCATTTTAGATAATTTAAGAAATTTGACCTTAAATAACGCACTATATACAAGAGTCAGAGCGCAGGAAATCCTTCTTGCAACTTCCATATTTATATTTTTCCCAGAGTAGCCTAAAGATTTACCTTACTGAAATTTGGACAGCCTTTGCTTCTTTGATCTTGAATGATTGCTGAGGGCTTGACAACATGTTCTAATACTTAATTAGGAAATAGTTAAAAATACATCTCTCATATATTTTGACAGAATTAAGTTTCCCTTTGCTTTTGTGTAACCAGATTAGCATGCTTTTATCCAAACAGATTGTAAACAATACCATATTACAGAATTTCCTCTATTTCAGGTAGAATTTGTAAACAGATAATATGCAGTATGATTTTCCCAAATACTCTCTTATCAATTCCAACATGTATCCTAAATTTGCTCTGATAAGTTGCCCTGCCCTCCAAAAGTGGTTTAGGACTATATACAAATAGATGGGGGTTTGAGAATCTATCCTGTCACTAATGTATTCAATGGAACACTATTTTTCATTTTTATAGCATAGATTTTGTTCCTACATACCTGCATGTAATATAAAGCTCTTTGTGTGTGTGTGTGCGTGCGCATTACATGTGTGTGTGTCACACACACACACACATATATATATGTGTGTAGGTCTTGGTGTATTCGGGTCTTGTCCCGTGTAAGATAGGCTTTGCTGGCACAAGCACAAAGCCGAAGACACCAGCCTGAAGATGGCAAGTGGGATCTCGTCGAAACGTCACCAAGGTATTCTCAATCTTACATGGGACAAGACCTGAATACACCAAGACCTACATACATTATATATATATATATATTCTGTCGTGGCCCCTGACCTCTGGAAGCAACTGCCCTTGGGGCTCTGCCTGGCCCCTGACCTCCGCACCTTCCGCCATGATTTAAAGACCTGGTTGTTTGACCAACCTGGGCTCTGACCCCTCCCTGGGGGGGGATAGGTTTCTTAATTTTTAACTATTGTAAATTTTAGTTTTGTAACTTTGGGGCTTGTAAAATTAGTTTAATCTCTTTTTAAGTATTTATTGTTCCTGTTTTTAGTTGTGAGCCGCCCCAAGTCTTTGGAGATGGAGCGGCATACAAGTTCAATCAATAAATATAATATAATATAATATAATATAATATAATATAATATAATATAATATAAATAAAATATAAAATACAATAAATGAAAATTTCTTTTTCCCAGGTGATCATGAATGTGGAAATTCTGTAAAGAAGGGGCTTTCCATCCAAGAAGCAGCTACTTATTTAAAAGTAAGCAACTTAATTATAAAATATATTTTCCACTCTTTAAAAATTATTTTAAAAGCTATAGTTAAAAATAGTGATAGTATAGTGCATGAATATATTTGCTTGTAAGAAGTCATTTTGAATTTTTAAGTAATATTTAAGCACAAGAAATATTAAATGTATAGGCTTTTAAAAAAAATTGTATGTTCTTGTCTGATCAATTTATTCATAATAACCTATTTGGTATGATAAATTACTGTATTTTTCGCACTATAAGATGCACTCCCCCCCAAAAGTGGGTGGAAATGTCTGTGCGTCTTATAGAGTGAATATTAGGGGGGGGTTTGGTGCGCTGCCAGCAGGGAATTCTGGAGCCTTCACTGCCAAGCAGCTGATTGGCGGTTGGATCGGAATACTGGAATACTGCTGATCAGTTGTTCTAGGCAGTGGGGATCACTGCCATCACCTGTTACCACCCGTTTGCCGCCGATGGATGGTGGCAAACGGGCGGTGGTGAATGGGCAGCAATAGGCAGCGGCAGTGGCGATCCCTGCCACCTAGAACAGTTGATGGCTGGTATTCCAGAAGGCTGATCCAACCGCCAACCAGCTGCTCAGCAGCAAAGATGCCAGCATTCCCTGGCGGCAGCAGCTCAGCTCAGTTGACCATTGGTGGGCGCAATGGAGCGCAGCCCTGATGAGCCACGTGCTGGGGCTGTGATAACCTGCTGAAGTTGACCAGGCTGTTTGCTGTTTGCTGCAAGGACACTAGCCAGATGAACACCAGATGGATGCTGGGAGGCAGAGGCAGATTTTGTTTTTCTTGTTTTCCTCCTCTGACGGTAATGTGCGTCTTATAGTCCAGAGCATCTTATAGTGCGAAAAATACGGTAATGGGCCTTCTAAATTTAGGAACCTAAATTGGTCTTTTCAGATTGGTGATTTGCACCTACCGTGTTTCCCCAAAAATAAGACCTACCCCGAAAGTAAGACCTAGCACTATTTTCTAAACCTGCCCTAATATAAGACCTACCCTGAAAATAAGACCTAGTGTAAATCTCCAGTTCCAGGAAGACTTTTCAGGGAGCAACCGTGCACCCGAAACACCCCCTACACACTCACACCCACTATTTGGCACCATAAATATATAAGACCTACCCTGAAAATAAGATCTAGTGTGTTTTTGGGAGCCAAAAAAAATATAAGACAGTGTCTTATTTTCGGGGAAACACGGTAGGTCAGACTAGATAAGGTTCAATGGCATTCAAAGGGGGGGGATCAGGTTTGCCATCTTGTGTCCCGACTACAGTAATTCCCCATTTGACTTCTCCACTTAGCTCAGCCAGTCTTTCTGATAAGAGACAGAGCTGTGCCAAAATTTTTAAAGGCTAATAGGACAGATTGTGAAAGGGAACAGGGAAAGAGAGAGAAAGATCCCTTTCAGCATCAAAGTAAATTTGTCTGAAAAACAGCTAATTGCATGCTCACTATTCAGTTAGATCATCACCAAATTTAACTATGTGTCTAATTCATCACTAAATTGTCAGATAGAATGATAGAACACAGTGTTCCCTGTTTCTTAAAGATTTCATTGTCTCCTAAAGCCCATGTCCAATCTAGCATTTGTGCACACTGTTTTGCTCATTTCTATATTTATGATAAAATATCTAGAAGTTACTGACAAAGTGACATTAAATATAGTTGAATTTTGTATGTGTGTACATATTTATAGTTTTATTAGAATGCTTTATATACTCTGTCATTTTTACATTATACCAGCATTTATTTATTTTGGAAATTTGCAACATCTCTCATTACTGAATGTTTAGTGTACAGCAATGACCAGAGAATTCGTGGTCTTCTTTATTTTTACTTGATTTCCTTGTTTCCCTTAAGAGTTTAGGTCCAGAATATGAAAATGCATTTAATGAATCCTTGCAATGGTTGTTAAATAGTGGAGAAGATGTTGGTATAAAGTAAGTCATTTTATTTCATTTTTTTTCTAGAAGTAGTTGAATTATGGATTGTCTTTCATATCATAGAATAAAATTGTTATTAAACAGGAAAAGTCATAGAAGGGAGAGGGAGTGTACAACTCTGTGGTTTGTTTATGGTCTGAATCATAAGTATGAAAAAAGATAAAATTATCTTTTATAGGTATGTTGGTAACAGCTCAGATGAAGAGTCTAAAACTGGTACAACTGATATAACGTATCTAGTATCAACTAGGCCACAGATGACTCTTTCATGTCGTTTTCGTCGTGCATTTATTACTGCAACCTGCAGATCATTCATTCTGCTGATAGGTGAGTATTATTTAGTATTTTATTCTGAAACTTTAATTTATACTTGTGTAACATAACATTTCTTAAGACTGATGGTAATTAACAGTTCAATTTTTAAAGTAAATTTTATACCCTCTATGAAAGTAGGGGAAATTGGTAAGCATTGTGTTGAAACATATTGTATAATGTGATAACTAACATCTAAATACTAATATAAAAGGAAGGAATTATAAAGAAATAATCTACATAAATGTCTTTTTAGTAGTTTGTAAAGTAGCACATTTAATTATTGCTGCCTGCATTAGTTCAGTGAAAATTTATAATCTAAGTGTATTTTGTACACTTAAAGATACAGATAGTCCTTGACTTAATGATCACAATTGAGCCCAGATTTCTGTTGGTAAGTGAGGCACTTGTTAAGTGAATCTTGCTCCATTTTATGACCTTACTACAATTGTTAAGTGAATCACTGCAGTTAAGTTAGTAACATGCTTATTAAGTGAATCAGGCTTCCCCATTGACTTTGCTTGTAAGAAGGTTGCAAAAGATGATCATATAATCCCGAGACACTGCAATTATCATAAATATGAGTGAGTTGCCAAGCATCTGAATTTTGATCATGTGACCTTGGGATGCTGCAACAGTCATAAGTGTGGAAAACAGTTATAAGACACTTCAGTGCTGTTGTAACTTTGGTCATTAAATGAACTGTTGCAAATCAAGGACTACCTGTACTAATGCTGAAGAAATTTGATATTTTTACATTTAAAATGTGATATTTACTGTCTATTATAATTCTTGTCTAATATAATAATATATTATCTAATATTACCTTGTCTAATATAATATAATACTATACAGTATTTATAATTTGTGCTGTTGTATGTAAAATACTTTCTTATGGAGTATGCATGAAGTGGAAAACTTGTCTTGAAAACAGTAGCATCTTACTAAGAAGTACCTTAATTGTAACAGAAAACCTGAAAACAGTTTTGAGTATTTTACTTTCTGGATTTCTTGCTTTTCACTTGACAACCGTATCAGTAGGTAGAAAGAATAGTCATATTTCTTCCTGTTGGAAAAATTGGTAAAAGGGAGGATAACAAGAGAAAGAAAGAAAGGAAAAGGAAAGGAAAGGGAAAAAAGAAAGAAAATCAGATAATTCTTACTGACAGAATAAAAACTTGTATTTCTCCCACAAAGAATCAATTTTCTCACATTCATCACTTAGCATGAATCAGTATCTCCCACCTTGGACATTCTACCCATTATTGTGCTTTGGGTTTTCTTTAATTGTTTGCTGCCACTGTTGTTTACTGGTAGTGCCTAACTGTGTGCTTAATGTTAATATTACAGCGGCATAAAAATCAATGCCATCTACTCCCACTGCTAATATTTTTTCAGGCTTTGCCGATACTAGTATATTCATAGCTCATCATAAACACAAAACTATGTTCCCCTTTCAACTAGCAATCAAACCAGTGCAGGGGTATCTGCGGGAGCGTCTCCTGCCGATATCGAATACCGATTGCCCTGTGCGTGCGCACAGGCGGGGACTCCTCGGGGTGCCGTCCGTGAGACAGTGTCGGCTGGCGGTGCCCCAGGGAAGGGCCTACTCTGTCGCAGCTCCCGCCTTGTGGAACCAACTACCTCTGGAGCTCTGTTTGGCTCCTGATCTCTGCTCTTTCCACCGCGATTTGAAAACCTGGCTGTTTGAGCAGGCCGGGCTGGACCTCTTGGGGGGGAGATTAAAATCGTTTAAAATTTTAAATTAGTTTTAAATTAGTTTTTACCTATTGGGCTTGTTTAAGTTTAATTCTTTTTAATATATTTATTGTTGTATTTTAGTTGTGAGCCGCCCCGAGTCCTTTCGGAGAGGGGGCGGCATACAAGTCCAATTAAAAAATAAAAAAAAATCCTTTTTAATTTCTTATATGGACCCTTTGCTGTACATTAAAAAAGCTCAATGGCACGCAAAGAGTTCATGCTAAAAATTCAAGTATTTTGCATTTTTAAATGCATTCTGAAAGTTTCACATCAGTAGGTATTAGAACATATATGCACTATATGCAAAGGACTACCATAACAAATCAATTATATCAGTGTGGTCTTTTTGCCATTTTAAATCTACTGTGACATTATTATATAACAACACTAACAAAAGCCATAGCTATCTAAAACCAATATAATGAATGTTTTTTCTGCACGGAGGGGGACCACTTGCCATAATATAAAATTGGAATTTTGTGAAGGTGAGCTTACTAGATGAGAATATTCTAGAGAATCAGGTGTTAGGAAAGTGGAGTTCAGTGTTCCCTCTTTTCATAGACTGATGGAAATAGCCAGCATAGTATTTCTTCATGTAGCTATTGACAACTGTAGTGGCTCCTGGGATGATCTTGGCCTAGTCATTTTCAGATCAGATCATTTTGAATGACCAGCTTAAGAGGGCAAACCTGGAAACTGCATCTCAGTCTGCTTTTTTAAAATGTTGGTGCTAGTGAAGATCTGGCCATCCAGATGTCTTAATCACAGTCATTTGATTTGCTATATGAGCCACACTCTTGTAGTATAAGTAATTCTGGCCCAAATGCTTCATCTGCGGGGTTCAATAAGAGACTGTCTTGACTTGCCCCTGTATTGTGTGTGAATTAAATTTATGAGGTAGAAACTTGTGATAGAATTTATCGCTGTAGTATTCATGACACTTTTCACTTGGTGAGATAAGAGATGTACTTCTGCCTGATAGAAATAGAGAGCAAGGTACATTAGAGCAACCATTGAGAGAAGACACTGGAATCCAAAACTTTCCATTTTTAGAAGGGATAATCATACACAGTCATAATCTCTGTCATCATTTATATCATGGCTAATGGTTTTGGATCATACTGTACTCAGTAACTACTTTAACTACTGAGCAGGTGCTTTGCTATCCTTGAGACCTTGCTGTTAACTGCTAATACAAGATTATCTACTACTATTAGTTGTGTTAAGATACTTTGGTGATACCAGAGCAGATTCCCGAGGTTAGGGTTTTTTTTTCCCTGTTCACCTTTGCCTAGCAGTAATTGCAGGTGACATAGCATGGGTCTTCAGGCTCAAACTGTGTGTCTGCTGATATGATGGTGACTACTCCCCTGATTTCAAGTCTCTTCCTGTCAATCACTTTTCTCTCCTAGGTTGCTATTAGAAAGAAGTGTGCTAGCTAGGCAAAGAGTCAGTATTGTTGTATCTTTTGTTTTTGTAGGCTTAAGAACCTCTCTCCATAAATTGATCCCTGCTTCAGGTTCACTGACCTGTAGTAACAGGTGGAAAGCAGTGTTGTGGCTATTAGCAGAGCAAGTATTGTGCTAAAACAAACTTCTTTGTAGCAGTCAGTTGCCCTTGGCCTGTTACCTTTTGATTGGGCTTTTCTTTTGATTACCCCTCTTAAATCTTCCCCAAGCATAGTTTATTTGGACAGTAAGATTTTTTACGTGAATATGACCTAGAAATAAGGAGAAATTTTCTGACAGTGAGAACATCAACCAGTGGAACAGCTTGCCTTCTTCAGAAGTTGTGGGAGCTTCATCACTGGAAGCTTTCAAGAAGAGACTGGACAGAGATGGTGTAGAAGAGACAAGAAGAGACTTGTCAGAGATGATGTAGGGTCTCCTGCTTGGGCGGGGGTTGGGTTAGATGACCTACAAGATCCCTTCCAACTCTGTTAATCTGTTAAGAATGAGCTGGAAAATGGTGGTGGGGAGACAATCAAGCATAGTAAATAGTGGAATGGCTAGTTCTCATGCAAATCCTTGTTGGAAGAATTCCCTCAAAGGGATAAATAGAATTTATTTGGAAGGAGAGGCTCTGGAGGCAGAAAAGAAAGAAAATGTCTTTTTAAATTTTAAAATAGTTGAATTAAATAGCAGAAGAGTAGGTCATGTGAATCTTTTTCTCTGTGTCTATGATAGAGATTCTCAATCATCTAGGTCACAGTTATCCCAAGGTGCTGTTCAAAAGGCAACTGGACTTACTTGGGTTTTACTTGGTTTTTCTCTCTCTTTTTAAATCCACGTTCCATTAAGTTGCTTTAAAATAAAAAATAAAGTACAAAATTACAGTTCCATAGGAGAGACCCTCAGGCAGCCAGGCATACCTAGGTTTGAGGGCAATAGTGAGCCTAAGTGACAGGTTGCTTGCAGATGTTCTCATGAGAGGTCTAAATATTTCATTAACAGGAATTATATTCAGAGTGATATTGATCATTTTCTGCTTATATGGCTGCTTTTATCTACCTACTCCCTAGCACATTTCCTCTTGATTATCCCACCTACCCTCAGTAAGCAAGACCAATGGATTTTTTTTAAACATAACAAAATGCAAGGCAACACTCCAATCAGTAAAGGAGGGAAATGTTGACATGTAAGCGGGGAAAATGCTTTGGATCCAGGGTAGGTGCACTTACTGTTACTCATGGATATTCTTTAAAGAAATTGCTTTTTTCTTGGGTTCCTGTATGCTGCCAGCAGGTTTAATAAGAGGCTCTGTGTTGGATCCAAAGTGCCTTTCTCACTGTGGATCTAAATAGTGAATACCTTTATTAAGCCATATCTCCAAAACAGAATGGAATCCTCAAAGCATTGGCACTCAAACTAACAGTGGTTTGTTCTAAGTAGGTGTTTTGACAATGGAATGCCAGAAATAATTGTTTCAAGCTAAAAATGTCATTGAATCCACATGCTTTCTAAGCTAAAAACTGGCAATCATAACATTTGAACTGTTAGTTAGGTATTTCTGCTTTTCTTTGGCACAGGTATTGGAATGATTTGGGGAGTCATAAAATATATGAAATATAGATGGTACAAAGAAGAGGAGGAAACCAGGCAGATGTATGACATGATTGTGAAAATTATAGGTAAGTTTCAACTAGTTCTTAATAGTGTGCTTCACTATTGGTACCATGTCATATAAGTGATTTTGAGACTTTTCAGAGGTTGGACTGTGATACTTTGTTCCTCTCTATTAATACTGAAGTTAATACGCATTTTGGTAACCTTTGATTGTCAGGAGTGTAGTTAATGCCTGATCACAGAAAATGTTGTAATTTGTGTTAACCTTAAATACTTTTCATTAGATAACTTGTTAATACAATATTTTTCAGACGTTCTAAGATCTCACAATGAAGCATGTCAGGAAAACAAAGAACTACAACCATATATGCCTATCCCCCATGTTCGAGATTCTTTGATTGCACCAAAAGACAGGTATGTTCAAAGAGTTAAAATATTTATTCAGAGTACTTCAAAGATAAATGTTGGGGAAAGATACTTAATATGTGTTAATACAATGTTTTATCAAAATAACTTCTTTTATTGCATATTTCAGAAAAAAAATGGAAAAAGTATGGAAAAGATCGGTTGATTTCCTTGCTGCTAATGAATCTAGAGTTCGCACAGAAACACGAAGAATAGGTGGTGCTGATTTTCTGGTATGGAAATGGATACAGCCATCTGCATCATGTGATAAAATGCTAATCATGCCATCTAAAGTGTGGCAAGGTCAAGGTATGCAATACTGTACATTTATACTTTGTGAAGTGTTTTCTCTTTAGTATAACTGTCAGTTAATGCTAACTCTAGTTTAATCAATTGTAATGATATTGATACAATATTATATTTTTATATTCATTGTGTATATTTCTTGAGTAGCCAGAAATATAAATAGCCATGGGGTATATGCAGTTTGAAAAATTATTTTTGTTGTCTTTGTTAGGTAAATTGGATTTGCATGAAAACTGCTTTGCTTAGTGCCTTACTTCAGTAGATGTCTATGTCTAGTTATTATTCCTCTATCCAACAATATATTATAGAGCCACTGCTAAGAGGAGAATCTCTCTAAGAATAAGCTGATTAGATCTGTACAGTTTATTTATTTATTCCCTTTAAAGCTACTATTTTTGCTACCAATGCAGTGAATCTTAGGACCAAGATTAGGCTATAGTGATTGTAGTTTTTAATTAGAGTAGCTGATAATGTTTATTATAATAGAGGAAGATAATCTTGCATCCTTCTAAAGTATCATTTGTTTTCACAACAAATCTTATCATATATCGTATGTCATATCATATATCATATTTGAGAAATGTAGAACGTGCCTCTATCCATTTGAAAAAGAGTACTTGCTGCATGTCAGTTTTCTTTTAGGTACTTCCACTTCTCACAGTTCTGTTTTAGTTTAAGCCATCTATAATAACATTTTATTATTATTGTTTGCTATTATAAAGGATTGTTTCTTTCATATGCCAAGGTATATGTGAAGAAAGCTGAGGTATACAGTGTAATAGTGTTACTGAAAACTTAATAATATATAGTTAGTAACATGCATTGTAAAACTGTATTGAAGATAGTATTGTCTCTAGCAGTAATCTGAAATGTGTGTTATGGTTGTGATTTTCTATATTTATACAGTTTCATTCATTTATTCTGCATTGTGCATTAGTCATCTCATAATTTATAATTCATAATTTATGTAACCAGTAAGGATTAGAATGGTTTTAAAATATTTGATATGGAAAATATGAGTTATTACTAACATATATCTATATTTGGCAGCATTTCATTTAGATAGAAGAAATTCACCACCGAATAGTTTGACCCCTTGCTTAAAGATTCGCAATATGTTTGATCCAGTAATGTAAGTATATTCTTTTCTTTACATATAGAAAATTTTCAAGTTTATACTGTAATAATAATCACAAAATATAGCTGGAGACATGTGAACAATAAGGAAGAGCTTTATTATTAAGCTTTTGCAAAAGGGAATTCTGCTCATGGCAGAAGACATTTTCCCCAGGAGGGTTGGGGTTTATATACAGATTCAAATATACAGTCTCTGCCCCTTTCCTGGGTTCACAATCTATCCAACTACATATCTCCCTATGCCACAGCCATATTATTGTTGCGTAGCACCTGTTTCCCTGTCTTTGGAAACTACCCTTGTTCTCATGGCTTCTTCCTGTTATGCCCATCGAAACACAATGGATCATTAACCAGTTCCGTTCAGATCACTATGACCTAGTATCTCCCACATATATCCTAATGCCAAGAAACACAACCCCCATGTTCCAGCCAAAAACCTGACATTTACTTCTTAAAACACAACAAGTTACAAAACATGTTTGTTAGATACAGTTATATAATTGTCCAGTAATCATTGTAAAAGGTCACATATCGAACAAACATGGAATCTCTTCTGTTCTTCATTTTTTCATGTGTAACTTACAAGATATATATATATATATATATATATATATTTGTTTTCGTAGATTTTCACGGGTAAAGGTATGTAGGTCTTGGTGTATTCGGGTCTTGTCCCGTGTAAGGTTGAGAATACCTTGGCAACGTTTCGACGAAATCTCATCCGTCATCTTCAGGCTGGTGTCTTCAGCTTCGTTCTCCTGGGAGAAGTGTGTGATCGTGGCTGTTTTTCCCTTTTAAACTCTAGAGTTGGATGTGTTGTTACTTTTGATTGGTTTGTGGAGTTGATGTATGCAGATTGGATGGCTTTTTCCTGAGACCCTGTGTGGCTGAGGTGCTGGAGGTGTGTCTCTCAGCCTTTTGTGTTGTAACGACCTGGGTAATGGGCTGTGTGATGACCTTCTGAGTTCTATTGTTGTGATGTCCTGGGTGTGGTGCTGTAATCTCCTGGGTCGTTGTCTGTGCTGCAACCTCCTGATGTTTTGTGTTGTGATCTCCTGAGTTCTGTGATGTAGTATCCTGGGTGGAAGGCTGTGATGTGGCATTCTGGGCCTTGGTTTGGCTCCGAGTTTGAGGTCTGGCTATGTGTTTATAGCGTGTGTCAGTTTGCTTAGTTTGGGGGTTGGAGGGGGGTGTAGCAGCTGGTGTTGCAGCCATGGTCTGGTTTCTGGATGGTGGTTGCCTTTCATCTGTGGCGTGGGCTTGGGTTTGAGTCTGGTGAAGGAGATTGGTGGTGGCATCATGTGTTATTTTGGGTCCGTGTTGGTTTTTGTGGCTGGGACTCGTTTGTTGATTAGGGCTAGTTTCCAGATGTCTGGTAGGCGGGAAGTATCATCCGTTTATTCATGTTATGGGGGTGTTTCTCTATTTCGATGGCTTCCCTAATTATTCTCTTGTTGAAGTGTTCAGTATTGGAGATAAGTTTGGATCCTCAAAATCAATTTCATGTCCTGTGGCTTTAAGGTGCTGGAAAAGGGAGGAAGTTTTTCTTCTTTTCTGACTGCGTTCTTGTGTTCTGCGATGCGTGCATTTATTCTCCTGTTGGTTTGTCCAATGTATGTGGCTGGGCAAATTTTGCATGGTATTTTATAAACTCCTTGGTTTTCTAGCTGGATCTTGTCTTTGGGGTTTCTTAAGATGTTGGCTATTTTTTGATCAGTGCCAAAGGCTGTCCTGATATTGTGTTTGTGGAGAATTTTGCTGATTTTAATTGTTTAATCTGTGGTGCCCCTTTGATGCCCTCCGGCCGCCTCCTCCCTTACATCAAAGGCACCACAGATAAAATCAGCAAAATTCTCCACAAACACAATATCAGGACAGCCTTTGGCACTGATCAAAAAATACCAACATCTAGAAACCCCAAGACAAGATCCAGCTAGAAAACCAAGGAGTTTAGAAAAATACCATGCAAAATTGCCAGCCACATACATTGGACAAACCAACAGAGAGAATAAATGCACCATCCAGAACACAAGAACGCAGTCAGAAAAGAAGAAAAAATTCCTCCCTTTCCAGCACCTTAAAGCCACAGGACATGAAATTGATTTTGAGGATCCAAACTTATCTCCAATACTGAACACTTCAACAAGAGAATAATTAGGAAGCCATCGAAATAGAGAAACCCCCCATACCATGAATAACGGGATGATACTTCCCGCCTACCAGACATCTGGAAACTAGCCCTAATCAACAAACGAGTCCCAGCCACAAAAACCAACACCGAACCCAAAATAACACATGATGCCACCACCAATCTCCTTCACCAGACTCAAACCCAAGCCCACGCCACAGATGAAAGGCAACCACCATCCAGAAACCAGACCATGGCTGCAACACCAGCTGCTACACCCCCCTCCAACCCCCAAACTAAGCAAACTGACACACGCTATAAACACATAGCCAGACCTCAAACTCGGAGCCAAACCAAGGCCCAGAATGCCACATCACAGCCTTCCACCCAGGATACTACATCACAGAACTCAGGAGATCACAACACAAAACATCAGGAGGTTGCAGCACAGACAACGACCCAGGAGATTACAGCACCACACCCAGGACATCACAACAATAGAACTCAGAAGGTCATCACACAGCCCATTACCCAGGTCGTTACAACACAAAGGCTGAGAGACACACCTCCAGCACCTCAGCCACACAGGGTCTCAGGAAAAAGCCATCCAATCTGCATACATCAACTCCACAAACCAATCAAAAAGTAACAACACATCCAACTCTAGAGTTTAAAGGGAAAACAGCCACGATCACACACTTCTCCCAGGAGAACGAAGCTGAAGACACCAGCCTGAAGATGACGGATGAGATTTCGTCGAAACGTTGCCAAGGTATTCTCAACCTTACACGGGACAAGACCCGAATACACCAAGACCTACATATATATATATATATATATATATTTGTTTACGTAGATTTTCACGGGTAAAGGTATGTAGGTCTTGGTGTATTCGGGTCTTGTCCCGTGTAAGATTGAGAATACCTTGGCAACGTTTCGACGAAATCTCATCCGTCATCTTCAGGCTGGTGTCTTCAGCTTCACCCAGGAGAACGAAGCTGAAGACACCAGCCTGAAGATGACGGATGAGATTTCGTCGAAACGTTGCCAAGGTATTCTCAATCTTACACGGGACAAGACCCGAATACACCAAGACCTACATATATATATATATATATATATATATATATATATATATATATAGCCACATATAGCAATACAAATGGAATATCTATTTAAATATAGAATAAATTGTTTAGGAAAGGTGAGATAGAACAGAACTGTATTCATTTTTTTAATTGACCATACATACAATGGCAAAAAGTTTGTGAATCCTTTAGAACAGGGGCTGCGTCATGTTTTAATGATTATTTGGTCGAATTTGATTTAATTCTATTTTAACTTTTGTATTTGTATGGTTTTTTTATGTGAGCCACCCTGAGTCCTTCGGGAGAGAGGGTGGCATATAAGACCAAATAATAAAATAAATAAAATAAATTATTTGTTCCTTGTAATTCATTATTGTTATTCTGATTGGCAGGGACTTTCCTGAGTCATAACATTTTTCTCACAATGAATGAAATAGTTTTATTGAAAGGCAGAAGAAATGTGAGATTTATTACGGACAGTATTCTGAAATCCATGGGTCTTATCTTGATAGTGAATATTAATATCTGCTGGAAGTTATGGGACTTTTGGGCATGTACTGTCATAGAAGTGATATTTTAATTGGGTTTGGTCTGTTTGACTTATGTGAAAAGAATATAGTAGCCAGTTTTAGATAAACAGATCTGTAATGTTCTTGGTAAACTGTACTTTATAATACAGGACATAAAGATAAAAGCTGTTTTATTTTTAGAGTTGAAGATTTTTATCTTGCCTGCTTGAGATCAAAAACTTCTTGTCTGTAGAGGCATTAATAATTTGTGTTATAAGAAACTGGAAATTGAGACTCACATTACCCTTTTCTTGATATGTTTATTAAATGTTGCAATTTATGTGGCTGCCACTCTGTCTTTTTATCTTTAATTGCTATCTATAGATTTCTATTTTAGTATGCTATATTATTTTGAACACATTAAGATATAACCATTAATAACCTTTTATGTGTTGTGTTTTTAGGGAAATCGGTGATCATTGGCATTTGGCTATTCAAGAAGCAATCTTGGAAAAGTGCAATGATAATGAGGGAATAGTTCACATAGCAGTAGACAAAAATTCACGGGAGGTAAAAAGTGATTAAGATAGTATATAACTTGTATATTCAGTTTTTCTCCTGGATGTCAACCCAAATTCTATTTTTTCACCTAGGGTTGTGTGTATGTCAAGTGTTTATCTCCAGAATATGCTGGAAAAGCTTTTAAAGCATTGCATGGATCTTGGTTTGATGGTAAGAAGTTTTCCATACAAATAATTCAACAGCAAGCTTCAGTAATTGTCAAATAAAAATATTGCATATGAAAGTGTTTTTACAATGCTTATAAAATTAATTTTATTTACATTGTATTTTTAAAATATTAATTTTTTAAAATTATATTTTGGTCCAGGTAAGTTGGTAACAGTAAAGTATCTACGATTAGATCGGTATCATCATCGTTTTCCGCAGGCTATTGCTTGCAGCTCCTCTGAAGCCATCAAATACACATATGAACTCAATGTCTCATCTTCGTCTCCGGACAGGCACAGCCAACAACCAGGGAAACTCCTGAGACACTTATTGTACTAGAACTGTTGACTTGCAGCAGGAGGTTTTTCCTGTCTGGCCTTGTCTTCCACATTTACTACTTTTTGTATATTAACATTTACATTAATCATTTTTCAGTCTCATTTTTTAGAATGTCTGAGTAATGGGTAGTACTGAATTAAAAGAGCATTGGCTATAAAATGTTTTAGAGTCTAAGAAAATCAACATGCTATGTTTTGCATGACAAATGTTGAGTTTATTAAGCATTCTCAGATGTGGCTGAACTTTTGCACCAACAAGTGTATGATAACAGTCCAAAAGCATGGAGATAAACTGTATTTCCATAGTTTCCTGTGAAATAATCTTGTGGGTATTTTGTAACAAAAGCCACCTACAATTTCTGATGGAAGATGAATAGATGTGTTAATTTCTGTCCAGTAATTACTTTTTGTTGCTGTAAACCTTTATTTGTGTCAGTCTGGGGATGGGAAGAATGCTGGCTTTAGTAGTTTTAGAGCAGAAAACAACTGAATGCAGATATGCTGGTTTTGTATATAAACATTGGTGGTGGCAGCACCAGCAAGTAACTTGTGAGGATGTCTGCTTCAAAGCAGTGAATAAGCTTCCTATTTTATTCATAACCAATGTTTTATTTAATTTGGCTGTATTATTATCCAAGGGCCAAATACCTTGAAGTATTAGATACAAGTTAAATATCTTTTGTAGGTTTTATATTAAAATATAAGGTTATGATTTTTGTGTGAATGGTCTAATATTGTTACTGTGATAATGGATTCAAAATCATGTGAGCAATAAAGTAATTGGCAGGTACTCACTTTGTGAAAAGTTATTTACTACAAAAGAAAATCTCTTACAATGTACTAATGGGGAGTATATTTTCCATTAAAATTTGCTACCTAAATGTGCACAAATAAAAAAATGCACATATTGAAAATAAATTCTTGATAGAGTGTAGAAATGCAGTACATAAAGATTTTTATATGTTCTATATTAAATTAAATGGGTGCATTGTTTACACCTTTAAAATTACAAAAAAAACCCAAAACATTTTGAAACTTAACCTGAAAATATAAAATAATTTGATATAGTAATCCCTGTCGAAGCAACATAATGTGTTGATCCAGTTGAATATTATATAGGTAAAGGGATGGAAAACCATTTTTTAAAAACATAGTCCAGTTTTTACTGTAGATATGACCTTGCAGCATGACCTTGCACAAATAATGCACGTTTTCTTATGGATAAATGAACATGACACACATTTGTGTAATGAAAAATCCTACTGTGCCTTATCATTGTGCTTTTTTGTGGGCAACATATTTAATAATGGACTGTTTCTTATCTGGAAAAAAATATTGGTCGGGTTTTGTCTAGAATGCTAACAAATATGTGTAATATAATCAGCCACACGAAGTTCTACTCTCAAAAAACAAGTACATATTTTTGACAAGAGAGTAGATTTTGACCGGTCTGTTAGGTTTTTCATGAAACTTACTATATACATATACAAATATGTATAATATACATATATATGTATTTATGTGTATATAATCAGGTTTTGCTGTATTGGTGCATCATAGTGATTTATTGTTCTGATCTTAGTAACCATTTTGTGACCTATTGCAAGTATGAATGTAAAATTAGATTGTGGCAGTTTAAAACGTTGCCTTTTGATGCAGATGCATCTTCTAAACTATGTGTAAACCCTGTACATTTGTTATAGTAAACTGTACCATTATGTAGCCTATTTTACACCTTTAAAATGTTGACCGGTTTTCCTCCCTGCAAGACAGATGGAAATGTGTATAATACCATTGACACTTCAGAAAGTCAGTTGTTTGTAATTCGTCCTGTAAAAACATAAAAGCAAAACGAAATCAATTAAAGATTTATTAGGGCTTTTTACACCCGTGTCAGTTCTTTAGGTCTTTTAACATCTGGGAATAATAGTTAAAATAGATTTCTTTAATTCTTGCACTGGTTGGGAGCACAACATTGGATGATGGTTAAAAAAAAAAAAACAACTACATTTTATCATGTCATACTCTGTTGATTATATTTTCTAATTAAATGCTGATGGAGATTCTCAGTCCTCCAGGTCCTGGTTGTCCCAAAGGTGTTTTTTTCAAGAGGCAACTGGACTTTCTGCTTTTCTTTGTAGACGTTTCGCTTTTCATCCAAGAAGCTTCAGAAACTTCGTGGGTGAGAAGGAACGTCTTCAAAGAAAAACCAGAAAGTCCAGTTGCCTCTTGAAAAAAACACCTTTGGAACTTCTAATTACTACTAGACTGTTCTGAAAAGTAGAGATAATGTGAGAGAATCTCAAGTTGATACCTTTAAGATCACCTAAGGACCCAGATTGTTGGAGAATATGCCTACTCTGTAAACTGCTTAGGGAGGGCTGAAAAGTGCTACGAAGTGGTGTATACATCAAAGTGCTATTACTGTAACCTATTCTTAATTTGCAGAAATTAGTATAGTTTTTACATGTAAAAATACGTTTGCAAGATGCTTAGAAGATTTCCATGCTAATTTTGGAATTTCTTATATGAAATATTCTCAACAGATTTTTTTTTCTCGATTTCCTACATAATGTTTCCTAATATTAATGGAGGATGTGGACAGATATGTTGAAAGGATGATGTCAATGACTTACTGCGTACAAGTCCAATCAGGTTTATAAAAGTTAATAAACTGAATTGGATGATGGAAGTTAAAATTATGTATTATATATTTATGAGAGGTCAATTTAAAGACATCTGTAGTAACAACCTTTGAAACTGGTTTAAAATCTGATTTTGGTTTTGAAAGATCCTTCATAGTTCTTTTATAATGAGAATTGAATAGATGGCTGTCAAGGTCTATGCTGTAATCATAACATTGTTGAACCTTCAGGAAATTCACTAGTCTTCAACACTGAATGTTTTAGGACTTCTAGGATTAAGTTAGATTAGGGCTGTCAAACTCAAGGCCCACAGGCTGGATCTCCCCTGCAGGGTGTTTAAACCTGGCCCACAGGGCTGCAATATTGTTACATAGGACTGGCCCACAATGCCTCTGGAGGCTAAAACGGGCTGTGTGCAGCCCCCCGTGCCTCATTTTCACCCTCCATGGCTTCCAGCACTCTGCTGGCCAAAAACAGGGCAAAAACACCCCCAAAACAGCCCAAAAAAGGGCCTGAAAATGCCCCAAAAACAGGCCAAAATGGGCTGAAAATGGACTCAAAAGCAGGCCGAAAAAGGGCCAAAAATCTGTCCTGAAAATGGGCTGAAAACAGCCAGCAGAATGCTGCAGGAGGGTGAAAATGAGGTGCAGGGGGGACGTGTGTGGACCCCGCACCTCCTGGCCCTCCTGCTGCCCCGCTGGCCCACAGAGAACTACAGTGCTGATCCAGCCCTTGAAGAAATCCAGTTTGACACTCCTGAGTTAGATTGTTAGGGATTGAGAATCCATTCTCTTCATCAATTTCCAAACATTCCAATTCTTGAATTATTTCCTGGACATATTTTCCATTTTTTTCTAGCTGATTGCGCATATTTAGTAATCAACCTAGCAAGCCTTAAAATGATCTGGAACTAGAATATCAGAAGGATAATTTCTTCCATGTGAAACTTTTATTGGAGACATGTAGTCATTTAGAGTGGCTGGATCCAAGAGGTATTGCTGTTTTATAAGGTTTTATCTTGAAAACACTGATAGAACTCCAATGAAGATTGGCTTATTTTGTTCTTTTTACAATAGGTGGTGGCATTTAATTCACCCTGATCATGTAAAAAAAGTTAATAGCAGCTTGAATGAGACGAGTGAGAGGTTAGTAAGAAATTCCAGAACTGAACATTGAAAAAAAAATGAGAAGAATGCAATGACAAAGCACTTGGATATTGTGGGGAAAAATCAGGAATTGAGATTTTTTGCTTTGTTTTAAACTGGATATATGAGTGTGGACTGTATTGCAGTTAACCTGTGATATGTTGGGAGATAATCGCAAGGATATAGGATCAGAAGAAAAACATCAGTTTAATGTAAAATTAATTAAAATCAAATATTTAAATTGCAGAAGCTCCTGCTTTTAAAAGAAATAAGTATTTATGGCTTTGCCCTTAAATCTTGTATGATAATCACAAACCAGCCAACTGGTTATGATTTATCACTGTATTAGAACCCCCATGAATAAAAGTGTAGTCCAGTAGGATGTGATTATAGGTAGTCCTTGACTAAAGATCACAAATGAGCTCAAAATTTCTGTTGTTGAGACAGTGAAGTGAATTTTGCCCCATTTTACGACCTTTCTTGCCAGAGTTAAGTGAACCACTGCAGTTGATTAGTAACATGGTGAAGTGCATGGAGCTTCCTCACTACTTGTTAGATTGCATAAGGTAATCCCATGACCTTGGGACACAGCAGTGGTCATAAATAGGAACCAGTTGCCACGATCATGAGAATGCTGCAAAAAACTAAAACATGGTCCTAAGTTACATTTTTCAGTGCTGTTGTAACGACTTTCACTAAAGGAACTGTTGTAAGTGAAGGGCTACCTGTATTGCTTCCTGTGTCATGCCACTGAACTGGAAACGTCTCTGAATTAAATGGTCAGATATTGGGCAAGTATCAGGAATTCGTGTGTTACATTTAGATGGAGCCCTACCTGGACTCGACCAAATTTATAGGAGAAAAAAAGAATTTGATTTTACTAAAGTTCTTTATCCATTTCTATATGGGATCTATGGACTCTCAGTTGCAAATGAAGTCAAAACAAAAGACGAAAGTTTTGCTGGCCGACATCGACTTATAAAGCCCTAAAAACACGTGCAACCCCCAGCCCGTTTCCCTTCCGCCCCCGTCCTGGGACGGCGCCGGTCTCTTTCGGCTCTATGCTCATATTTGGAGCTGGTTGAGCCGCTGCCGTCCAAGGAATTTCCCGTCATGCCGTTTGGAGCGGCTGCTTGGCCTGTACTTTTGCTGGACCGTGGAGGGTGGGGGGGCGCCTTTGGCCCGAGGCGGCTGCGGAAACAGTAGCTACCTTTCCTCCTGCCAAGAGGCTCTGCTGCTTTCTTTTTCTGCCTCGCCTCTCCAGGCGTGCCGAGCTTCCCTGACTCCTGAATTTATTTTGCTTGGCGGCGGCGGCGGCTCTTATTCAGATACCAGGTAAGGGAGCCGTAGTCCCTCCTCGCAAAGGCAAGGTTACCTGCCCTCTTCGTCTCTCTCTATTCGGATTTCTAGATTATTCGATCCGGCCTGCGGTGAGTTGAAAATTAAAGGGCGATGGCTTTTTGGAGGCGCTTTGTAGCGGGGCTGAGCAAGGAAGAAAAAAGGTGGAGGGGCCCTACTGCCGCGAGACACGTATTCCAGCCCAGCAGCGATAGCTTCCCTTAACCTCTGGTAGAATTAAGCAAGGTTGACTATCCAGCTAGGTCCGTCTAAAGTTGTCGTCATCATAAACTACCTTGTCATTCGTGTCCAGCGCAGTCGAATAATCCACAATAAACTACTTTAAGCATGGTTTAATTTAAGGACACCTTTCTTCCTTATTACCCTGACCCCACTTGCTTCCGACAACCCTGTCAATATCCACAGGACATACTTCTGATTAGACAAGGATAAGATTGGGATGATATAAGCCTCCCACCTGTATTTTGAATGTATGTAATCAAACCTAGAGTATCTGTTCAGGATTAGGCTGAATCTGGCTGGGTGATGGCTGTAACGAAATCCAGATATTAGGTGATAGCGTTCAATATGTAACCAAAGTAGGAATTTTGGTTGCTTTTTATATTCAGGTTGGGAATGTGGGGAGGAGTTCTTGAAGATTTTTTTTCTAAATTAGTTGGGAAGTCAGCCCTCCTTTAAAAAAAAATCACTTTCTTCTGAATGGGATTGGAGATGTTGCATCACTTTTAAAGCGAATAATCTCCTTAAAGATTCATATAAAGTATTAGCATTTGACACACAGAAATAAGGCCCCTGACAATTTGCCAGGTTTGGAGATGTGATGAGGGTGTGTTCCAACTAGCATTGTTTACATTAATATGCAGCAAAAATTTGTTATTAATCCAGAAATTTTTGCTTGCCTGTAGGATTAGAGATTAGAGTAATTGTTTTAGAGTTAACAAATAAATGCATTTTTCTCTCAGGCTTCTCAGTTAATGCAAGTTAACAAAGGGTATTTTTGTCTCAACCTTTAATATAATCTAAATATGTTTAAAGTGGTTGGACCACTTTATATATTGCTTTCCAGTTCTCATATTGACCATCTGTTTTCTTCTGACACCTTAGGTTTACCAGAGATAATAGTCTATAACTAGTAGATTGTTTATAGCCATATTTTGCTGGATAAACCACAATTGACTGGGTTTGTGCAAGACAAATCATCATTTACAAACAATAATAGATTAATTTAATGTGGTATCATGAAACCAGACAAGCCACATGATGTCTTATTATAGGATTAGGCAAATGTTTTGGGCCAGGACCTTATTTGATATTTTATGAATATTCAAGTAGCCATAGGAAGTATATTCACCATGTGAATGGCATGGTGGGCATGATCAATTTCAAAGCAACTGATTTCTAGAATTCCGTTTTCTCAGGCTGTTCTGTGGAGTGTCAGTGGATCTTTGCAACATGCATAATTGCAGCATGCCAACTTTCTATTTTTTTTAATTCAAATATTTTTTTAAAGAAATCAAGATTGAAGAGGAAGAGAGCCAAGTGATTTCAAAGACAGCTTTGCTTATCTTTTGATTTAAGACTCCTATGCAAACTGAGTTTGCTTTTGAAAAACATTTTTTATAATTATGTCAGGCTGCTTCAAATGTATTTGGGAGAAAAGAGTTCCAAAAATGCTCTTTGATGCTTGATAGTTTAAGCAAAACATTCTCATGTTATTTTTAAAATCTTATTATCTTTTATTGAATTATATTTCCCATCCCATAAAAATATAAAGGCTTTTGATAATTGGGTAATTTAATATTTATTAAAGTTATATGCCACCAATCTCACTAGGCAGCTTATACTATCACACATCAAAATCAATTAAAGTTTGGGAAATGTGGGAAATAACATATTCCTCCCACACAGATTTACCTTATAATTAATCTTTAAGTGAGTACTAGATTTGTTTTTATCTGTTCTTCAAACATCATATTCAGTGTTAACTTCTTAAAGATATGTTTTTTTCCTTGGGTCTGAAGAAAAAGATTGTGTTATGTTTTTTCTCTAAACCAGTGATGGCAAACCTTTTTGTTGTAGTGTGCCGAAAGCACGCATGTGTCAGCACCCACAAGGCGCCCCACACCCCTGCGCATGCACACACAACACCCCCCCGCCCTTACCTGCACTGTGCATGCGCGTGCCTCCCAGCTGATTTTGGCCCATATTAATACCGGAAGCACCGAAATGGGCCAGTTTTTCACTTCCCTCAAGCCCCGGGAGGATGAGAAAGGCCTCAAACAGGCCGAAAATCAGCTGGGAGGTGCACGCATGCGAGTGCAGGTAAGTTTGGCTGGGGCTCGCATGCCTGCATAAATGGCTCTGCATGCCACCTGTGGCACACGTGCCATCGGTTCGCCATCATGGCTCTAAACTGACAAACCAATGCAAAGCTATTTATTTTTCCTGTTCAGAGGTGAAGATCACAGTTATAAATGCAGAGTTTTATGGCAGCCAACACTTACATACGATAAATTAACCAGGCACATTTGGAAATAAGTCTTCTTTCTACTACCAGTTTCTCCAAACTGCTAAAACTAAGATCTTATTTATTATTTATAAGTAAATTTCGTTCGTTTGTTATTTTAGTTTTTGCTTTATTTCAAATCTTGTAGAGTTCTACCCATATTCTGCTTTCTACCAAGCAGAAAACTAACCACTTGTTTAGTTAAAAATGCAAGAATATTTTTAGTTAAATTGAGCTATAACGGTTGCTATTGGACAGATAATTTGTTCATGCACCGAGTGTGAAAAGCAGGTGATAAAAACAATAGAAAACTTGCTTGGCAAGGGTGACCCCTCCCATTATGCCATCTATATGAAAAGCAGTGAGCTTTCCAAGCTCCGAGTTTGCACTGTCTAAAAATATTCAGCTGGGCATTGCTTTGGTGCTCAGAGCAATGAAAGAGCTATTTCTGTGATCTGACTTGTTTATCAGCATCCAGCCCATAAATGTGTCCACTCTTCTTTCTGCTCCTCTTTTGGGGAAAGAAAATCTATACCGTGGCATCCATCATCATCAGCAGAAGTCTGCTGTTAATGCCTGAAATCCCAATTTAGCATTTTGGAACTTTAATTATAAATTGTTCTTTGACTCCATCTTGGATAAAAGATAAATAAGATACTGTCCTGCATGGGAAACGATGTTTGTGTACATGGCTATTTACATCAGGCCACACCACTTGATATTATTAAATCTGCCAATCTTGGGGTCTGTTGAAAACAGGGTATAGTAAGGTATGAGAAAGTAGCCCTTCTTTGTAATAGTCCCGACTTAATGGAATGCTCTACTTCCAGAAGTACATGTAATCCCCATCCTACTACACTTCCACAAAGAGCTTGAAATTGTTTAATGTCTTTTGGACTGCCTCTGCCTATCTGGGGGGGTATCTTTGGTTTTTTATTGTTATTTTTGAGTTTTATTATAATTTTTGAGTTTTATTTATAATTACCATATTTTTTGTTTTCTTGTTGATGAAGGCCTTTGCAACTGACACAGTTGTATGGCAAGAATTGCACATGGTTTGGTATATAGTTCATAAAAAATCTCTGATTTAGAATAGGCTTAATGCAGGAGATGCCAATGATGTTAGGTATCTAAAACGGAGCTTAAGAAAATACATTTGACCTTGTCACCATATTGGATCTTTAATTTATTTAATTAATTTAATGTGGGGGATGCAAAAGAAGGTAATTCTTTGATATCTCCTGCATTAAATTTTACTCTAAATCAAAGATTTTTTTAATCATCTGGCTGCCTATGTGCTTTCTGCCTTTACTACCGCTTTTTAGATAAGAAGCCAAGAAGAAATGATTTTTTTCAGCATGGAGGCAGTTTTAAAAGTTTCAGACAAAAGTTTTACTATTATATTTTCAGTGATAGTTATAATCCTCTGTAGGTAGCTCAGTAAAGTATTGCCATTAGCTTTTCCTTATTATGGGGTTTTTGTACTTGAATATAATAACAGAGCCAAGTGTATTATCCTGTTT
This sequence comes from Naja naja, assembly GCA_009733165.1. Taxonomy (NCBI): domain Eukaryota; kingdom Metazoa; phylum Chordata; class Lepidosauria; order Squamata; family Elapidae; genus Naja; species Naja naja. The sequence goes on along the minus strand of CM019154.1, from coordinate 1,027,954 downwards.
GTCAGTGTGACCCAAGATAATCTCAAAAGTGAAAAGTTTACCCTTCCTCAAAAAAATCCAACCATATAACTTCTACTAGAAAGTTACCAAAGTTACCATTTTGAAGCTGATATATGCTGATATATGTAAAACTTGATCATCTTCCCAAGTCTTTGCAAACCTAGTTACTGTCAGCACTTTGATGCCAAACTGGGGATGTAGATAAGAGGGCCTTTTATACTCTTTCAGTTAGATAATCAGACTATCTCAATTCAAAAGTGATCTCTTTTTGCTGCTGGAATGCATGAAGAAAAGGACATTTAAAAAATATTTTGTTTTCAGGTTTTCAGACTATTAGAAATCTCAGAATATTAGGAAAGGTGGTTATGCATCAGAGTCAGCAGGCAACATTGTACAATTTCACTCTACAGTGTAATTGCTATTTTTTAAAAAATTATTTATTTGTATTTATTTGTTTGGAATTATATGCCGCCCTATCTCCCGAAGGACTTAGGGCGGCTCACAATGATAAAAACACAGAATACAAAATTTAAAATTACTAAAAGGTATTAAACAAGAACCCAAACAAATATCTAAAACCCCAACAAAATCACAAATAAAAACCCCATAAAAACCCACCCTCAATCCAGGCCAGCCTGTTGAAACAACCACGTCTTCAGGTCACGGTGGAAGGAATGAAGGTCAGGGGCCAACCGAAGCTCCAGAGGTAACTGATTCCACAGGGTGGGTGCTCCCACAGAGAAGGCCCTACCCCTGGGGGTCGCCAGCTGACTCTGTCTAGCCAATGGCACCCCAAGGAGGCCCTGTCTGTGGGAGCACGGGCGATGGGCAGATGTTGCTGGCAGGAGATGTTCAAGAAATACCCTGGACCTAAGCCAGGTCCGCTGGTTCGCCAGCTTCGTTCTGGACCAGGATGCCCTGCGTCAGTCACTCATGCCCTTGTTACTCGCGATCGACTACTGCAACGCTCTCTATCTAGGACTGCCCTTGCATACCATCCGGAGACTGCAGCTGGTGCAAAATGCGCGGCGCGGGCGTGATGGAGTTTCGGTTCTCCATGTTAGCCCTCCTGCTGCCATGCCTTGCCTGAGCAACACATACATGACATGGGTCCTTATTATTAAGGGAGCGACTGCTGCCGAGCTCGAATACTAACCGCCCTGCACGTAAGTCACAGACAGGGACTCCTTAGTCCCATCAGCCAGGCAATGCCGGCTGGCGGTCCCGATGACGCGCCTACTCTGTCGTCCCTGAACTCTGGAACCAACTTCCCTGGGCTCCGCTTGGCCCCGACCTCCGCACCTCCGCCATGACCTGAAGACCTGGTTATTTGACCAATCGGCTGTGACCCATGGGTGGGGTGGTTTTTAGATTTTGTTGGATTTTAAGTTTTGTATTTAATTGGGACCATTAGTTTAATTCTTTTTTAAGTATTTATTGTGCCTGTTTTATTGTAAGCCACCCCGAGTCTTCGGAGATGGGGCGGCAAATAAGTCCCATTAATAAATAAATAAATAAATAAATGTAGGGCTTTTTAGGTAAATACAAGCACCTTGAATCTCACCTGGAGGGCAACCGGCAACCAATGCAGCTCATGCAGGAGGGGTGTAACATGGGAGTATCGGGATACTCCCATCACAACCAAGACGCGCATTCTGCACCAGTTGAAGCCTCTGAGTGGTCTGCAAGGGTAGTCCCATGTAGAGAGCATTGCAGTAGTCTACACGGGAGGTAACGAGTGCATGCGTGACTGTACGTAAGGCATCTCGGTCCAGAAAGCGGCGCAACTGGCGCACCAGGCAAACCTGGGCAAAGACCCCCCTGGTCACGGCTCCCACCTGATCTTCCAAACTGAGCCGTGCATCCAGGAGGACACCCAAGTTGTGAACCCTATCTACGTTTGCAATAACTAATGATGGAACAGCCTGGCAAACCCAAGATGCCGGTATGTACAGCCACTTGGTCTTGGACGGGTTGAGCGAAGCCTGTTTCTTCCCATCCAGATCCACACCGCTTCCAGGCACCGGGACATCATGTCAAGGGCATCACTGATTTGGTTTGGGATGGAGATAAAAAGCTGGGTATCATCAGCATACTGGTGAACAATATGATGGAACAACCTGGCAAACCCAAGATGCGGTATGTGCAGCCACTTTCGGTCTTGGGCAGGTTGAGGCAAGCCTGTTTCTTCCCATCAGATCCACACGGCTTCCAGGCACGGGACATCATGTCAAGGGGCATCACTGATTTGGTTTGGGATGGAGATAAAATAGGTATCATCAGCATACTGGTGATACCTCACCCCAAAACCATGGATGATCTGGCAGGCTTCATATAGATGTTGAACAGGAGGAGAGAGGACCAAGCCCTGAGGAACCCCATGATGAGAGGGGCTTGAGGTGATCTGTCTTCCTGCCAACACCGACTCTGCTTGACTTGAGAGAGAGTAGGAGAGAACCACATAAAATGGTGCCTCCACTCCCAACCCCTGAGGCTGCTGATTAGATACCATGGTCGATGGTATCAAAGCAGCTGAGAGATCTAATAGGACCAGGACAGAGGAATAACCCCTGTCCTGAGCCCTCCAGAGATCATCCACCAGTGCGACCAATGCCGTCTCCGTGCTGTACCCAGACCTGAAACCCGATTGATGCGGATGAATCATGCTTCCTCCAGGAACCCCGGAAGCTGACTAGCCACCACGTTCTCAACAACCTTCGCAACAAAGCGAAGGTTGGAGACAGGACAAAAGTTGTTCAAAACGGCTGGGTCCAAGGCAGGCTAGGAGAGGCCTCACCACTACCTCCTTCAAGGCGGCAGGAAAGGATCCCTCCCTTAACGAAGCGTTGGCCACTGCCTGGAGCCAGCCTCGTGTAACCTCCCGGGTGGCAAAAACCAGCCAGGAGGGCCACGGGTCCAGTAAACACCTGGTGGAACTCAACCTCCCCATGATCCTGTCCACTTCATCTGGAGTCAGAGGCTTGAACTCTTCCCAGATAATATCCACAAGACCCATCGCTCCTTCATATAAAATTCTCCAAATTTTATATCATTAAGAAATGAAAATCTCAGTAAATGCTAGCAATTTAAAATTCTGTAAGTTAAAAATGTTGAAATTGGCTTTTAAGGATTTGAAGTTATGATGTGTGCTCTCCCCATTTTGAACCCTTGATAACCAACCCGTATTTAGGGTTCTTGGCAGTTTTTGCCGGAAATTGGTATTTATTTCTGGTTTCTGGGCAATGGGTTCGCTTAATGCCTGTGGCATTTAGTAACTGCAATGTTTGCTTAATGACTGCCACAAAAAAACTACATTCAAGCATGATCACAAAGTGACTGGCTTTATGACTATCATGACTTACGACCAAAATTATGAGTTCATTACAGTCATAAGTTGAGGACTACTGGTACCTGTGCTTGTCAGCTGTAGTTTGTCAGCTGTTGCCTGGTCCTGAAATAATTCTGATAAACTTTTATTTGTGTACAGTGGCGGCAATTGAGAAAGAGGTGATTTTAAGACATGCGGCTTAAGTTGTCATTTGGACAATGTTTAAGAGTGACTTGTTTCCCTCTAGTGATAGGAATTCTATATTATGGGAGCCTACCTGACTATGATATCCTGTATCTGAGTTTTTGCTCAGCGATTTCTTGATATTGGAAATTCTGCCTGAGATCTAAAGGCAGATCTTATTTTTATCTCCTGCCCAGATTATGTAACCAGGAGGCTCAGTCTTCTTTCTGTTGACTTTTTCCCATCTTTTTTTACTGTATTGCTATGAGTTGCTTTAATTGTCTTGTTTTTAGCTGTTTCATCTGATTATGTGCTGAATTATACTGTTTTAACTTGTAATCATAAATTGCTTTACAAGGGGATAAAGAATTTTATATTCCTTATATCTGCCAGTAAAGTCTTTACTCAAGGGAATCCTGACAGTATTACATGTCGTAAATATGCATTTTTTCAAACATGGCAACTTTAAGATGTGTGGACTTCAATTCCCAGAATTCCCTACCCAGCCTGTTCTAAATCAGGTGTGTCAAACTGGCAGCCCATGAGCCAAATATGTCATGTGCAGGCCACGCCCATCCCAGCTCCTGTGATTGGCTAAATGCATTATAATGTATAGCTTGCCTTCAAATTAAATCATTAAGGTTGATTGTAAGAAAACATTAAGAAATTAAAAAGTGTAGGTCATAATCTTATTTTAAGTTTCACTGGTATAACTTTATGCTGAAGAATGGTTAGAATCTGAGAGAATCCTTTTCAAATGTCTACCGGTATCTGGTTATCTTCTGAAAATTTTAGAAAACTCTATTAGTCAATGTGGCAGAATATGAAGTGTGGTGTATCTTGTCAGACTAAGAAATTTTGCTAAAACACATAAGCTTTCATGAGGGAAAATTAATTTGTAAAGTATGCAATAAATGCATTTGATAAAATGAAGAAGTTCATGAAACTTTATGACTTTTAACAAAATTGGTTAGTTGAAAAGGTGCTATCAGACTTCTGATTTTCTTCTTGCAGTGATACGGTAGTAGTAGTTGCCTGTAACAGTGCAGCACAGAGCAACTAATCTGTTTTAAAACTAGGTGTGGGATTATTTTTAGGTGGGGAAGGATTTAAAACATTCTCATCTAAGTACAATCTGAAGTGGTATTATGTTATTAAAACGTTCAGTTATCTTTCATCACAGGATGTATTCTACTTTTGAAACATTTAATTGTTTTCCCCATGGGCAAGTCAATCTACATTTTATTCTTTGTTTTGCATTAACTTGCAAAAGCTATTTTATTCAGCTTTAGCAACACAAGCTGGCTGTTTGCACTTTTTTGCCTGCTAACCACTAGGGGATGGTCTGTTCCTCGTTTAATGGAGAGAACATCTTTAGTCATAAATTGCTCAGTTAAAGTGTTCTAGAAATTCTCTCTTCCTGGGGCACCCAGCTTTTTAGAGGTAGATTCATCCTTGTTTTTTGCCTGACCTGAAGAGTGATATCACTGCCTTTCTCCCTGTTGCACTGTAGTTGCTTGAGTCACAGGCTTTGACACAAGCCAGATGGCTGCAATTGGTAGGCGTGCAGGCTGCCTGGTGCTACAGTTGATGAAACAGAATAGGAAGACCTTTTATGATCAGCTGCTGGAGCCCAGTAAGACTACAGCTTTGCTAGGTAATTACATTTTCACTGCACACTTCTCTTTCTCAAAGTGAACATACATTTTCATTTGCTTGCTTGGAATGTGTATGCCTCTTTTATTAGTTGATCACCTTCTCCAAGAGAATGGTCTCTGTGCATGATTAGGAAACAGAAAATCGTTATGCAGTCATTCATGCAAATTACATCTTTAATCCTTTTTTCAGGCTATTGGTTGTAGTGTTTATCTTTTCTTGCTCATTATTGTCTCCACTTCTGCTTCTATAAACATTTGGTGCCTGTCCTTTGAAATAATTTAATCCAAGTAGTATTTATTAAGATACACTCTAAAGCAAATTAATAATTCAAGATATAATGAAAAAAATACAGCAGGAAACAAATTGAGGGATGGGGATAGCACTCTACATAGCCATCCAGTACAGAGATTTGGACCTAAAGTGTATAATCAGAAGACTATCTATTCAACGTATTCTTGCCGTTTCTTCCCAGAAATCTTGTCCAGGAGTTTTTTGAGTACACTTCCAAATAGCTTATGGTAGATGCATGGGCTTCCGTACTATGATCAATATATTGATTTCCAGGAAATTTTTAAAAAGTCCAAACTGAGAGCAGCAAAATAAGTAAATAAAATAATGCTTTCATTATACCTTGCCAGCAAAAAAGATGCCAGCAGCTTGAGCTAGCCTGCTCACAGCCAGTCAGGGACAGTTGCCAACAGAAAACAAATGAGTTCAGCTGGCCCAGCAAGATGTGCTTACAAAATATATGGGGACACACTATGAATTCCCTTTCATCAGTATCATATTGCAGAGACAGAAAGGAGGGGTTTGTGCTCTGATGTCATGCCAGGCATAACCTATCCTGCTTTGTTGCTGACACCTATGGGCAGATGAACTGCGGTTGGAATGTGATCTGCTATTGTTGGCATTTACTATATTATTCTAGTGATTTTTTTTAACAGTCTAAGGCTGATCGTTGTTATAGCAAGTTCAAGTTGAAGATACTCAGCTCACAGAACAGTACAAATGCAAGGTAAAAAAAAAGTTAGCTGCCTAGCTGGTAACAAGGCAGCTGCTGATCCCTTATCAATCACAGCTTGATAATGGAAGATTTTGGATTATCTGTTAATGCACAGAAAGAAAAGAATAAGAAAAGTAAGAATATAGCAAGGAAACAAAGTAAACATACAGACATTTGAGTTCATCACAAGTATAAACAATTTTAGTATCTCTTCACTCTGTAATAGTTTGAAAGTCCATTGAAGTTTACCAGAAATAAAATATCTTAACCTTGATCAAATAAACCAATTTTATATTCCTTCCTTTTAGTTCTAACAGTGTTACTCTTGAGTCTATTTAAACAATGCTGTAAATTTGATCCATTCATGCAATATTCCTCAAAACTTTAACCAGCCTCTTTTGTAAATCCAGTCTAAAAATCATTCAGGTCATTCCCTTGATATATTATTGGTTTATAACAGCTTTGCTGTTTACAGTGCCTACAAATCATATTTCTGTACTTATCTGGCTTGATCAATTATCCAAGAGAAATAGATAGCACTTCCAAATAATAATTATCAGTTTTTGATATAAATATATTTGAAACTTCGTTAATGCATTCTAATCTGAACAAACATTAAAGTAGATGAGTACAGCACAAGAAATTGTGTATGATTCTTGCACAATGTACTTGTCCATTACATCAGGGATCCCCAACCTGTGGGCCGCTGGCTAATTGCCACTGGGTCGCATAAGTATCTGCCTCCAAGTGCACTCACAGCCCCATTTGCGCAAGTTTCGTCGCAGGTGCACACACAGCCCTATTTGCACGCTTTTCCTCATGGGTGCTCGCAGTCCCATTTACATGAGTCTTATCACGGGTGCTTGCGGCCCCACTCGGGACCATCGCCGCAAACGTCACAGGCACTGCACTTGCCCCTCCCACGCATGCAGTTGCTTCTTCCACAAAATCATCACCTCTTTCCTCCCTCTTCCTCTCTGGGCCATGAGCCCAAAAAGGTTGGGGAACTCTGCACTAGATGTTTCTGATGAGTTCTGCTGCCTTCATTAGAAATTGTTTTAAAAATATGTAACTCAGCAAGTGGTCATTACGTAGAACAGCTTTAATATGGGCCTCTCATATAATTTTCTTTAGATTCATTTTGTCCATTCTGAGAAATTCAGTCCAATGCACATGGAGTTCTTTTTCATTTCTAAAGAAAGGTCTTGCTGCATGCATAATTATAGAGAGTATTATTAAAAATTCAACTATTTTAAGGTACTAATTAGTTTGTGTAATAGTAAGTTCCTTATTTTTAAAACTTGTAGAACTTAAATGCAAACTAAAATAATAAATGAACAAAATACTATGTTTCTTTCTGAAATTTTTATGTCATCATTTTCAAATCATTTTCTTAAAATTGTTGTGTATATATGTTTGTAAGTTGCTTTATTTCCTGGGAATAATTGCTAGATTGTTGTGCAAGGAATGAGAGAAACTCATTTAATACGTGTGTATTTGTATTCTATGTTGTATGTTTCCTTTCAGAAAAAAGTCATCATCATTTTTGCTATGAATGTATCTAATTTTTTGAAGTTTTAATTTCATTTTCATCTTTTTTTCCCTTACTCAGCTCTTGCCCCTGTTCTTTGCCTCTGGTTGTGTTGGTGACGATATTACAGTGATGTCTGCATTCAACCTACTGCATTTGGTGACAAAGAGCCAGCCAGTGGCCCTGCAAGCCTGTGGGCTTCCCTCAGGTTGACTGGGTGCTACTAGTGGTTATGCATATGGTGGTTCTTTCTACTAGAGGAGGCATCTCTGCTACAGGAAATAATAGGCTGTGGTTTGCTAAGGAATCAGCTTTTTAAAGCTAACCAAGCTGAAAGTCTTTCAAACTATATTGTTACATCACTACTTTTTTTTAACAATAATTGGTAACAAGGGTTACTGTTTTAGCTTCTACGTAGGGTTTGATAAATTTGATTGTATTTTTAGTTCATAAATAAATAGGCACTTTGCTTTCTCTAAATGTAACAGTAGTCTTAAATAGTTTAGCACGATATTTTTATCAAGGGATACTATAATCTGGTGAGGGGCAATATGTTTGATCTTAGGAAACATTCAGTGCCATTTTAAGAATAATAATACATCAGTTGAATGCAAAGTTCTTACAAGCTGTTGCAAATGAAAATTTTCTTTTAAAATTATGTACTAATTTAGCCCACTATTTTGCTCTATTTTCACAATTTTTGGTCATAACTTTATCTTTGTATTTGCTAGATCTGCAAATCAAGCAGAAACCACCTTGAAATGCAAAAGAAAAGGATAAATAATATTGTTGTTCAACGTATTCATAAAGGGTAACCCACATAGCACATTTGGCAATGTGAAGAATCACTCTTCAAAATGCTGATCCAGCCTTGGTCTCTGGAAGGCCTGTCATGGTTTTGGAAGCTTCCCCTCAATTTGCATGCCTGTGAACATGTGTAGACAACATTTCCACTTGGACAACCAGTGAAGTAGCAAATAACACTTTCCTACCATGTTATCATGTTGGAAGTTCCAAATAAAAGTATGGATAAAAGAGCTGATTAATAGTGGAAGGAAAACAGGCAACATGCTTCACAGCAGTAGAAAAAGCTCTCATCTGTTTTATTTATTTATTTATCAAATCTTTATGCTGCCCGTTTTCCCTACAAGGCGACTCTTGGTGGCTTATAAGTTATAAAACAAGTAAAAAATAATTAAAATATCAAAACATTAAAATCTACACAGATTAAAATATTATTAAAAACAGCACTGAAACTGAAATTAAGAGAACTAAGAGATGATCAGGACAGGGATGAGGTCTTTTTACCCCATCAGCCAGCCACCTTCAGCAGTGAGCACTCCCTCGGGGCCCCACACTAACTGGCAAAGTTAGGTTTCAATACTCTTCCAGAATGCCAAAAGAGAGGGGGCAATTCTCACCTCTTGGGATAAAATGTTCACAAGTGTTTAGGCCACAGGAAAAGACTTCTTGACTCCGCCTGCTTCAATTCCTTAGCAGACATCCATAGAGGGGCCTCTTCTGTTGGCACAAGTGGGATGGGGCTATCCCATTCCAGATACCATGCATCTCCTCTTTATGATATAAATAGTCATAAAGGCAGATTACTCGGAGATTCTGGAACTGATAAATGACATAGACATGAAATTGGCTTAGGTAAGCACAGTATATATTATTTATATATTTACAGTTTTTGAATTAAGACATTAATACATTTAACCATTTCATTTTAAATACAATGTATACATGTATATTTAGATAGTTTTAGAATTATACATATAATACAGTATATCCTTTAAAAAAAAAGACAACACCTTCATATAAATAGTTACCTTGTCCCAAATTCACCATACTCTACACATTTTGTTTTCTTCCAAATATTATTTAAAGTGCAAACTATTTTTATGTCATGTATTTATTGTTTTTTTTAAATCTTAATTTTTTAATTGCTGGAATTTGATTACGTAAGAATAGATTATTTTACTATATGAACTAGAGAAATTTCAGTTTAAAAGACAATAGCTCTCAAATTCCAGTAGATGGCACTAATTAGGTATTTTTTATATTACCAAAATACTGTTCTGTAATACCCAAATCTTAAGTTTAAGATTTAAGTCTGAATACATTTTTTTGTATTTTAACTGGAGAATTTAATTTAGTGGTTTAAAGATCTTGAAAAACAGCAAATTAATAAGTAGCATTACTAGTGAAGTACCTTTAAAATAAGTTTTAACAATACTAGCAAATTATTGTTTTGACTCCTTATGTTTGTTAACTTTGTAATTTGGAAGGTAAAAATCAAATATTTCCTCCTGTGATTTTGTCTTCCGGTAAATATCTACTAATTTTGAATTTATGCATAAACCTACCAACATTTTCTGTAGCAGAGTGCCACATTTATATAGGAGAAAAACTTACTTTGCTTTGCTGTGAGTTTGTATTGTATGAGCAGATTCATCTCTAAAAAATATACTTTCCCCCCCTTTTAACCCTGTTCTTCGCTTTCATCACTTCTTGCATGCAGTAGAATGCTTTCTTTTCCCACCCTTTAAAACCTGGAAAAAGTAGTTACATAATTTTAAATAAATTAATGCTGAATATGTTTTGAAAGACACAAATGCTTTCTAACTCCAAAGTAATTGTATTCTAAATAAATATTTAGATACAGTGTTGTGTATTTAATTGGCGGAATATTTATGTGCTGTTTGTAAAACATTTCCTGCTGTTCACAGTTAAAACTGCAGTATGTCTATAGGAAGGTACTGGGCATATCACGTTAATCGTTTGATAGTGTGTATGTATTTAATTTTGAATTTTATACCTATGCAATTTAATTGTATTTCATCTATATAGTGTCCTTATCTATGATTTTAAAATGTGCTATTAGTTATTTTTAAATTTATTATTATTAATTGCATTTATATCTCATCTTTTATTAATATACCTCATGAAGTTACAACAATATTATATTAAATACTAATAAAACCAAAATAAGTGGAATATTATTCCCTCCTCCTGCCCCAGTGAGATTGGCCTTCTGGAAGGCCCTCAAAACTTGGATGTAACATCAGATTTGGGGACCCCAAGGAAGTGTAGAGCCTGTTAAATAGTTACAGTATATTGTATATAGTTAGAGTGCCTTCTCCTCTGTCTTTTTATTGTTGTGTTTTAGATGTAGCATTTAATTTTTAATTGTTTTTAATAGTAGAAAACTATGGTTTTATTACACCACCCTAGAGTTCCAAGCAAGTGAGATGGGCACCGTAAAAATGTAATAAAATCAATAAATTAACAGGAACGAAAAAAAAGACATTTTAAACCATACTTATTATAGTACCTATTGTCCCTTCTTGAATACATCTTTGCCCAATTCTGAAATGTCAGTAGAAGTGATACAGATAATAATTAAAACACATATTTAGTGAATTTACCAGAGAATGTGACATGGTTAATATTAACAGTAGCTGCATATTATATTAGGATATTTCATTTTTTTAAAAAATTTATCAACAGAACTTACTCATCTTTGTGCCTATCATAATGCTTATTGACCTGGATGATGGACATACAATGGTACTTCGGTACTCATCATTAATTGGTTCCAGGAAGCATGTTAAGTACCAAAAACAATGAGTACCAAACATTTTTTCCCCGAAGAATTAATGTAGTGAATCACAAAGCAGCCGACCCCAATAAGTTCAAGCTTGCGCGTTGAATACCAAACAAACCATGAGTACCGGGATAAAATTTTCATATCAAAATGTGTTTATCACATTTGACGAGTTTCAAAGCAGTTGAATACCAAGATACCATTATACTGAGATGTATGCTCTAGTCAAGAAGTCCTCTATGTCCTACCTTCATCTGGTTACAGTGGTTAAAGCAGCTTATGGCTTTCATATATATTGCATCAACTGATTTTCATGCAAAGTACATCCTTATGTATTCAAAATAGCTAAGGCTTTTGCTGGAAACTAAATCTATAATATATGAAATGCATTTATATAGATTTAGTTATATGGCATATATTTTGCATTGTATATTTCTTTAAGAGACATTTTATTTATTATGTTTGGAATAAGCCAAAATTCTTTATTTATTCACTTAAAGAACAAATCTTCATAAGCTTTAAAGTATGTCTGAACAATTTTAGGAGTAAAGAGCGTTCTAAGAGCTGTGGTGTGTCCAGGAAATCACTGCATCAAGACAATTATCGTTCTGCAAAAAACTCACCACTTATATATTTCCTGTATATTTGACCACTATGTTCTGTGCCCATGTGAACCTTTGCTATTCTTTACGAAACCTTCCTCAGCATTCCCAAAACAACATGATACCAGATTCTGCAAAGTAGCATGCATGTAACTTTGCTCTTCTGCTTCTCTTAAATCCTCAGTATTGAATTTGAAGTAATGTGTGATAACTTGAAAATATCTTGGTATATAGTATAGAAAAGGTCAAACATTTTGCAGGTATGTAGTATAGAAAAGGTCAAACGTCTTAGCATTTAATTGCATAACCAAGGTTGCCATCTAACCATAAATTTAATTAAAAACAACATTAACTTAACTAATACAGTGATTCTCTTAATTTCATATACTTCTCTTACCTGTATTGAACTTCGTTGTCTGGTATTTTGGTCTTTGCCTGTAAAAAAAACCATTAAATACTTGGATGGGAGAAAATACTAGGATAGTAAGAGAATTGTGGGGAGGGGGAAGCCTTTAGAAGGTAAAAGATAATTACTTCTATTTTGTGGCCAAAAAACCCTACATAGATATTATTATGAAAATCAAAATTGTGACTTGAGATTTTCGATTACTTTAAAAAAAACCAAACTAAAGCAGATTCAGTAATTAGTTCATTGTTTTGATCTCTTGAGCTGTAGGGTTTATGTGCTTATGAGTCCTTCAATGAGTTAACAAGTCTAAGTTGCAGAGGCTGCTCTGATATTTGGAAGAAAGTGTTGGCTTATTCTCAATAGTAAATATTTAGCAGTAATTATTTACAGTTTTATAATCTTGAGTATAGTCTCAACCTTTTGTGGAAACTCTGTTTTCCTTATTTGACGTATTTTCAAATCCTCTTTCCCAAGAATTTAGCAAAGAACAAACTTCCATATTTCCCAAAGGGCTCCAAAAGTGGTTTACAACTTAAAAAATGAGGAAAAAACAAATGTTTTTTGGTTGACCTTCAGTCATAAAGTAATATTAAAAGCAGCAAATTGCTTCAGAGCTTGAGGATAATCTAAAATGTATGCATTTTTTTCAAAAAAAGTATTCTTCTGTTACCATTTGATTTCTTTGTCCGTTAAGTGGTGTATTCTATTTGCCACAGCAAATAAGATAAGAGAACATCCCCATGCTACATTGGATGTTGTGTTTTTATTCATTCATTCCTCTCTGCTTTGTGCCCTAAAATAGTAGAATAGACAATTAAAAAATGAAACAAATAGCCTCTTTATAGACATGGTATATGATCAAGGACTATAATAGTTTATATAATAACATTTGTGGGAATTTTAACATTGCCTTTCTAATCTTTTTTGCCTTCAAATAAAAGAATGTTTCATAGTTTGAAGATACAAGTTTCCAATATTTGAGTTCTTAAAATAATCAATATTATGAATATTATAATATGAATATTATAAAGCAGATACCTCTTTTACTGTTAGGAAATTATGTTTATATTTTGGGATCAAACCAGGATGTAGAAAAATCTTCTGATTTGCAAGCCGTGGTCTTCAAAGTCTTCCATTAAAATAAGTTCTGCAGAAATAAATGTAGGCCTTACAGCTAAAAGACTACTTTTAAAGAATGCTTAAATCAAAACTAATGTATAGTCTGAGAAATAAAAATGTTCCTTTTCAGGACCTTACAACTAACAGCTAAGGTTCTCTACTATTAAAAATTATGTGTACAGATAATGTGGCTAGTTGATAGAGACCAGCACTTACGAACTTTCTTTTTACATAGTATAAAGAGAAGGAAAAAAGAAACATCTTTACTTAAATTTAAAATTACTTTTTGTGAACACTCCTTAGTAATGATTGAGAGTAGAAAAGCAGAAAAGCACTCAACGTTAGGAAATTGCAATTCAATACCATGTAATTTAAACCTGCCGTTTCTCTCCTTGTACTAAATGACATACAGATGGGTTGCTCTAGTCATTCTATTTTGAGAATACAATTGTTTCTTTATAAGGGTATATATCTGTTGCTAAAAAAAAACCTTTGTAGAGATGTAATCAAGCATAAATCCTTCAAAAACTGGGAGAAAAGTTTATTTTGAAAAATGTTAATTGTTCAAGCCAAATATAACAGCTAGATCTTAATCTCTTAAACACCTGTATGCTTTTAGAAAAAATCACTACACATACTTATAGCCTAAAACATTTGGAAATGATGAAACTAGCATGTTCAATATTTATTGTGTGTATCTGTTTACATTTGTAAGTCTATAGCTATACTTCTTGTTGCCTTGCCAGACTAGCCTGTATTTTGTTATTTATCAAATAATGAGAGAGAGAAATGTCTAAAATGAAAGAGCAATCTTAGAAGTAATCTGTCTAAATTCAAAGCGAATTATATCTCAGATAATATGTGAAGGATTGCAATCTTAAAAAGTTTAATAAGGAAGTGTTTTTGTTCACAAACCATAAGATTAATGAATTCATCTGAGATTCACATCTTAACAAATGCAGTGTTGCTGAACACGTTTGAAAAGCTAAGAACATAACTTGCAGAATGAAAATATTTTATTTTAATTTTAAAAGTTTTTTAGCTATGCAGCTGCCTCCATTAAATATTAGAAAAAATTATATTAAAAATTTCATCCATTATCTTAATAACTTCCTCTAAGGAATAAATATTACTTTGAAACTGTGTTGGCACTCTTTTATATATCAGTTACTTGATTCATTCTCCATATTGTCTTTTTCCATTTCAGTTAGAGTGCTGCATAAAATAGAGTATTTCAATTTCACATTCTGTTAGTTCTTTTCATTATGTTTGGAGATAAATGAAAGAGCTCATCCCTAAAATATTCTGCTGAGCAGCAGATAAGTATAACCCTTCTCTGTGTACAATATACCTTATCTACTTGCTGCTTGATTTTTAATTGGATTTCAAAAATGCAGATTATCATACCTTGGACAGGAAGTACAGCAGAGGAATGTGTACTAGTCTCACTTCCTGCATATATCATCTTTAAATTGTTCCTTATCAGGAGTCAACTCAATAAGCTTCCTTCAAATTCTCTTAATCTATGTGTTGAGAGATCTTTCACAACATTAAATCTCTCCATATTATTCTGTTATATAGTAAATATGTAATTAATAAACTTTTAAAAGAAACTTATTTAATCAAATTGTAGGCATTACGAGGCATTCTTTAACTATTTTATTTTATTTATTGGATAAACAGATTTTATTTTGTAGCCTTGGTGGTGCAGGCTGTTAATAGCCTAGCACTTAGTTCCAGCTGCCTGCAATTACTGCAGGCTCGAATCCCACCAGGCTCAAGGTTGACTCAGCCTTCCATCCTCTCGGGGTAGGTAAATTGAGGACCCAAGATTGTTGGGGGCAATAAGCTGACTTTGTAAAAATGCCGCTTAGTAATAAGCAGGCATATACAATGGAAGGAAGGCTATTGCTGAGCACACTGGGTTGTATCCCCAAAATTGTAAGCCGCCCTGAGTCTCCGGAGAAGGGCAGGATATAAGTATGAATTTTTAAAAAAAACTTCGTATAACTATATTTCTAGAATTGTTTATTTGCTTTTTCTACAAATATTTTTATATTATTAAGGATAATTGCACATGTTCCTAAGTATCTACATTCCATTCTATTTTAACTCATCTTTAAAACCAGTATGCATTTTACTAAGCTCTAGAATTCTTAGTCTTTTAAGTTCCTAATTTCTTATCTGAATTTTCTGAATTCATGTCTATCATATTCATTCCCCTTATATCCAGGGATTTTGCACTGATTTTGCACCTATATTGCAACCATCACAATATTTGCCTCAAATTTATTTGAGTTGTATGCCATTAAGCAAACTTCAGTAGTTATAAACCATAATCATAATAATTCAATTAAATAAAAATGGTAACAATTAAAACACAAACAATAATGTAAATAAACTATATGGAACAATAAGAAGAATTTGGAGTCCCATCAGTCTTTAGAAGAGTTGTCTACTTTTTTAAGCATGACTCACAAGCACAACACTCAAATTAAAATATATCCCTCAACCTGGAAAAAAAAGTGCTTTAAGTGGACGCTGGTTTAAGTAAGTATCTGAATAATACCCTGGGTTTTTTCAGCAGCTATAAGATAATTTTAAAATATGCTTCAAAATTAATGATAATTAAGAATCATTGCCAAGATTTTTAAGTGATCACAACTTCTGGTTAAACGTAATATGCCCTTTACCTTTTACCTATTTACAGATGTCTTATAGGGTTTTAATACTAACGTGTATTTATTGAGAAGACCTGAGGAACGCAATATTAGGCTCCAGGTGTTACCTTCCTGCAAAGGATAATGTGATGGTCAGATCTCACAAACGTGTGTTGACTTTTATGCATAGTGAAAGCTTTGGCTGCCTCACATTCTTTTCACATGGAGTCACCTGCTTGTGTACAATAACCTTCTAAAAATTGGGTTTGATAGAACAATCCGCTGAATCTCTCTAATGCATTAGGATGTAATCTAGCTATCTGGAAAAGTGAATGTACAATAGAAGCTATATTTGGCTAGCACGCAATGACTCGGGAGTTTAATTGAAAAGACTCCTTTTTCCATATTTTATCTTTTTGCAGGGTCACGTAGGGAAAAAAAGAACAGTAAGGTGACTTTTTCTCATGAAGAACTGAGAAAGCGGCTGACACCCTTGCAGTACCATGTTACTCAGGAGAAAGGAACTGAAAGGTACAGCAAGGAGGTAGATGGTAATAAAAAATAAGATGTTTCTTCTCTCTTTCATTATGTTGTAATTTTCTCTCGGGGTTTCAAGTAATTCTGTTTAAAAAGCCAAAAATTTGTAGCATGGGCATGAAGTTCAGCAACTTGATCAGTGTAACTTGGTTATTGTCACTTTATGTTTATTTTACTTTACTGCAACATTTGTGCAAATGGCACATGTCATTTTTTTTGTTTTGGGGAAGGAGATTTGAATTATAATGGAAATAACCTGTAAGGCAATATTTTTGAAGTAAATATGAAAGAAAAGAGAATGTGGTATGATTTCATTTTTTTCCATTTCTTTTTGTTTGTTTCTTTCTTTTCTTAGAAAATATTGTGTCATTAAGCAGCTTTTATATTCTGACAAAAGTGAAAGTGAAAGAAAAAAAGGCAGATGGTTCTTTTTCAAGGATCGAATAATGAATGTAGTTTATTCTATTTGCTTCATACAAAATAGATATCTCTGCTAAGATGGTTTTGAATCATTTTGATTCTATAAGCTTAATAATATGCTTAAATATTTAATTTACAATTAATTCACAATTTTTATTATTTTTTTTATTTTTTTAAACAATAGATTTTTATTGTTTTCCACCAGTACAAATCTTAGTTCAATTTTTCAACAGCTTTTGCATCAACATATAATATTAACTTACATTTCCATCATCTATTTGTACATGTCATTAATACATATTACCTTCATTTACAATTACTGTTATTATTCATCTTTAACCTTTTTGTCTACCTATTTACATATTATGTTTCACTCTTGAGAATTCTCGTATAGTCATCCTTTCTAATTCTTATCTCACTTTTCTAGCCACATGTACCATCTATGCCAAACTGAGTAGTATTCAGATTCTTCTTTTTCTCTTGTTTTTAGTGTGAGCATATCCATTTCAGCACAGTCTGCTATTTTTTGTAAAATTAATTCTTCTGTTGGGACCATATGCTCTTTCCACACTTGTGCATAGGCTATTCTGGCTGCTGTCAATATATGTAATATTAAATATTTTATCTTTTTTGGGTATTGTTTTTGTATTATCCCAAGTAGGTAGAGTTCTGGTTTGAATTCAGTTTGGTGCCCAGTGATTTCTTGTGTCCATTCTCTAATTTTAGTCCAATAGGACCTGGCTTTGGGGCATAGCCACCACATGTGATAAAAGATACCGTCAACTCGTTGACATTTCCAGCATTTTGGGTTAGAGTTCAGGTACATCTTAGCTAATCTTGCTGGGGCTAAATGCCATCGGTAAAACATTTTATATAAATTTTCCTTATATGTTGCGGCCATTGTTAGTTTATAATTTATGTTCCATAGTTTTTCCCACTCATCTAAATTTATATTATAACCAAAATTCCGCGCCCATTCTATCATCGTATTCTTAACTGTTTCTTCTTCCATTTTAAAATCTAGCAGGTATCTATATGCTTTGGATATAAATGTTTGTTCCGGTCCAAGTAAAATCTTGTCCAATTGATTTTGCCCCATATCAAATTCAAATTCTTCTGAGTCTGTTTTATATCTATTTTGAATTTGAAGATATGGCCACCAATCAATTGTAATTCCTTGTTCTTTTAACTCTTGATTTGATTTTAGTTTCCCTTGGGCATCTAATAGATCGTTATATTTTATCATTTTGCCTAGATCTAGTCTGTTTGGGTGTATCATGGCCTCCATGGTTGACAACCAGCGTGGCATTCTCATATAGTGTTTATTTTTTATTTTTGTCCATGTTTGTAATATTGAATTTCTTATTAGATGCCTATTGAAATAAGCATGTGTTTTACCTTTTTCTCCCATAAATATGCGTGCCAGCCTTCATGGAGGTCATGACCCTCTATCGTTAGTATTCTTTTATCACTTAATTTAACCCAATCCTTGACCCGATTTAGTATCGCTGCACAATATTTTATTTTAATTAGACTTGCTGAATGAAAATCTCTGGGTGCTAAAGCTCCTTATGCCTTCAGACATGGACTGTTGATCATGCACTTTCCATGACTTCAGTCAAGTCATTTTCTGTTGTTTGCAAGATTAGCACAGTGATGTAGTACATGCAAACAGTAAGATATTCGGTCACTTAACAACAACTGTATAAAAAAGGCACCCCATAAAAAGAATTGAAAGGATAATAAAAGCAAGCTGTAGAGCACTTAGACTTCTTGTTAGAGGAACACAGCTGATTTTTATTAAAACAATGACCTCCTAGCCCTTTAAATGGTTAACTTAGAAAAGTATTCTTAAAGCAGTAATACTATTTTTGAATTTAAAAATTCCTGACTTTCCCCAGCTTGGAATTCAGCTTCTCCCCCCTTCCGCTCCCAGCTGACCATCATCTAACATTAACATTGATTCTTTTGGTAGTATTATTACACATTGTCTTCCACTTGGATCTTACGCTACTGTATTTGCTAAGGTATCAGGTAAATAACAAAGAATCAAAATGTAATGATAAGAATAAATGGTTAATTCTTCTCTTACTCTTTCTAGTTATAATTATGATGTATAATGGTCTTTTCTCTAAAGCCTTAGTGAGTTACCTGAACTAAGACAGTTTCATCTGTACTACTCACATGCATTTTTTAAAATTCCGTTTTTAATTTATCTTTTATTTTTATGTTATGTAAATCTGTTTAATGATCAAAATAAAATATTTTTACTTTGGTTTAACATAAGGTAAATAAAATATGTTTCTAAAATATTATTAGGGTTTAAAAAAACAAATTTGCAGTGGCAATTTAAAAAATTAATTGAAAGTGGGTTGAAGAAAAGCTTTTTCATCCAGGAAGCATGTGTGTTTATACTTTAAAACACAGGCATATAGTGAATGAAAAGAAATCTCATCCTCAAAGGTTCAGACGTGAAACAGTAAAGGGAAATTTATATCTCAGCTGTCAAATCTAATCTATAAATCTAGTAGTAGGTAGAGACGATCAGCTTCAGAAAAATCAAGTTCTAAAGAGCCAGTTGGGAATGGGAAGATTCCCCTTTCAGTCGGGCTTTTTAAAAGAGGTAATTTCATTTTGTCTGTCTTCCATGTTTCCCCCACCCCTTACAGTTGGAAGAGTTGGAGCCAGGAAAGCAGAAATTTCAATCCCCAGAAGTCTTAAGAGTGGAGCACCAGGAGAAATTATAGCAGTCTAGGGGATAGTAGCACTAGATCTGTATTAGCATTTTAAAAAAAATAGGAAAATTATTTCAGTATCTATACAATTTATTCTGGCTATAAATGCGAAAGTTATTTCTACATTGGAAGCAATTCTGAGATTAAATTTGCAGAGTTATGGTTAAACTACCCAGAATCTGCGAAAACTATAAAACACATTTCTTTATAGATAGTCTTTAATTTATGACTGGTCACTTAACAACCATGCAACATCCTGGAATGGATGCTTTATGGCTTGTAAGGCACTTCTGGCCATCATAAAATGGAATGCCACATCCCCTTCCCACAGTCACGTGATTGCATTCCAGAGCTTGTGAACCACCTCATCTTTATCGTTATAACCTCCTGCAGCCATGAGATGTTTTCTGCTAGTTTCTGCAAATATTGCCCATTTAGAAGAATGGGTGTGCACTTATAATGATAGGTTCCCTTAATGACCATGATGATTTCACTTAACCACTGCTGCAAAAATATCATAAAATTGGGTGCAGGCTTGTGAGTGCCTCAGCTTAACTATCACAACAATTTATGAGTGGACATTCAGTTGCCAATATCAGTTGAAAGCCAAGAACTCTCTGTAGTTGACTATTTCTTACCTCTTTCATTTTGCATAAGGTTGCCTCGCCCAAAAGAAAATAGAGTTATGAATTTGTAAGTATGCATACTAAATAATTATTTCTGTCTTGTGCTTTAGTGCCTTTGAAGGAGAATATACAAATAATAAAGCCCATGGGATATACAAATGTGTTGTTTGTGGAAGTCCTTTATTCAAGTAAGTAGATTGAAGAAAATAAATGCAGTTTGTGACATCTGACTAGTTTGGGAAAACATTATTCTTTGTAATTACTAGATAGAAGTGGGTAGATGTAATCTGTACTTTTAAGCAATGTTGACTTAGAATTCTGAGTGCTTTGGTCAAGGGCAGAAACTATCAGAGATAGGGAGTCCCTCAAATAACCTGATCTATGCCTTGAAAATTTTTACCAAGAGTAACCTACTATTTAATTACAGAGTTGAGCATACAGAGTACAGGCTTTAGTTGTAATTACAGTTAAAACTAACTGTATCATATCTGATGGCTTGATCAGCAATGAAGTGGTTGAGGTCCAAATTGTATACTCAATAGTGGACAATATTTTTCTTTACATTACTTGATTGAAAAAGGCATACTTGAAATTGGCCTTTCTCAATTTTAAAGCAGCATTCAGCTTCATCTCTGTGACATTGTTATGGAGAAGTCTTTCAGATACCTAAATTGACAGGCAACTTTTCTTAATCCAGCAGCTATCTTCAGACATTTAATTCGAAATGAGGTGTAACACTCAGAAAATGTTCTGGAATACTGTGTGCATAGAGAGAGTGGTCAGAGAGATGTATTCTCCCCCCCCCCCAATTTATTCAACCTCTATAATTGAATTCCTAGACTCACCAGATTTCCACGCACCTAAGACTGTGGGTAGCAGTATATTATTCTGTTTGGGCAACGTAACAATTATTGCCTGTATGTTGTGTTAAAACATGTAGTGAGGATCATTGTCTATTATTGCACCTTAAACAGTCTGAACATAAAATTACCAGGAATCTAAAATTGTGATTTTGCCAAGTACAGAATACTTTGGTATAAGGAATACAAAGTAGGAGGAGAAGATGCAATATACAATATGCATCAGGTTTCTAGTATGTTATGTTCTATGTTTATTAATCAGTTTGATATGGGAAGATGGGAAAGAATGAGTGGGAGCACCAATATTAGCCGTGGACAGGGATTCTCTTATAGCCTAATTTATCTCTATATAGCCTAATTTTATTTTAACTATGGGGTTTTAACTTTAATTCTGCTTGAATCTGTTTAATATGTTTTTAACTAATTTATTTATTTTTGTATTTTTTAGCTGTGAGCCACCCCGAGTCCTTTTTGGAGAGGGGGCGGCATATAAGTCGAATAAATAAATAAATAAATCTCACAATTGAGAGTTGCAAATTGTGATGAAAAAATGAAGGGAGATAGCCTGCATTGCATCATTGGAGGAAAGGGATCATATAAATCTTAACAAATACATAATAATTGAACTCTGCCATAAAGGACCTCATTTTGTGCATTATTCATAAAATAATATTCATATCCCTTTACACTAGATGAGTTAGAAGATCATTTATTATTTCTTCCTTTGCCATTAACTAGTATACTGCTTTTTGGTATTTAGCTGTTTGAAAACCAAATAAGTAACAGTAGCTAATTCTCCATCTAGAGCCAGATTCTGCATGCCTTTCCTATCTGCTTACCGTTTTCCATATTTGCTTTGAATACATTTTTGTATTTAAAAGGCACCACTTCTATGCTAATATGTTATTACATTTCTAGCAACGTGGTGACACTACCAGGCCTTCAACTGAGAAGGACATTCAGTTGTCATGCATATTAATTTTGTATTACTATATTCCTGTTATTTAGGATTATTAAAATGTGTTACTAGTTGAATGTTTGCTATTTGTGAATTGTGGAACATACTGAGATTTTCCTGGAAATGTCATGAAAAAATAACATGTTCTGGTTAGGTTGAAATGATGATTCTTTATAGAATTTTAGCTTTTTATAATCTATATAATCACATCAAACTTGTATATATAGATTGAAAGAATCTGCCATTTCCCAGGGACTTTGGGGCATTTCTTTTGAACATACTCATACTAAAGTAACATGCTCTTTATAGTTAGAAGCTTTAACTATAAAATATTTTTTCTTCTTCTCTTCTGTCCCATATACAGGCATACCCCAGTAGTTTTTAATTTTGTGATATAAATGTGGCTGGAGCATGCCCACTAATTGGTTTGAGAATTAGATCTAGACAATGCTTCTTACAGCTTGTTCAGATAGGCCTTGTCACTTGGTTAGTTCTGCTTCGCAGCACTTCAGGAACATCTTGAAAGTAATTACTCAACTTACATTTTCCCATAGCTGATCTGACAGCTTCAAAGGCATTTGAATTTAGGACTGTTATTCATCTATATCTGAAACATGATATTCTCAGAAAGGCTAGTTTTCCTCTTTCTCCTTCTTCCTCACTGTTAAATATTACCTTTTGGTAATATGTGTAATGCTTAAAAACTATAGGAAACTACATGTAACAGAAAGCTTATATTTTTTTCTTTTTCATAAAAAGAAAATCACAAGTAGGCTGAATATCCAACTATGTGATAGGAAATAAACTTTTTTTTTCAGAATAAGTTGGATTAAAGAAACCAAATAAAATAACTATCCAGTGATGTTCTCCAAAGGAATCCTTATCACAAGTAAATTAGTACAGTTTTAAAACTGAAATATTTAAGATGTACTGTTTGTAATTTTGATATTGGATTTTTCACTTGGGTGTTTCTTGCTGCTTTTACCAATCTTGTAAATGAAAATATTTGTCAATATTTCTAGAATGAAAATAAGGATACATTGGGTCAAGCGTATTAACAAAGATTTCATACCTATTGCTTGAGATTTATTATGAAGGGCTTTTTGAGCTAAAAAGCTTTTTATAGTTACAGACTGTACAAATCATGTCTTCATTTTGCTTCATTTTAGATCTGAAACGAAGTTTGACTCCAATTCAGGTATGTTCAAAATCTTATGTAGAACATGCTATTTTCATGTTTCAAAATATGAATTTATCAGTTAATGTTTAGACTTAACTTTAGATCTGGAATACCCAATTTTAAACCAATTATCAAGTTTCAGGATGCTGCAATGGATTTAATGTGAGTGGATTTTTTTTGTTAGTTCCATAACTAAATCATTATTTAATTTTATTCTTTTATATTATATGACTCTGGGGAAACCATGTCAGTTCTTCATCAGCTTTTGAGTGATATGAGGCTGAGACAAGTAAACACACTAATACACACACACACACACACACACACACACACACAGAGTAGGCTTCAGTTATAGCAATTAGGACTGGGATTGCCATTGCTAAGTGCTACGGTTGTAAATACCAGTACAATGTCCTATGACTGCATCACTTAGCAACACCAGTGCAGGCAGTTCTGGTTGCTGTTGTAATCCCAAGATGTGCATATTGTTTGCTTGTTTATTTGTTTATTTACTGTACTTTTATCTCACCTTTATTACTTAACTAGTCTTCAGTTATTAAACTGAAGATTATAACATTTTTATTTAGAAAATTGCCTTGTGGCCCCTCATTAGCCACAAAAGCATTCTTCAAAAATCATTTTAAAAAATAGAAGTGGGTAGTTGCAAACCCTGCCTTGGGTGAACAAATTTACCTGCTTTTGTTAATCATAAATTAGGGTCATATAAGTGGTCATACCTAACAAGGCATACCAAAATGTGCCTATCACTGTTTACGTAGTGGAAAAAACAACACATGAGGCAAATCTTCTCTTTGGTCTTCTGGGTTTCTATTAGAGCTGATAATGACAGAGAAGAGCTGGAGAGCAGATTCCTTCCATCTGACCCATTTTATGAGCTGCAGATAGACAGTATATTTGGGTTCTTACAAAGCATAGAGTCAAGCTTTATCATATATTGTCCAAAAGCATTTAAGGTGAGAATGGCACCAGAACTCTAGAATTTTATATGAATTATGGTTGTTCTATTTTTATGATATAGTATCGGAATTCAATTTCATTTTAATTGAACATTTTCTTATTGAATGAAATGTGTGTAAATAACTGTTTTACCATTCTAGTCTATAACTGATTTTCTTTTCCCTTTAACTAATCCTCTGCAGAAAGGAAATCTCAGTGCTAATTATTATTATTTAGCGTATGATGAGAAAATGACAGAAAAGAAGTAAACAATATATAGTATATATATATATATATACTGTCCATGTAATCATATATAAAACTTCTAAGAGGGTGTGGCAGTGGCCTCATAACTGGATGTTCTGTTCAGCTACCCAGGCAATTGCCTCGGGGGTTGCTTCATGCAGATCTTGTAGGGAACCAGAGAACACATGTTGTAGGCAACATGCACAGTATGTTTAATAGTTTGCATATCAGGACCACAATCACAACAAGGGGAATCTTTCCATCCCCACTGATACAGGGCAGAAGCACCTCTTCCAGTAACACATCTCATTCTGTTCAATTTCAACCAAATATAGCGACGAGATCAAAACCAAGTGGCTTGGTAGAGGAATCACTAATGACCAGGCCACAAGAAAGTACCTTAGACCACAGGTGTCTATCATGTCACATGATGTATTGCAAAGTTTTTTGCCTTTGCTAAGCCAAGGTGGGTCTGGCTTGTGTGTGATGCATCCGCCCGTGGGCTGCCAGTTTGGTACCCTTGCCTTAGATCATCCCTCTCTCCATGCATTCTCAGGGTTAAAGGGGTAGATGTTAAGTGAATAGCTGGCCTAGCCGTTTTTGGGGGGGGTCAAAAGAAAATAAGGCCCGGCCTTATTTTCTGAGAAACATGGTAATAATCCATTCTCCCCCCCATCGGAGGTTGTTTGGCATTCTTCGCCTCCAGATGGGAGGAGTCAATGTTGGACGCCTGGATACTCAGTACGGTGAGGTCAGGTTTACAGCTAGAGTTCCTCTCGCCACCCCCAAATTTTTTTGTGACCTGTCCTGTTTCTTGGGATAGCTCGAAATGGGCCCTGATGGATTCCGCCATCCAACACCTGGTGGACATCAGGGCCATTCAGCTGGTTCCAGTGGCTCAACACGGGCTGGGTTTTTACTCTCGGCTGTTCGTGGTCCCAAAAGCATTGGGGGGATGGCGAGCCATCCTTGACCTCAAGTGTTTAAACAAGTTCAACCCATACAGGTGTTTTAAAATGCAGACCCTGCACCCGATCCTAGAGAGCATTCGGGAGAGCGACCTCTTCTCCTTCATTGACCTCATGGAGGCTTACCTCCACGTTCCCATCTGGTCTCATCACTGCCAGTTTCTTCGTTTCTGTTATCAGAAAGTCCATTTCCACTACCGAGCCTTGCCTTTTGGCCTCTCGTTGGCTCCACGGGTCTTCACCTGTGAAGCTCCTGGCAGTATTGGTGGCTTCGCTCTGGGCTGTTCCAGTAAGGATCCAGTGTTACCTGGACGACATCTTGATCCAGTCGAAGTCGCATTAATCCGCCCATAGAGATCTTTTGACTACAATGCTATGTCTACAGGACCACGGGTTTTCTATCAACACCAAGAAAAGCCACCTTTTTCCTATGACCCAATTACTTCACTTGGGCGCAATCATAGATACGTCTCTCTACCAAGTCTTCCCCTCTCCAGATCGTGTGGAAAGCCTCAATGGGAACATCCGTCAGATCCAAAGTCAGCACACTGTCCCTTTGTCTCTGCTGTATCAACTAGTGGGGAAGATGATCTCCTGCATTGGCATCGTCCCGTGGGCATGTCTCCATTCTCAACCTCTTCAATGGTTCCTGCTGCCTTTTCTTTTTCTTTTTTAATTTTAAAAAACTTTATTAAATACAAAAAGTTAAAATATACAAATATACAAAAATGAAAGACAAAGTCATACAAATAAACGTCACACTTTCTGTGATAAAACTAATTATATTTTTCTTCAATACATTTGATAGTGAGTTAAATATTTCATAATTAATTATTAAGTGGCAGTTATTCCCTATATCCTGTAAGTTATCTGTTATTTATACTCTATAAAACATAATAATCTATTATTGTTATTTGTTGTTGGAATATAATTATGTGTTTTTACAAATATATTCTATCTATTACTTAATCAAAGAGCGAGGAGATCTAAAACTAACATTTGTAAATTCCTGTCTTTTGGTATATGTGTCATAATATGTTTTGTAGATTCATTTCCCCCCCTTATTTCCTACATTCTTTTTTTTTTTTTTGCACTCTAACCAATCGTACCATTTATCCCAAATCAAATAAAATACCGAGTCGTCCTTTCCTTTTAATTTTAATGTGAGCTTCTCCATTTTAGCGCATTCATAATTTTTTGGGATGATAAAATGTATAGGCGGTATATTAGGCGTTTTCCAGTATTGTGCCAGTGAGATTTGTGCTGCTGTTAATATGTAAATACTTTACTTTGGGGGAATAACCCTCTTTGATAATACCCAGGAGATGCAATATAGGTTCCCACTCCAATCCACCTTGGACGATTTCCTCTATCCAAGTTTTGATTCTGATCCAAAAAATTTTAACCACTGGGCATGTCCACCAGAGATGAAAGAAGGTGCCATGGTTTCCCTTGAATTTCCAACAAGTTGGATTTACTGTTGGGTACATTTTTGCCAATCTGGAGGGTGCCAGATGCCATCTGTATATCATTTTATATTTTATAAGATAGGTCTATTCCAAAATTTTTGCCCATGCTATCATTGGTCCTTTCATGATTTCCTCAGCTAATTCATATTCTAGTAAATAATTGTATAATTTAGATATCATATTTTTTTTCTGGGCCCAAAAGTATCTTATCAAGTTGAGTATTTTTTGTTTCTAATCCAAATTCTTTTAAGTCCTTCTCATATCTCATTGCTAATTGAAAATATGACCAACGATCAATAATTATTTCTTGATTTTCTAAATCTTGGATCAATTTAAGTTTCCCTTCATTATCTAGGATGAGGTGATATTTAAGCTTTTTGCTAATATCCATTGTATTAGGGTGGAACATTGCCTCCATTGTTGATAACCATGTGGGGACTTTAATATAGTGATTTCTTCTAATATCTGTCCAAGTTTTAATCAAAGATTTAAGTAGAGTATGTCTATGGAAATATGAATGGCTTTTACTATTCAGGTTCCACAAGAAGGCATGCCACCCTATTTGTAGGTCATAGCCCTCTAGTGTTAGAATTCTTTTATTTTCCAATTTGATCCAATCCTTTATCCACACTAATACTGTTGCTCTATAATAGGTCTCCCAAGCAGGGAGTCCAAAGCCGCCTCTGCTTTTATTGTCTTGTAGGTAAATTCTTTTAATTCTTGATTTCTTGCCTGCCCAGATGAATTTCATAATAATTTTGTCCAACTCTTCAAAAAAATTGTCTAATAATATAGGGATCATTTGAAATAGGTATAGCAATTTAGGTAGAACATTCATTTTGATTGTGGCAATTCTGCCCAATAGTGAGATCTGCATTTTACTCCAATTTCCCAAGTCTCTTCTGATTTGTTGCAATACTTTTGTATAATTATCTTCCTTCGGGGTTATCATTTTAGATCTTAACCAAATACAATTTGTAGTCCCATTATTTCCTCTAATTCTTTTTCCTCTGTTATTTGTTAAATTTTTGACTAACATTTTAGTCTTTATTAATTTTCAGCCCTGCTAATTTACCAAATTTATCAATGTCCCTTAATAAGGCCTTGGTGGTGCAGGCTGTTAATAGCCTAGCACTTAGCTCCAGCTGCCTGTAATTATTGCAGGCTCGAATCCCACCAGGCTCAAGGTTGACTCAGCCTTCCATCCTCTCGGGGTAGGTAAAGTGAGGACCCAAGATTGTTGGGGGCAATAAGCTGACTTTATAAAAATGCCACTTAGTAATAAGCAGGCATATACAATGGAATGAAGGCTATTGCTGAGCGCATTGGGTTGTATCCCAAAAACTGTAAGCCGCCCTGAGTCTCCGGAGAAGGGTGGGATATAAATATGAATTAAAAAAATGGTCCTGAATCTATTGGATCCCCTATGATAAACGCCATATCATCCATGAACGCTTGTAGTTTGTATTCTTGTCTTTTAATCTTTGTACCTTTGATTTCCTCATTCAATCTAATTCTATCCAATAGTGTTTCTAATATTGTTATGAAAAGCAGAGGCAACAGTGGGCATCCCTGCCTGACGCCTTTTTTTATCTCAAAAGGATTAGTAAAATCTCCATTTATCATTACGCTTGCCTTCTGCGTCGAGTAGATTGAATGTAGCATCTTTGCAAAGTTGTCACCGAATTTCATCAAATTTATCTGACATTTCATAAAGTCCCAATTTAGGTTATCAAATGCCTTTTGCGCATCCAGGAAGATGAGCAACTTGACTTCCTGGATGTGTCTCATAAAATTCTAATATATCAATTATGGTTCTTGGTGTTGTTTCTAATCTGTCTCGTGGGAAAGAATCCATTCTGGTCAGGATGGATCCTGTCGTTAAGAATTATCTTCAATCTTTCCACTATCACACTCATAAAAATTTTGTAATCTGTATTCAAAAGGGATATTGGTCTATAATTTTTTATTTGGTTGGCATCTGCACCCTCTTTAGGGATCAATATAATTCCATGATTCCGGGAGTCTTGCCTCTAATAATACCTCATTGCAAATCTCTAGAAGCAGATTTTCTAGTGGCTCTCCTATATCTTTGGGAAACCGTCTGGACTTGGGGTTTTGTTGCTTTTTTGTCTTTTGATCACTTCTTTTAACTCATCTAAAGTTATTTCCTTATTTAGTATCTCCCTCTTATCTTCCATTAGTGGATGTAGTGTGCTTTCTTTCAAATATTCCTTTATTTTATTCGGTTCTGTTACGTCTTGATTATATAAATTCTCGAAGTAATCTCTTACAATTGTTTTCTTTTTCCCCAAGTCCATCTCTATTATTCCGTTATCTTTCAATTGATATATAGTTCTTTTTTTATTTTCTTTTTTCAATTTATACGCTAGCCATCTACCGGGTTTGTTTGCGTATTCAAAATGGTTTTGTTTTGTATATAGCAGTGTCTTATCTAAATCTTCCTGATCTAACATATTCAATTCATATTTAAGTAATGTCAAATCATTTCTAATTTGTTCATCCCCCGGTGCTTTCATTAATCTATCTTCTAAATCCTTTATTCTTTTCATTAACAAATTTTGTTTCTTCCACTTTTCCTTATTTCTGTTGGCCGTATAGGCTATAGATATTCCCCTTAAATACACCTTCATTGTGTCCCAGAGAGTTTGCAATGAGGTATCCTGTTTTTTATTAAATTTAAAAAATACATCTAATTCTTCCCTAATTTTTTGAGTATACCCTTTTTCTTTCAGTAGTTGTGGATTAAGTGTCCACCTACTTTTCTTATGAGTTTGATCTTTCCAAACTATCTGCAACGGATTGTGGTCTGCCCAAGTATTAGTTGATATCTCTATGTTTTGTATGTCCTTAAATAGATCATTATTCACCCATGCCATATCTAACCTTTGTGTGGATTGGAATAGAAAGTAAATTAAGTCACCCCTGGGTTCAATTTCCTCCATGCATCTACTAAATCTAGTTCTTTGGCCATATCGAAAAAATATTTAGGCAGTATATTTTGGGTTTTTTGATGTTTTTGGTCACTGGCATAATCCTGTTTATTATTAGAAATTGCATTATAATCACCAATTATGCAGATCATGGGATTTACTAAATCTATTAGTTTCTCATATAGGGTTTTATCAAATTCATTCTGATTTCTATTGGGGGCATATATCCCTACTAGTAAAATCTTTTTATTTTGTATAACCACCTCTACAAATAATATTCTTCCAATTATATCATTATAAATCAATTTCAACTCTGTTTCTTCTTTAATATATAATGCTACTCCTCTCTTTTTTCCTCTGCTAGTGATGTATATAATTTCCCCAGTTTTTTGTTTTGTAAATATATCTGATCTTGTAATTTAATATGAATCTCTTGAAGATATATTATGTCCAATTTCTGTTTCTCTAGTTTCAAAAATATTCTTTTCCTTTTTGATGAATCATTTAATCCACTGATATTAATAGATGTTAGTGTTAGTCCTTTTCCCATTATTCTTTATTCTAGGCTCTATCTCTCGTTGGTTTTGGTTGCTGTTTGGCTTCTAGTTTTGATTCCTGTTTCTTCTCGAATAGGTAGTTCTCCCCTGCTTTCTTTATCTTGGTCTTTCTCTCTTTCTTTAGTTCTTTGTTGTACTTCTTCTTGACTTGGCGTTTCAAGTTCGTCTTTACTACTAGTTTCCTCTTTCGATCCACCTAACTGTTCAAAGAAGTTTTGTGCTTTAATTAAGTTATCAATTTTCAGTCTTTTTTCATTCCATGATGTCAAGATACCTTCCAGGATAATCCATTTAAAGGGGATTTTTTAAAAAAATAGTTTGTGAGGAACCGATAGTCCTTCCTCTGTTCCTGGACTCTTCTTGGGATTTGTTTCAGTACAGTTATTTCTCTGTCTTTATATTTTATTGTCTCCTCCCTTGAAATCTTATAGATTATGTCTCTGACTTTTCTCCTGGCAAATCTGATATGGACCTCCCGAGGAAGTCTATGCCATCTCGTGTAACTAGTATAAACTGTAGAGGTCATCTATTTCATTTATTATGTCATTCTTGTCTCTTTGGAGAAATTCTGCTAAGAGTTCGGCCATCACCGATGTTAAGTCCTCCTCCTTAACTTCCTCTACACTTTGGAATCTTAAGTAATAAGAGGCTCTATCCATCTCAAGGTAGATTAAGGCCTCTTCAATTTCTTTGTTGTGGCCCGTGACTTTTTTGGTCTGTGAGTTCTAATTTTTTCTCATTTTGATCAGATTGTTGTTCAATTATCTTGATCTTTTCTTCATTCTTTTTAATTGATTCCTGGATCAGACCTATTTTCTCATCCAGGTTCCTAATTTCGTTTTTCATTTCCCCTATTTCTGTCTTCAATTCAGTTTTCATTGTTTCCTGGTCTGCTCTGCTTTCAATATGATTTTTAGACATTGATTCTTGTAACATTAACATCGTACCTTGAATTGCTAATAAGGAAGCTTGGACTGTTTGAGCACTAGGTGTGGTAGTTGATTTCTCAGGAGCCAACATTCCTTCAATTGTTCGTTGAGTAGAGGCTGCTGGACTGGATAATGCCACCATTGATGCAGGTTTTTCCCCAGTCTTAGTGGTAGTAATACTTGTCATATCTTTGATGATTTTAGATTGTTCATGCATTATCCTAAATATATTATCCCAAATTACCATCAATTTTATAAATAGTTAAAGAGTTTCTGATTTTCCCAATTAATGGTTAAAAAGATTTTCTATCCCTACTCAAATTAATATAAAGTATCAATTATTCTGCTAATATCTATTATTTAATTCTTAATTTAACGATAAGTTGTTAATTTGTTTCTAATAATCAGAATCTCTTAATTATTAATACCAAAACATTACTAACCCATAGCAATCACTATGAATCAATACAATCAAATATCGCTCAATATCTCTCAGTTATTGCTACCCAAAATAAATATTTAAATTTGTTTATTACTCTTTCACCAAAATATATCAATATGCAATTTATCAATTTTTAGATCTTAATAGTCAAAGAAAAGGGGGAAATATATATAATATAATATAATTACAGTAAACACTATAATAATTTCATTTGATCACAATATATCAGTGTAAGAAGGTTGAGTGGTGGAATTAATTACCACTTCCTTTTATAAATATTGGCTAAAATTATCCAAACAAATTACTATATAATATCTTCAATCTATAACTCTTAATTATAACAAAATTTAAATACTTACAATAAGGATTTTATATTATAAAAGTTCCAAACAACAACAACAAAAGAATAGCTATATAGGGAAAGTAAGAAGTCCTAAGCAATCTGATAATAAATAGGTAACTAAATACAATTACATAATACATGATTTCTCCTATATATAACTGTAGGATAATAGAATACATTCCAACGTTCTTATAATTCAAGACAGTTCTTTTTTCAGTCACAGATTTATGAATCTCTTCCACTCCCAGTGAAACAGTTTACCACAGTTTAGCATTCTCAATGGCCGTTTCCAAAAGTTGTACAGTCACTCCTCGTTTCACTTGGATTCCTATCAGATCACTTTTCTCAGTTCAAATAATCCTAGCACTTTCGTACCAAACTGTCAAAGGGAAATAAATCCTTCAAGAGTATCCTCTCAACTCTCTCACCTCACTCCAATTTTTCCTCAAGTTTCCTCTTATTCTCTTGTTTTCACTGTCTTCACAGCGTTAAGGGTAGTAAGCTAAATCGCTGCTGCCTACTTCCACCCTCACCCCTTTCACTCTGGGCTCCCTTGATGTACGCAGGTATCCGTTCCAATTATAATCCAAACGGAATTTCCAACCTCGTTAACTTGCCAATCATCCGTCCACTATCGCCTCATTGCTTCGTTTCTTGATAGCTCGTCATGTCTCCAGGTCTTCTTGCAAAGGGCCAACTTCTTCCACCTCGGACTTCGGGCTCTCTTCTTTGACGTTTCGGGATTGCAACTTTCCGAATTGACTCCAAGAGTTTCTCCTCACTTTGTTGATCCCTCCAGGACCCAACACCACCACGAACGGCTGTCCAGAGGTGAAAAACCCGGCACAGGAGATCGGAGCAGATTTCTCCTGCACCGCCACTTGTGTGTGAAAAAGATAACTATTTCTTAGTCAATTTATATGGCCATGCATCTTGCAATAATGATTCTGGTAGCCACAATACTAAAACAGTTTCTAATGTACATTATGGCAATCAACATAATGTTTTGATATAACTTTATTTACCAATCATCAATAAGGAAGTCCACTGCAGTTGTAGTCTGTGACTACGGTAATATCAGTATTGTTGGAATTGTGTTACAGGCTCTTTTCATTATTTTAACCAAGAATGCTTCATAATTATTCAAATATTTTTGTTTATAACAACACTTACAAAGGTGATATTCAAATTGCTATAATAAACAGAAGTAACCCTTTCACTTCAAGTTGCCTAAGTGGTACATTTAAAAAAATCTATGAAAAGACTACAGCTCAATGTTATATTTTTCACACACCTTGGGAATCTTTCCATGGCAGATAAATGATGCTTCAGTTATGGAAAAGTATTGCACCCTAATGCATTTCTTTATAAAACAGATATTTAAAAATTGTTCGAAGTATGCAAAGCTAGATGACTTAAAGGTTAGCTGCTAACATTTTGTGTGTGGTGGACTTAAGTATTTAAGCCATGATCTTGTCACCAGGTGGAGACAGGAGTACAGATATGAAACATTAGCCTTTTGATAGAAATTTGCTAGATTCCATTTAGAATTTAAGTTGTTGCCACCAGATGGAGGCATTCTATGATAATTTAGATTTTCAGAAATGTAATAAGCTTCCAAATACTGCTGCATACATTATTCCATTTGTAATGAATAATTCTACAGTAACAGTTAGAAATTAGCACTGATGACAATTTCTTTTTGGAACCCTTTATTTCATTACCTACCAGAAGCTAATTTGTAAATTTTACTTTTTTAAATTCCTTTAGATGAAGGTGAAAAAAACCTGTGGCCCCTCAAATATTTCTCTGGTTGTTCCTCCATCCCTTCCTTAAAAATAAAGTCAGATTAAAGATTAGTCAGAGAAAACAAGAAAACATAAGAAAACACAAAAAGATAATTCCTTTCAGTCTTATGAAATTTATTAAGAAACTATTTACAACTAGTTGAATAAATCGGTTAGAAAGATAGTCCACCTTTTAATATTGAAGATGGATGTTCCTTAGTGAAGCTCACTGGTTTTACATCTGTAGATTCCATCCTAACGTAGGATTAAAATGATATTGGAATCCAGAGAGGATTTTTTTCTTTTTTCACAGAGTTAAACAGGAGAGCTTTATCTATTCAAGATATGAATTGTATGAGATATTCTTCACTATAGCTACAGCATAGTTTGTATTTTATTTACTGAGAAAAATTCTGTTTATTTCGCTGCCAAGATGTTCCACCATTGTTACTGAAACTGAAGAAATTTCTCAAGTTATTCAAATTATTGAGTTATTGTGGTGTTTCTTGCCATATATTTGGCATAGAAGGACCACTTACTTTTCCAATGTAAATTGGAGCTACCTATTATTGAAGTAAAGTAATTTTGCAATATTGGATTCTGAATCTGTTCTTTGGTTAGTCAATTTGTGTGATCTATATTGTATGCATATATTCTCTGCATACCATCTTCACAGGTGGTTATATTTTTTTAGGATATTTTTCTGGAAAAGCTTATACATATTGTATTTTCATGGTTAACTCTCCTGTGCTGTTCTATGTTGTTGATACTCTGTTTCTTAATTTTATAATTAAGGTAGTCAGTTTTCATCTATATCACAAATTAGCTACTCATAATTAATAGAATAGAATAGACTACAATAGAATAGAATAGAACAGAATGAGCTGGAAGGGATCTTTGAGGTCTTCTAGTCCAGGGGTCGCCAACCTTTTGGACCTCAGGGACCACCAAACTCATAATTTTAAATCCCAGGGACCACTAACTGGTTCTGTGGGCATGGTCTAATTTGTGGATGTGGCTTGGTGATCATGTGACTGGCTGGGCATGGCTTGTATGTAAATATTATAAATATTTATATAAATATTGGATTTTTTTATTAAAAAAGAGCAACTTTTACCCAAAAGAGGCGTGGCCAGGGGGGCATTTGCCCAGGTTCGCCTGGTGCATCAGTTGTGCCCCTATCTGGACTGAGATGCCTTACATACGGTGGTTACTCATGTGCTCGTTACCTCCCGTATATACTACTGCAATGCTCTCTACATGGGGCTGCCCTTGAGGACCACTAGGAGGCTTCAACTGGTTTAGAATGCGGCCGTGCGGATTGTGATGGTAGTATCCCGATACTCCCATATTACACCCCTCCTGCGTGAGCTGCATTGGCTGCCGGTTGCCCTCCGGGTGAGATTCAAGGTGCTGGTAATCACCTATAAAGCCCTACATGGCTTAGGGCCGGGGTATTTGTGGGAACATCTACTGCCAGCAACAACTGCCCAACGTCCCGTGCGCTCCCACAGACCGGGTTTCCTTGGGGTGCCATCGGCCAGACAGTGTCGGCTGGCAACCCCCAGAGGTAGGGCCTTCTCTGTGGGAGCGCCCACCCTGTGGAATCAGTTGCCCCTGGAGCTTCGGATGGCTCCTAACCTTCAATCCTTCCATCGTGACCTGAAAACATGGCTCTTCCAGCTTGCTGACCTGGACTGATGGGGGGGAGGGGTTTTTAGTGGTGGTTGTTAGTTTTAATTAGTATATTGCGATGTTTGTTTAATATTTTTTAAGGTTTGTACTGTATTTTTTTTATTGTTGTGAGCTGCCCTGAGTCCTTTGGGAGATAGGGCAGCATAGAAATCCCAATATAATAATAATAATAATAATAATAATAATAACAACAACAACAACAACAACAACAATAACAACAACAACAATAATAATAGGCAAAGCCGGCAGGCAGATTGAGTTGCTCACAGAATCACAGATTCATTCAGAAATCTATCTATCTGCCATTGGCTAGCTCAGTCTGTCACATAAAATTTGCTGGCAAGCAAACTCACAAAATTAACTCACAACACACCATGTATTTAAATATTGAATTTTTTATGAAAAAAAAGAGCAACTTTTACCCAAAATCAAGCAAAGCAGGCAGGCAGATTGAGTTGCTCACAGAATCATTCAGTGATCTATCTATCTGCCATCGGCTAGCTCAGTCTCTCAAATTTGCTTGCCATGAGTCTGCACTGAATAACAGAACCTTCAGTCCTAAGGGAGGTTCGGCTATGCTTAAAAGCAGAGCCGAAGATCTAAAGACTAGCTAGAAAGCAAGAAATCCAACCATTTCCTGCTTCCTAGCTAATCTAAATCTCTCGGCACAGCAGAACACCTGATGGTCGGGGTGGGGGAAGGAAAAATAGCAACTTAGCAGGCAAGTTTTCTGGGTAAGGAGTGAGTGGGCGGGGAGCGTTCCTGCGGGCCATATGGACGGCGCAGCCTTGTGTTTCTGCACAGCCTGGATTAATTGCTTTGGGGGGTGCTCTGGGGGTGAGATTTCTCTGCGGCCCACCAAAATTTTCTCACGGTCCACCAGTGGGCCACGGCCCATCAGTTGGCGACTGCTGTTCTACTCCATCCCCCTGCTCAAGCAGGAGAATCTACACCATTTCAGACAACTGACTGTCTAGACCAGGGTTGGGCAAACTTTTTGACTCGGCCACAATGGGTTCTTAAACTGGACCGGAAGGCCGGAACAAAAGCATGGATGGGGTGTTTGTGTGAACTAATATAAATTCAAAGTTAGATTACTTCATGTAGCCTTCTGGGAGAGCAAGAGAACCCTCCGCTCTTTCGGCTCCGCGGGCCGGATAGAACAGCCGAACAGGCCGGATCCGGCCCCCGGGCCGTAGTTTGCCCACGGCTGGTCTAGACTCTTCTTAAAAACCTCCAGTGATGGAGCACCCACGATTTTTGGAGGCCAGCTGTTCCACTGGTTAATTGTCTTCACTGTTATGAAGTTTCTCCTTCATTTCAGGTTTCTTCTCTTTGATTAGTTTCCAACCATTATTTCTTGTCCTGCCCTTCGGTGCTTCGGAGAATAAATTGACCCCCTCTTCTTTGTGGCAGCCCCTCAAATACTGAAATACTGCTATCATGTCACCCCAAATTCTTCTTTTCTTTAGACTAGCCCAACCCAAATCCTGCAGCGGTTCTTCATATGTTTTAGTCTCCAGGCCTTTGATCATCTTAGTTGCTCTTCTCTGAACTTTTTCCAAAGTCCCAACATTTTGTTTGTAGGATAGAGACCAAAATTGGTTGTATTCCAGGTGTGATCTTACTAGGGTTTTGTAAAGCAGTACTAGTACTTAACGTGAACGTGAACTCTTTTATACAACCCAGGATTGTATTAAGTTTTTTTGGCTGCTGCTGCACACGGCTGGCTCATATTCAAATGATCATCCACTAGGACTCCAAGGTCCCACTCACAGTTACTGTTTTGGAGCCAGATCTCTCCTAATCTGTACTAATACCTTTAATTTTTCCTGTCTAAACGCAAAACTTTGCTTTTCTCCACACTGAAATTCATTTTGTTGGATAGGGCCCATTGTTCAAGTTTGTCAAGATCGTTTTGGGTCCTGAGCTTCTCTTCTGCTCTAGTTATGATACCCATTTGACAGTATTCAAGCAGAAAGAAGTTTTACCTGGAGTTGATCTGATAATGACTTGTGAAAAAGTTCAAATGAATCATGTTGACATTAATTTTCAGATACTTCATATTTTGAAATTGCTTGTTTCTCGAGTTTGTGTTAGACCTGGAGTTTGAATTTCCACTGAATTAAACCAATAAATTACATTTTTGTAATTTTTAAATAACTGATTCAATAAGAATAATGGTTAATTTTGGGTAGAACATAGTACTAGTCACTACATAGAATAATCGCAGAAGTTTAAAAGAGAAATGTTGCATTCATGTTCATGAGAACTTTCCTCCAGAGTTAAGTTTTTCTTTGTTCTAACTTGAATGATACAAGTTAATTTGCCACATGTATGGAGTTGATACTGTATTTCATTGATTAATTTATATAAGCATAGACTTCAATAATTGCAGAGAGGCCTCCAGAGATGGTATTTTACTATGAACAATTTTAATTATACAGACTACACTTTTATAGCATCCTGGAGCAAGACAGTAACTTGGGCAGTATATGAGTTGTTTTATTGAACTACATTTTGAGATATCAACAAAAATATTATTCAAGATCAAATGCTTTAAGATTGAAGTTACTAGTTTAACATGTTTAAATGGCACTTCAAAATTATAGCTTAAGGTTATAGTTCTACACAATGCCATTCAATTCCTTAGCTGCTGAAGATCTATAGCTAACTCATTTTTAGAAGATCTAAAGTAACATATAAAGCAATAATTTAACTAGAATGAAGCAGGTTCAATAGCTTGCCTCAAGTACAAAGATATGAGATAATGAATAGTATGTTAATATGTTGGAATGAACATGATCCTGTTATTTTGCAACATGCATAACATTTTGTTTTTAGAGCTAATTAATTAAAACATTAAAGCTTATTAAAGCTACTAGATTGTTGGTAACTTTATAAATATTGGTATTGTTGAGTGAAGATAAAGTGAAGATTTCATTCTTCATTGGTGTTCTTGTTGCTATTGTCAGTGAATTGAGCAAGGCATATATAAATCTTCCCATTTTAAAGTCCCTATTAACTGTATTTTAAAACAAGTTTAATATTTTTTTAAAAATGAACTAAAAGTCCAGGCTGTTTTTAATAGAATTTCTAATAGAAGCCTACAGCCATTTCTTTTGCTGCACCGCAGGGCTTGGTACTCTCTCATCTCCTTTTTAACATCTACATGAAGTTGCTGGGTAAGATCATTCATCATCATGGGTGGAAGTATTGCCAGTATGTGCATAATACTCAATGCTGTATTTCCACCCCTCTTATGGTGCCTGGAGGCTGTTGGAGTCTAGATGTGGGGCAACATGCTTCAACTGAACCCTGGCAAGCTTCTCTAATTCTGGATGGGTTGCACAATTCCAAACAGATCTAGTGCAACTTAGGGGTTCTCCTGGACTCAACGATACCTGATTGATAAGCAGGTGGCAGTTGTGACTACGAGAGCCTTTATGAAACTTCATGTTGTGGCCAGTGACATCCTTTCCTGAATTGGGATTCTCTGCTGTCTGTCTCTCAATCCCTGATCGTGTCATGAGTAGACTATTGCAACACTTTCTACATGGGGCTACATTAGAAGAGTATCCAGAAGCTGCAGCTGGTACAGAACACAGTCATATGGGCAGTTCCTGGGGCCCTAGGGTGACCCATGTTGCACCACTGTTCCATGAGCTGCAAAAGTTGCCAGTTTGCTTCTGGGTCCAATTCAAGGTATTGGTTATCATCTTTCAAGCCTTTCATGGCATGGATGTAGGTTATCTGATGAACTGTCTCACCCTGATGGGATTAGCCCACTCACCCATGCTGGCAGAAGTGGCATGGTGTGGACCTTGTCAGCCAAGGAATTTTGGCTGGTGGGAGCCAGGAGAAAAGCCTTTTTTGCCATGGCACCATCCTCTGGAACATCTCCCTCCCCCCAAGGTAAGATTCATATCCACCTATTTTGACCTTGTACTATCACAATGAAGAATAGTACAGCTAACCTAGTATTAGTATGTTCTATTCTTGTAAAAAAAATAAAACAATAATGGATTGCAAAATATCAAATAATGGAGTTTATAGTGCAGATTCGTTGCCTAAATTTGCAATTTATTAATTTGTAATGCACACACCAACATACATAAAAAAGGCAAACCACTTCTGTGTTATTGACCAGAAAGCTACCTAGAAATATTTATATAGTTACCAAGAGCTAAGATTGACTGGAAGGAGACTTTATCGTTTTTATGAGTTTTCAGCTGACTTTTTTTTTATATTCATATTTATATCCTTCCCTTCTCTGGAGACTCAGGGCGGCTTAAAATTTTTTGGGATACAACCCAATGTGCTCAGCAATAGCCTTCATTCCATTGTATATGCCTG
Organism: Naja naja; assembly: GCA_009733165.1. NCBI lineage: Eukaryota > Metazoa > Chordata > Lepidosauria > Squamata > Elapidae > Naja > Naja naja. Next base: position 987,831 of record CM019154.1, on the reverse strand, counting down.
CTTATTACTAAGCGCCATTTTTACAAAGTCAGCTTATTGCCTCCAACAATCTTGGGTCCTCAGTTTACCTACCCCGAGAGGATGGAAGGCTGAGTCAACCTTGGGCCTGGTGGGATTCGAGCCTACAACAATTGCAGGCAGCTGGAACTTAAGTGCTAGGCATTTAACAGCCTGAGCCACCAAGGCAAGCATGTGATGGGATAGTAATTGTTTTAAAGGCTTTGGGCAAACTCCCAGTGGAAAAATCTGCAACAGACAGTGAGTAATTGATTATTAATATCAAAATTGGAAAGGGACTCATCTGAAGCATTTCTGCAATGTACCTTTTTTCATAAGAAGGATATTTTCTCAATGTATTCATACTGGTTTTCGATGTTTATATAATGTATAATGAAGACTTTTCAGAAAAAAATTCTCAATATTGAACAAATTTCAACCTGTTTACATGATAAAGCCATTCTTCTTCCAAACACTATTGCCTGTTATAGCAACCAATAAGAGGATCAATCCAGAAGCAATTAATGGAGACCCCTTTCCTCCTGAAAAATATACGATTGCTTTTCCTTGGCTCTTTTCCATTGAGTTGGCAGGAATGGACACATCTCTAGTGCAGCTGTCCACAACCTGACAAATGTGTCATTTTGGTCTTCGTCTTCAGTGATTTTATAGAATTCTATATCTCCTCATCTGATGTACTTTGTAGGATACATTTTAGGCTGTAATTTTAAATCATTAGTTTTACATGACTGAGTAGGGATGCAGTGCTTCCATTAGTTTTTGTATAGGAGCTATACTAACTTTCCCATGAGAATCTTTGTAGAAAAAAATGGGGAAGGTGAGTGAAAGATGTGAAGCTATTTACACTGTCTTTTTGGCTGTATTGTATAAACCCAGTTCATATCAAAGTTGCAGTTAATGGATATAATGTTTTTAATTTTTTGATAGAAGAGAAAAACAACTGTTCCCAATTAACTCTTGTTAGAGAAATGTTGGTCCTTGACATTTTTCCATATGCCAGAATGGCATGCATTTCTAGTCATCCACCATATGTATGAATAAGAGCACATACATGTGTGTATATGCTACACCAGAAATCTTGTTTTTAAACGAAGGTGATGGAAAATTAATGGACTGCTTGAGAAAACACCTTTCTCTCACTTTGATAAGAAGGCCTGTTAACTTTCTGCTTCTTGTTTAGATTCTTCAAAGTGGGAATTTTAAAGTGACAGTTATAAACGAATATAATTCTCTAGAGGATTCATACATTTTAAATTATATAGGATTATTACCCTAGACAAGAATAAATAGTACAGCATTTCACAATGTGAAAACTTACTGCTTTGCTTTGCCTGTTCAATATGCTCATCCAGAGCACATTGAAGCACCTGTAGGCCAGACAAGGAACAATGGATGGAAACTGAACAAGGAGAGATTTAACCTGGAAATAAGGAGAAACTTTCTGACAGTGAGAACAATCACCCAATGGAACAGAAGTTGCCCTCGGAAGCTGTGGGAGCTTCATCACTTGAGACCTTCAAGAAGAGATTGGACTCCCATCTGTCAGAAATGGTGTAGGGTGTCCTGCTTGGGCAGGGGATTGGACTAGATGACCTACAAGGTCCAACTCTGATTATCTGTTATCTGTTAATATCTGTTATCTGTTAGAGTATAGCAAATGAATGGGAATCACATTTGTGATTAAAACAATCAGAAGTTTATTTAATCCTCAAATCAATCCTGATTAATTTCTTGTCCCTTTTTTATTTTTCAGGATGGCCTTCATTCTATGATGTAATCAACTCTGACACAATTACATGTACTGATGACTACTCATTTGGGATGCACAGGGTTGAGACAAGCTGCACTCAGGTCAGTTTAAAAATAACAAAACAGCCATTCTAATGTTCAATATTTTTTTTGTAGCAGGTCTAGTTCATCCATTCACATAGAAAGACTTGCAAACTCTTAGTTACCCCAAAATTAACCATTGTCTGCCTGGTCATAAGCATGACAGCTGGTAGTTATAAAAAGTTAAAGTCTAATGAGAATCTATATTGTTATCTAGGTTAAACTTTATTTAACAGTGTGTACATAAGTGACCTAAATCACAAGGCTTAGAAATTGTCCTTCAGGCAAACATCCTTTTGAGGTTCCCCTTTGACCTCTGCTCTCTTAAATCTAAATGTTAAATGTGGTTAGTGGGTGTTACTTCCATCATTATGAATAGTTGAGGAGCAGTACCAACAGAAATCCAGGACTTATTCTCATGTATCTTACTGCTTATCTTCAAGTTCCTTCTGCCAAAATACTTGACTGATCATGTTAAATACTGTTTTCCATTATATGTCTCATTCTAATTCCTTTTGACTGTTACTATCATCTGTCTTCCATAGCATTAATGGCTCAGTCCAGACTTATCAGGGAGAAAAGGTTATTGAACAAAATAACAAATCCCAGAAACAAGAAGATATGGTTAATTATAAAAGAACACAAAAGAAATTTGACTGAAAGACATAAGTAGAAGTATTTAGAAAGGCAAATGCAATGGTGAATGAAAATTCTAACTCAGTTTTTTTACTGCAGTTGAACTAGTTTCAGCTGAACTTTAACTTTGATCTTGGTTTTGTTATAAGTTTTCTATATCAATGGGCTAGAATTACTTAAAAATTGATATTAAGATGATCATTTGAACAAGCTAATAAGTGGGCTTACATATTTTACAGTCATTTTCCATTTTCTTTTCAGAGCTGTCATAGTGGCAATCATCATAAACAAATCATAAATCATAAATAAATCATAAAATTGTTTCAGTGCTAGTAGAACTGCAATCTGGAGGGAAGAGTCTACATGGGGAGCTCTGATGTGAAAACATAATTGTATTTATCTTTTTCTTCTAGTTAAGACCTTCAGTTAAATTACTTGTGTGTGTATAGATAATTAACCACTTTCATATTTTCCTGTTTTTGGGATTTGTTTTTCTGCTTTTCATTCCAAAGCAATCAGAAGTTAGCTCACAAAAGTAACTAATAATAGTACATTATTGTAATAGGCTATTTAACAGGAGAGTAAATCATAAAGTAGCAGATTAGTAGAGAGAAACATCAAACATTAAAGGATCTCATTAATTAAAAGCATAGATAATAAGATATATTTTGCATAATATTATGTTAGCTTCCGGGAAAAAATAGAAGTCTAATAGAGCTAAAGTGAAGTTGTCTTGATATAAAATAAATTTGCTAGACAATATAGGAGTGTCTCTGGAGTGGCTGTTCCTAGCTGGGAGCTATAAAAGTTTAATTATCTGAACAATACACATTAATGTGTCTCAAAGCTACCTTTCTTTGTGTATCATACAGTTCTTTATTGTACTGGCAAGGTGATACTTAGGATGAACCATTTTGCCACAAAAGGACATATTATTTATAATTTTCTCTGTATAAAAATTCTTTTGAAGCTTTTGAATACTTAGGGATCTTCTTCGGAAATGATGTCCTGGATCCTGACAGAATTCTATGGAATAATCCTGCACTTCTTGTTCCAGCAGTTATTTTAGATTTTGCAGGACCTCTTTGTAGAGTTAGTAAGTCACCTACAAGAAACATTTTTGAATATTGTAATGTTACAGTATTGTAGTGTTTTTTTTTAATTCGCATTTATATGCCACCCTTCTCCGGAGACTCAGGGCAGCTTACAATTTTTTGGAGCACAACCCAATGTGCTCAGCAATAGCCTTCATTCCATTGTATATGCCTGCTTATTACTAAGCGGCATTTTTACCAAGTCAGCTTATTGCCCCCAACAATCTTGGGTCCTCAATTTACCTACCCCGAGAGGATGGAAGGCTGAGTCAACCTTGAGCCTGGTGGGATTCGAGCCTGCACTAATTGCAGGCAGCTGGAACTAAGTGCTAGGCATTTAACATCCTGCACCACCAAGGCTCTGTATGTTTAAACATCCTCTTCAGAATTAATTTCATTTGGAGGAGAGAAAAGAACGATATGGCAATCTTAAACCAACCTCATATCACATTACTTTCTTTCATATGTATTGTTAAAGATATGACCCTTGTATTTGATATGTGGATAAGCATAGTCACTTTGTACAAATTGCAGTCAAACTGTGATGACCCAAAGGGGCATGGCACAAAGGCAACACAGTCACATAAGTAAGATAAGTCCCTTTAATACCTCCAACTTTGCCCCCAATGTTCAGTTACCTTCAGCTGGAGAAAAAATTCTCCCAAGAACAGTCTTTAAGTGGAAGAAATTCAGTCCGAAAACAAAGTACATATAAACTGTAAATAAAAATCCACACAAACCACACTGCAGCAATTAACTGGACAGGGCAGGATAAGAAATTGCAGACTTCAAAGGCCAACAAAACACACACAGTTGGAAGACACCAGGAACCCAGATAAGCCTCAACAATAAAAGATAACTCACAATTTGCTTCCAATAAGTTGCTGTGCACAAACTCCCTTTTTAAACACTGTGTTCCCAGCTGCAGGTAATGAAGGGAATCAGGGTCCTTTCCTCCCCCGTAAGCCACGCAACTCATGTTGCTCCCGTCTCTGTTCCTCCCTGCGTGCCCTAGGATGAAGAGGGGGTGGGCCTGGATCTTCCTCTGAATTCCTTCTGCCTTGCTCTACCTCTCCCCTGCTCTGCCCAGCCAGACTGTGCCCTTCCCCAGTTTCTTCCACAGCCAATGGAGCCACACTCCCACTTCCTGTCAGCTGCACAGCCTCCCCCTCGGAATCAGATTCCGACAGGGCATGACACAAACTGTATGTATTTGAAGCACATATGTTTAGAGTAAGTTTCTCAAAGGACCAAATACAAAGGAATAATGACTGAAGACCAGCATTTTAAATACTAACTAATGGATTAAATTAAATCCACTTTAACAACTTTAAAAATAAAGCTCATGTGTGTTAATTTTCAAATATTTACCTTACGTTTTCCCACTAGGTTTTCTGTATTTAAAAATAAACACAAGTTATGTTCTTTTCTTTCAGTGTGGTGCTCATCTTGGCCATATATTTGATGATGGGCCACGTCCAACTGGAAAACGATATTGCATAAATTCAGCTTCATTAGCTTTTGAGCCTGCAGACAAGAATCATGCTGGAGAAAAAAATGCTAGTTCTACATCTGCACAACCAGATAAGACAGAACTGTAATGGGAATCTGTTGTTTAAGATTGTTTTCCTAGATGATGTGGAAGGAATATTCTAAATGGTTTTCTCTCTTACCTACTATTTTTAAAACATACAAAGATGTTCTGCAGTATATAGTTTTTTTCCTGATCAAAATGAGACATGTTAATTTCTTTTCTTATATCACCACACATAACTATTTCACAACTTCTGTGCTTTGAGGCATCCCATAACAAAATGACTTTTGACACTATGATGTTGATTACTTGCATTTTTCTTATAATAATTCTGAATTATATTCCTTCATATTTTTCATTCTTTTCGTTCAGTACGCAACTATAGTAAGAAAACAGTTTTCTAATGGTACTTAGGCAATTTTGTTTTGATTTACACATAAAGGTAATCCCCGGGTTACAAGTGTTCCCTTAGCGAATGTTTGAAGTTATGTGATAACGCTCCCTAGTATTTATGAACAAATCCCAAAACTATGAATGTTGCAGCACCGTGGCAGTTGTTTGTCCTTACAAACAACCACAGAAGCTCTGCAACATTTGCCCTGCCTATTCCACCCTCTGCTCTAGGTCTTCATAGGCACTAGGCCTGTGGATACTCACCTTGCGAAGATCTAGAGATCCTTCGCTTTCCTTGCCTGTTTTGGTGACTACACAGAGAATGGAGGCCTAAAGTACTGCAAGATTTTGTGAGATCAGTAGTGTGAGATCTCATGCTATTGATCTCTCGTGATCTCACGGTACTTTAGGCTTCCGTTCTCTGGAAATGGAGGCCTAGACAAAATGTGCAGCAGAAGGCTTTGCAAATGAAAGGAAGGCCTGAAACATCAAAGCTTTCCCTCCATTTGCAAAGCCTTTGGCCATTCTTGCAAAAAACCTTTGCAGTCCAAATGGAGCTCCACAGCTCAATTTTCTCATCAGAACATTGCAGCCTGAGATGGAGCTCTGGAGGGGCACACATGCCCTTCCAATGTTCTGTTTTGGTGTGGGCAGGTCTCGTCTGGAGCTCCATTTTGGGCTGCAAAGTGTCGGGCAAGGCCTGCCACATCAAAATGGAGCTTCGTCCCCTGTCTCTCCAAAGCTCTGTTTTGGGCTGCAAAGTGCCAGATGAGACCTGTGCATGCCAAAATGGAGCTTTGGTCCCTGCCCCTCCAAATCTCAGTTTTGGGCTGCCATGCCAAAATGGAGCTTCAGAGCAACATGCGCGGCTGAGAGGCTGGAGGTATTTCAGCAGGTTGTGGAGGCCTTGGTTGGTCTTAAGGAGGTGGCCTGTTTCATCACTAGCATCCCCCCCCCCAATGAGCTTCCCCATTCTGTAATACCTCATGTGCACTTAACAAGCCTTGCATTCGATTAGCGAATGCATGGATGAAAGGAGGGAGTGATCGCGTTTAAGGTATGAGATTCACTCCCACGAATCCTAGGTTAGGAATGGAATGGGCAGGCTCCATTCCATTTGTAACCCAAGGACTACCTGTAGTCAACTAACTCTCTGTAATTATTGTACCATTCCATAAATGAGGCTGTATAGTATAATCAACCCAACTTTTGTCTTGGATTTCTGCAAAAGTATACATCTACATAAATGGCAACCATACATCCCTGCCTTCAGTTAAATAAATACTATTTTTTAAAAAAATTAAATAAGATGCCATTTATATTATCTTCCTAGAAAAGATAGTAAATTTACTCCTTTATGTAGCAGGTGGCTTTCTTTGGGACAGCTTAAGAGGCCAGAGCAGTCACAATATGCTTTTAAAAACTGTGGATGAAGACTGGTAATCATAGACCAGTTGTTTCCTCATACTTATAATGAGGATTTTAAAAATCCTTATTGTATTTTTATCCTCAAAATGTCAAAAGAGGACTCATAAACTAGCAAATGTGAGGGAGATTTTTTTTATTTTTTTATTACTTTGTGATCGTATGAGAATATAAAAACTCAGTATTGCCTTATCAATTAGTGTTGTCCTGGAAAAGTTAATACCTCATTAAATGGTACACATCTTCCTGAAATTTCCCTTACAGTGTTTAAGCGGCAATGTGTAGAATAGCTACATGGAAAGTCCTATTGTAAGCATCAAATTGTTTACAAACTACATTACCTTTTTATTACTACTTGGGAGATAATCATTTAGGCTGTAGTCTCTTACTCCTTTTCAACTTCTATATGAAGACCCACTATCCTCAGTGCATTGCCCACTTGTATAAGAATAAAGAGACAATACTTTTTCATAAACAATAAAAACCCTAACAACGAATATCAGTGAAAGATAGTGGCCTATGGTAGAGTGTTAGTGTGAGATGTCTGGTTCTATTATGAGTGAGCAGGTTTGCCTTAAAGAGGAAATGCTGAGTATGAAGTGTGGCCCTAACCCTAGCCACTGGGTTTGCCATGTAACCTATCCTGGGTCTCCCAAAGTGGGATGGGAAAAATGACAATGTTCTCACTGTTGATTAAAAAACAATTAAAAGGTCACTACAGTCAGTCTCAGTATTTGTTCTGGCAAGGAGACAACATGTTGTCCTTCAGCTGTGATAAACATTTAATTTGTGATTTTGTTTCAGATTTTAGTATGTGTATGACAGAAATCTCTTGCAAGGATATGCCTACATTCTACTTCATGTTACAAGAAAATTGGTGTGATTGCTGTCAAAATGAACTGACATGCTTGAGAATAACAGTATTTTACAAAGTATAACATTGCCATACTATTTAAGATAATGTTACCATAATTCATTATCTGTATCAAACAGATCACCGATATCTGGCACACAAATAATTAAAACTGCTATCTATTAGCCTCATACATCTTAGCAGCAAAAAGTTGAAATTATAGATTGATATAGGACTTAGGAATACAACCAATATACATAAGAATTATTTGTAGCATTATTCTAAGGCATGTGATTACTTTCTCACTTTTGGGTGAATCTTTCTGCCATTTGCCAAGAGACTGTATTTTTATTAGAAGTTAGTTTTCTCCAATCATATTTTCTGAAATGAAATCTCTGATGTGTAACAGCAGCGAAAATATGGGGCATTAATTTTTGAGATAACTTGCAGTTCACGTTTCAACCTATTTCTGTCTTCTTCTTAAATAAATTTATCCCTCAGACTCTAATAAGCAATAATGTAAGCTTTTCATAAGTTGATTCATATTTATAGTTTATAAAATGCAGTGAATTGAATCAGCATGGCCACATAGAAGTGTGCTATTAGAGCATAACTTCATTAATAAACAGAAGCCATGGATATAGATTGTTTTTCATCGATATCTACTAGAAATAATGTGAGCGTAACATTTACAGTACTGCAGAGTCCAAATATCACTTCGTTTATGGCTTTGCTATAATTTGGATATTATTGAGCACAATATGTGACTGGGGAATCGTTGGTGTCTCCTGAATATTTTGTATTGTGTGACTGATAATATTACTGAATGCACATGTTTCAGCCTATATTACATAAGAGTTTATACAGATATTGAAAGAGAAAGAAAAGATTATTTTAGTATATTTGAACCCTGCCATTAGAACTGGCTTTTTGCTTTTAAGACATTAGGTTTTATTCAATGAAGATGCCTTTTAATATGTTTGCTGAACACAGATATATAATATATTTAATATATAAATAAACATTTCTCTATATTCTCTGCTTTTGACTCATTATTTCTCACTCAAGGATGGTCTGTATTTTAGGTCCCATGGGGGGAGGGGGGCACTCTGGTACTAAGCAGTCATAACGGTTGGGGAACAATAAGACTTGAACTCCCAGAATTGAGTTGAAATCCACAAGTCATAAACGGGCCATCATTCACCACCCATGCATTAAAAGAAGGAAAAGCAAATAGATAACATAGAATATAATTCCCTGCACATAGTATGATCGCAGTAATATATTTCATGTTTTTAGTTGTAGTTGAAGGGAGGAACAATTGACAAAACTAATTTTATATAGGACAGGGAAAATATAGAAAATTAAGTTTCTTAGTTCTCACTGGAATCAAAATGAAAAGTTATTCATCAGTTGTTCAATCTAATTAACTAATTATAAATGGGGTTTGATACTCCTTTTCTAAAAAGTTTTTTATTTTTTCACATTTCAAAAACATCTTTTTCTAGTGAACAGCATGATTCCAGGTTTTCACATTTCCATACAAACATGACTTTGATTACATATTCATCTTTCACATTTAGTTTCATATCCTATCATTTCTTTACATATTTTCTATTAATTTTCTCAAGTACTTTTCTCAAACTTATTTTATATATTTTCTATTCATTTCTTAACTTCTTTTATCTTTAAATAATTCTCATATCTTCATATTTATTGTGCTTTATATTTTTATCTGTCAGGTTTGCAATTTCATTGCATATTCTTATTTCATCATTTCAAAAACTACTCAATTCAAACATTTCAAAAAAGTTTCCCCCACATTTACCAATTAGAGTGTACTACCCCTATACCTTATATATCATTTGGCTAACTCCTCTTTAATTCCCAATAATCATTTAACTTTTTAATTATCACCTTAAAGATTAATAACAATAATCTAACAACTACATAACACATATGCATTTTCAATCAGATTCCACATGGCACTTTCCCTTTCAATTACATCAAATCATTTATAATTTCTAAATAAAAAAAGAAAATTGGTCTATTCAATTAATCATAAAAACTGATATTAATCTCATAGCAATCCTCATAATTCATTTCAACTATATTCTTTAAGTCATTAAACATAGTTAATAAGCTTATCATAGTTTCTCTTTTTCATATTTATTCCATTTATCTCTATATATAGTTTAACAAAGAACAAATATTCTAATAACAAGAAAGTATCTGTTCTAATCCTTTATTTTTTAAAATCTATATTTTCCTGCTTTCTAAGCAATTTATTACTTCAAATACATTAATACTACCCCACATCACCTTGCAGAATCCCCTTTCTTAATCCTTATTTAACCATTATCTCTATGTCTTTTAAATAGGCAATTTCTTTTCATTTTTATTCAATTTCCATATTCCTTTATTTCCTGGTTCTTATTACTTCTTTTTTCTTTCATTTTTCCCCTCCTTTTCTTACTCCAGTTTTTATCCCCCTCCCTCTTTAAGGCTTCCTTCTGTAATTCCCTTTTCTGCTGTTTCCTTTTACTTTGTTTGGCTTTCAAAACATTCCCCTTTTTAATTGCCTCCTCGAATCTCCAGGTTTTAATTCCCATTCTTTTCCCCCTTCGCTTTAATATTTGTTGCTCCAATTGTTCATTGAAGATGGCCTCTTCTTTAATCAGCTCCTCCCCTTCTGGCACTCCTTGTTGTTCTTTAAACTCTAAAATCGCCATTTCTAAAAATTGTAAGGCAGAGCAGCACGACTCACCTCTTTCATGTAACATTTCTTTCATATTTCTTAGTTCCATTTTTAATTCCAAAAAATGTTCTGCCATTTTTAAACCCTAGGCAACGACAATCAGTCACCGGAATCCTACGACAGTGGGGACGAGGGCAAAATGACCCAATGGTGAATGAACCAGTTCACACTTTTGTTTTCTCAATACGCCTGACAGCCTCAAAAATAGGAACCCAGTGGACTTTTCAAGCCCTAATAGACTCAGGCTGCACTAGATGCTTGATCAACTTAACCACAGTCCTGAAACTGGGGATCAGAGTGAAAACACTGGCCCATCTGATCTGGTTCGAACAGGTCAATGGGTCCCTATTGGGGGGAGCCTATGCCATCCACTTGACCAAACCAGTGAGGCTAGAGTAGCGAATCACTGGGAAGTAATTTGATTTGTAATAGCCCCCCAAATGACAGATGCAGTCATACTGGGACTCTCCTGGCTAGACAAGTGGGGACTGACCATCTGGTAGCAAAGGGGCAGCCACAGACTGAGGATAGCAAGGGGACCCCAACCCCCTCCACACTAGCAAATAGAAGCAACACCCATGCAGGGAACCCTCCCAAAGGAACCCTCCCACCAGGACAACTGACAAAACCTCTGACAAAACCCCAGAGGCCGAAGAGATCCCGAGGGAATATCAAGATCTTGTGGAAGTATTCAGCGAGGCTGAGTGTGACATCCTACCTCCCCACCATGAGACAGACTGCACTATTGAAATAATCCCCTGGGGCAAAACTACCCCAGCCCAAACTGTATGCCATGACACTCCAGGAAATGCAAGAAATGTGCAAATACATAGACAAAAACCTAGCAAGGGGGTTCTTCAAGCCAGTCAAGCCACAGGTCGCAGCCCCAGTCATGTTCAAAGAGAAAAAAGATGGAACTATGAGATTATGCATGGATTTTAGAGGCATAAACTGTGTGTGTGTACACAACCTATACCCCCTCCCTCTCATGAAGGACATGCTATCTCACCTGGCCAAGAGAAAAGTCTTTAGCAAATTAGACCTCAGAGAAGCATACTACCAAGTATACATCAGGGAGGGAGATGAATGGAAAACAGCATTCAACTGCCCCCTAGGGAGCTTCCAATTCTTTTTTTTAAACCAAGTTTACATACACATCAATACATAAACAGTGCGGCACCAATACATCATATATTTTAGTACAAGGAAAATTAGTAAAACCAACCATATCTCTTGATACACATATTCGAATTAAATTATAATCCTTCATTACTAAAGTTTTCAACTTTTCTATACTGTCTCCTAGTGCCAATCACCATATCATTAAGACATACCTAATAATTTCATTACTCAATTTCCTCTCCTATTTTTTATTTTTTAACTAAAAATTCTCATTTGGCAAGCAATGTGGTTCCAGGTTTCACATCTCAACACAAATGTGACCATAGTTACCTTATTCTTATCTTACTTATTCAATTTCATATCACATTATTCTTTATTGATATTAAATTCATTAGACATATTTTATCCAATCTCAGTTCATCTTATGACTTATTTCATTTTTCTTAGGATAATCTCATATCTTATTTATAATATTACCTAAAATTCTTGTCTCATTTCTATAATCATGTCCATATTGCCTTTATCTGTCACATTTGCAATTTTGTCCATCCTTATTCTATTAATTCTGTAATCAAATTGTTTTTGTTTTGTGCAGGTCACTTTCAGGAAGTGAGGGGAGCCAAATATCAACTTGTAAAGCATTCCTGGCCTGCTCTTGAGTTGCCAGAGGGAGGAAGGGGAAAACAGGGTCATAGGTGGGCAATAAATTATGTGGGGCAGAACCGACTGCACTTGGGAAAGTACTGACATGTTGCTCCTAATAAATAATTGGATTTCTTTTGAAACTTGGCTTGAGGCTCATGAATTAATTAAGGCATCTGTCAGAACCCTGACAATAGATGCAATTTAGAATATGGACACAAAGTAATGTGATCACAAATTTCAATTCAAAATAGCTGTGCATCATTCTCCACAGTACTTGCAGGCACAGCCAAAAGTATTGGTACCTGTTCCCTAAAGAATCCCAATTTGCTGTGAAATAAATTGAAATTGGCACAAGTAAATGGCATCCATCTTTCTTAATCCATAATCCATAGAGCGATATTTTGATTTTGATGGATGACTTAACGTATTTCCTCTAAATAAACAAATGCTTCAATAATCCCTGCCCAATAATGCCCACAATGGCTTATATTTGGGTATATCTTTAAAGACGCTCTGGAGACTTAAATCACTATAGTGTTATCTCAGTAAGAATGTTAACTGGAACTTTATGGCCATTTTATGCCAGTTCTGCAGTATCTTTGGTTGGTCCCAGTTCTCTTGCAGACCAGATTCAAGTTGCTAGCATTAACCTAAAAAACTTTTGTGGCTTGGGGCCCCAGTATTTGAAGAAAACCACTTCCTGAAAATTCCAACCCAAACCCTAGAACTTGGCCAGGTATCAGCTCCCCTTTCTTGTTGAGATTTGGAAGCAGTTGCACAGAAGGATGCCACTTTCTCAACTAGTTCCCAGTTTTCACATGCTTTTCTTTCTTAGGGACATACAGTGGCATGTTTTCTTTCTAGGAGTAGACAAACATTAAAATAATTATTTTTAATATATATACAGCATTCTGCAATAGAATGTATCTAATTATATTTATCTTACCTCCTTTTAATGTCTATGTGCTTGTAGTTTTACCCAGTGTTTTTATTTAACATTTTATTGTCATTTTAAAGTGATTTCAAGTTGTTCAAGAAAAACATTGTTTCAAATGATGACAAGATAGTTTAATAAGTAAAAACAACTAAGTATTTTTGCATCTACTATTAGGCAAAGTGAATATGCTTTGATTTGTGTCATAAAAGGGCATAAAAGTTATTAATCACTAAACAATTTATTTGTAACTGTAAGGGAGGTGGAAAATAAATTGGGATTCCAATACTTTCCAATGCTAAAATAAATTAATGGCAACAGCACTGCTTCACAATACTTTACAGCGATCACTTTACAAGTGATTTGCACAGTCATCATATTGCCCCCAACAATCTGGATCTTCATTTTAATGAACCTTCAGTATTTCTTTCCTTTTCTGGGGTGGACATAACATTGTCTGCTGCTCTGTAGAATGTGTTGGGCTGACTAAACAAAAAAATTGGTAATATTTAAGAAGGGAAATTCATAAACATTTAACTATATATTTTTATTTAGCTAGCAATCAATTTCAATGAAATCCTCAAAATTTTATCCTGTTTTTAAAAATAATTTCTAGGAAGTGAAATTATAAAAAAATAAGATGAAATTTTCAGGATTTCGTTGAATTTGGTTGCTAGCTAAATAATAATGTAGTTAAAAGTTTACAAATGTAAAAGAAGATGTTGCTGCTGTGATTTACAGTTTCTCTTTTTGGAACTGGAAATTCCAGTTGAGATACAGTTAATCAGACATTGGCATTTCTGGCACCCCTTGCACTCTATGGAGATTCTCAGTCACCCAGGTCGTGATTGTCCTAAAGGTGCTTTTTTTCCCAAAAGGCAACTGGACTTCCTTGGTTTTTTTAAAAACATTTCTCACCCAAGAAACTTCTTCAGCTCTGTTAGAACTGAAAAAGCTTCTTGGATGAGAAAATGTTTTCAAAGAAAAAAAATCGGTGTCCAGTTGCCTTTCTGCAAAAGCTCCTTTGGGCCACCCCCTGTAGTATTTACATCCTCATAATTGTGGTATTAATTGGTACTACTGAACTCTCAAATAGGCATCTCTTTTTATTAGAAGAATGAGCCAATCTTCTGCCAATATTCTGTCTTTAAGATGATTTCACAAAGATGAAACAGCTGTTGTTTTGGAGATTAGGGGAAATTTGAAAATTATCGTAACTACTGTTAAGACTACAAGTACCAGACTGGATATTGAATGAATCAAAATATCTCAAGTGGAAGTTTGTGATGAGGTATATTTCAGCTCGAAGCTGCTCAGAAGGATAGATGTCTAAAGGCGAATATCGAGACTCGGTGGAGCTGCTAAGTTCAGAGACTGTGGAAGATGATGTAGTCCTGAGCTTTGCACATCCCATAAACCTAGCAGCTCAATTCTCTGACCCCAAGTCACAACCTATGACACCACCAAATCAAAGAACAAAGGCTGGAGCAGCATCAGAGCTCCAAGCTAAGGGGCAGGCATCTTGGGAGAGATAGCTGCCTTCTCATTAACAAGCACCAGCTGGGCTAAAGAGGCACCACTACATGGGCCTTGAAACGCAGTAAGAATCACTAAGGCATTTTGATGTTTGTTTCTGTACCTTTTGCTCTCCATGCTGATAACCTCGGAACAATTTGGATTTCTCAGTCCAATCTCAGCTCCTACGGGCTGCATTTTTACCTTTCCCTGTAGACCTCGATATTCTACTTTGTTCTGGCTTTTTTCCTGCCCACTAACTGAATATTTATCTCTGCGCTGTCAGCTGCAGTATATAAATGATTTGTTAGCAAGATTTTTTAAGCCAAAATCATGTACTTAAAATATAAATCTTATCAATCCAATCTGTATGTGGTGAAAATTTCAAACACATTTCTAAAACAATCTTTGAATGCATCTACTGAATAATAAAGAATTTATTCAGCAGACAGAACAGACTTTATTTTAAAGTAAAGGTAGAGGCCCCTGTGGAATTAATATGAAATCAACATTACTTTTCACATACGTATCAAAGAATGGAGTTGTGTTGCAATGATGAAATTTTGCTTTTGTCATTTCCCCATCTTGCTACATTCCCTTGTCCCTTTCAACATTTTAATGTGGTCACCAGCTGAAATAAAGAATCTCAAAATTACCGGTAAACCTGGAAAGTTAATTGGTTCAGTTGAAGTCTTGGCAGCTACTGGGATCAATATACATTTGAAACCAATTTCAACGTGGTGCACAACAGATTCACTGAACTTACTGTGATTTAATTGTCTGCAACATTTGTGTGCATTTTTGTGCCCTCTGGACATATTTGGATTCATATTTGGATTCATCATATTTGATAGTATGTTGAATTTTCAATTAAAATTGAAATATAACAGCCTCTTTGTCTGCTAACATCTAGACTTTAAGTATAATATGTAGATTTTGCTAAGACTACAATTATTTTCTTTCTATCTTCTTGAGTTTTCAAAGGGAAGTAGCTGTGACTCTAATTATCTAATCCGAGAAAGTTGTGATTTGCTTAATGAACTTTCCTGCACAACATAAAACTAAATCTGAGGGATTGAAAAGTAACTGGAAACTTCAGGCTAATATATCATATCATATAATATATCATATATATCATAATATATATATATATATCATAATATATCAGATCATTAAATCCGTAGAGGAGGTGGTGTTGCTATCTTCTATAAAAAGTCCTTACATCTCAAAAACATCCAAGTCACCTTCCTGAGACCATCGACTGTGAACTGTCCTTAAATATCACATTTCGATTCTTATTATGTTACAGAGCCCCTGATTATGACATCGAACATGTAAACAAGCTAAATTCACTACTAACATGGGCATCATCCTGCCCACATGCTTTTATCTTTCTTGGTGACTTCAATCTACCTCATATTAACTGGACCCTAAACGAATGTAACACTGAACCCATACATGCAACCTTCTACAATGCTGTAACAAATCTAGGACTGGAACAACTAGTAACCAACAATACTAGACTTAACAACTGCCTCGATCTCATCTTCTGCAATAGTTTGAACTCAATTTACGGAATACAAATTAAAGAACCCTTTTCCAACAGCGACCACAACATGATTGACTTTTGTCTCAACATACGTCCACACAAAAATCATCACAACAAGGTAATCCCCAATTATAACTTCAAAAAAGGCAACTATGATCTTATAGACAACAATCTCTCATCCCTTGATTGGCAATCTCTATTCACTGATACAATACTGTTGAAGACCATTACAACATATTTTTACTTGAAATCCAAAGAGTCATCAAATTATATGTACCAATAACAACTCCCAAAAAGAGAAAAAACAGATTACGCATAACAATAAGGAAACTTCAATCCAAAAAAAGATCACTTTGGTGGAAAAATAAATCTGGTCATGCTGCCAACTTCAAAAGCCGATACAAAAATTTATGCCACCAGATAAAGACTGAATGCACCAATTATCACATTAAACAAGAGGAAAACCTTCTACGCACCAATTCCACCCACGCTTTCTACAATTTTGTAAACAACAAACTAAAAGACTCAAGGTCCATCCCACCACTGAAAGGACCTAACGGTAAAGACTGCAACGATGACACCATTAAAGTCAACCCCTTTAACACATTCTTTGGCTCAGTATTTGTAAATAGCAATGGCTCATGCCCAGTATTTCCTAGTCGAACCACAGACAACTACAATGATCTAATACATATTGATTTTACAGAAGACAGTGTTGAAAAAGCACTACGCAATCTAAAACCATCTCTATCTACTGGACCAGATGGACTATGTGCCTACTTCTTTAAAAAGCTATCCACTGCCATAGCTGAACCTCTAAACATAATCTTTGAAAAATCTTTGAGGACCAGCTTCTTGCCAAACCTATGGTCACAAGCCACGGTCATCCCCATTTTCAAAAAGGGAGAACCCAGTCTAGTTGAAAATTGACCAATCTCTTTATGCTGCGTCACCTGTAAAGTCATGGAATCAATGATTAACCAATCCATTATCCTCCACTTAGAGACAAACAACCTACACTCTAACAAACAATTTGGTTTCAGAAAAAAACTATCCTGTAATCTGCAACTCTTACACTGCAAAAACATATGGACTACACAACTCGATCAGGGCAAAGCAATAGACACAATCTACATAGACTTCTGTAAAGCCTTCAATTCAGTGGTACACGACAAACTACTTCTAAAACTAAAATCTTATGGTATCTCTGGACACCTTCATAACTGGATAGAAGCATTCCTGTCAAACAGACAACAAATGGTCAGAATTGGGAGCGTCCTGTCAAATTCTGTACCTGTCAACAGTGGTGTCCCCCAAGGCAGCGTTCTAGGACCAACTCTCTTCATACTCTACATCAATGACCTCTGTGATCATATTAAGAGCAACTGCGTTCTCTTAAGCTGATGATGTAAAGCTATTCAACACCACAGACAATACTGCTACCCTTCAAAAGACCTCGACTATGTATCAGAATGGTCAAACAAATGGCAACTTCAAATCTCAACAAATAAATGCTCTGTCTTACATATTGGCAAAAAAAACCAGAAAATAAAATACAAGCTGAATAGTCAAGACTTTGTTGATGATCCAAACTCTGTCAAGGACCTTGGAGTACTCATCTCTAATGATCTAAGTGCTAGAGCCCACTGTAACTACATAGCCAAAAAGGCATTAAGAGTTGTTAACCTAATCCTACGTAGCTTTTTCTCTGGTAATATCACACTACTAACTAGGGCATACAAAACATTTGCTAGACCAATACTCGAATACAGCTCATCAGTCTGGAACCCACATCACATATCTGATATTAACACAGTTGAGAAAGTCCAGAAATATTTCACAAGAGGAGTTCTCCACTCCTCTACTTGTTGCAGAATAACTTATGCCACCAGACTTGAAATTCTAGACCTAGAAAACTTAGAACTACGCCACCTTCAGTCTAATCTAAGTATAGTATATAAAATCATACATTGCAATGTCCTTCCGGTCAATGAATACTTCAGCTTCAACCATAACAATACAAGAGCACACAATAGATACAAACTCAAGGTTAACCGCACCAAACTTGATTGCAGGAAATACGACTTCAGCAACCGAGTGGTCAGTGTCTGGAACTCTCTACTTGACTCTGTGGTTTCTTCCCCAAACCCAAAAATTTTAACCTTAGACTGTCTTCTATTGACCTCACCCCTTTCCTAAGAGGTCTGTAGGGGGCGTGCATAAGTGCACCAACGTGCCTACCGTCCCTGTCCTATTGTTTCTTTTATTTTTCTTAATATGTATCCATTTCATGTTTTCATAACTATGTTTATCCTTATACTTATGATCTTGTAAGCAGTTGACAAAATAAATAAATAAATAAATAAATAAATAAATAAAAATATAATATAGTTAGGTGCTTTATAGTCAGAACTATAATTGAGTGTCTAAGGGTCACTTAACTGAAAGGAAAATATATGTATAGTTATGCCATGTGTTTACCTTTGCATTGTATTATTTTAGAAAACAGTATCATTAAGCTTCCTTTCATGCTGATGATTTTTACTTTTTCATGCACCATTTATTTGATGGTGATCTCTAGTTGAGTCATAAGTTAAAAGCATGATGCAGTTAATACTAAACAGCAATTCCATCCTGGTCCATTCTCTTATGCAGAAGTAGGTTGAGAACAGGCAGTCCTAGCCCATTAATTGTAAATAACAAGCCAAATGTACTGGTAGTTGAGTATTATAAACTAGCAATAGAATTTAGAGTAGCATATTAGCTTGAGGGGTGCAGAATAGGATGTTTGTTTGCGCATATAGTTTGCTATATGCTCCTTGTCCTCCATCCTCTGATATTGTGAGGTTATTCTGCCAAATAGAGGAACTGGCCCTGAATTCTAGACATATTAGCTTACTTGTCTCACAGTCTCTACGCTTTCAGAAGCTGTAGTCCATAAGGATAGAAATCTGTTTAATCATGGTGTCATACATGGAGTACTGTGTAAGTTTAAATAGCTATATCTTTTTAAAAAAGATTTAGTGCTGTAACAGGTGCAGAAGAAAGTTGGAGCAACTTAGAAAAAATCATGATTTTTTTGGTGCTTTGTAATTTGAAAGAGTGACAACTATGTTGAGTATACATGATATGGGTATATAGGATTTTTCACAGTATGCAAAAGTGACTAGAAAGTTTTGTCTCCTTTTTAAAGAATAGTAGAAACCAGCATTATTTTGGATTCAGAAGAATCTTGAAGACTGGCAAAAAGGTCATGTATTTTGTCAGATTCTCTAGAAGTACTTTTACTAATTTTATAGTAATGAATTCCGGCAAGTTAATTCTATATATTAAACTTATGACATTCACAACCACAGATGAGAAAATGACCACCTGTTACATGGCCATGAACTTAAACACTTTCATAAATTTATGGAGGACAAAGTTATTTATGGCTATTTATAATTAGGATTTACATCACTTTGAATGCCTGTAGTTGTAGAATCTGGTGGGTAGATGCTGTTATATTTATATTCTTCAGATGAGTTTCCTAAGGCATCTGGGGGACTGCTGTAGGGAACGGAATGCTGGTCTAATCTCAGATGATTCTTCCTGTGTCCTTAGATATGAGTAACTATTGGTAAGAAATGCTATTGGAAACATTGCAAACATTCAGAGCATGGTTCAGAGCAATGCTTTATTGGAACGGCTGCAGCAGTCCACGGGGCAAGTCACACATGCAAAACAAAACAAAACGAAAGCAAAAGTGTAACTCTGCTTTCTGTCTTGGGTCGATCCCTTTTCTGTGAATCCCTAAATGAAAAATGAGTGACAAGTTCAAAAGAAATTAGATTATTTGTTTATAGATCATCACCATAAACCATGTTGTCAGGATTCCAGCAATTGCCCTAATTAAATCGTGATTCTTGAGCCAAACTTCATCCTAAAACCAGAACTTAAAATGATAGAATTACAACAATCCCAGCACAATACAGCAACATAGTATAATCTTATGAGGAACTGCAATAGTAACAGCAAAATTTTGCCATTCTTAAAAGTTGTCATTGATTTATAATCTAATCTGAGAAGAATAAAACTGCTTATGAATTCCCATAGTAGTTGGTTAAAGGTAACTGATTAATCTTTGCACCATGCTGGACAACTTTTATTTCACTTCCCCCAGAGGACAGGGCAAAAACATTCTTGCAGAAGGTTACTAGGGAAAGGTTTCCTGTATATTTGGGGAAAATGTTGATCAAGCCATTGGGGAGAAAATGGGCTTAGAATTAGCTTTTGGAAAAAAAATCAGCATTTTCCTTATTTTAATTAGGAAACTTCATGAGAACCGTATAGTGTGAATGACTTGAGAGTGGTTCTCAAGAGCATTCTTTACCCCCTGCCCCGCATTCCCATTCAAAAACAGTTGAAACAGGGCTGTATTCTGGCACCTGTTCTATTTACTTTCTGCCTGCTGCAAAGCTGATCAAGATCACTGTTCTATGTTGGTACATAATTTGCTGGTCTGGTTGCACGCAGAGGGTGTGCCCATTCTTTTATTTCTCAGATGAGCCTCAGATGTTGATTCAGGCCACTTTCTATATTAAGGAGAGAAGTACCTCTTAATCATTACAATAAAAGTAACTGTGTTCTCTCAAAAATATAGACTATCATTTGTGGAAAATTGATGACATTAGCATTAATCAAATGAAGTCTCAGCTGTTTGGAAGTCTCTTTCCGGGCACTGTCACTTGGGAACAGTATGTATGTGGGCCAGTGTCTGGCAAATATTGCTTTACCCTTTCTCCCCCTCCAGGAATGGCAATAATCAATTAATCAATTGGGCAGCAAATGAGATCTATATAACCAAGACTATGAATCATTTAATCTAAGGTACACAGGTTTTTAAAGTTTACAATGTGGGCTGTTATGGAGTGATTCAAACAAAAAGTTTACAGTCTTCATTATGTATGCCCTACAGTGTATCTGTTTCCTTAAAGCTGGATTCTCACCTGGTTTTGATAAAGGCCTCAGTGATGGTTCTGTCTCTTAGCCCAGTGGTGGGATTCAAATATTGTTACTACCAGTTCGGTGGGCATGGCTTGGTGGGCGCGCTTTGTGCGTGTGCACACACTTTGCATGTATGCGCGTACCAAATGTGCACTTTGCGCAGATGCAGAGGTGTTTGCACAGGCACAGAGGTGTTCTAGCTCACCTCCTGCAAGCCTGCACTTCCCTAGTCACTTCAGCAGCTGCCTATTCAGAGGATACAGGTGAGTATGGGAGTCTGGGCGGGCAGGTGGGCCTAACAGCAGAGCAGCGGAGAGAACTGGTTCGGTCTCTGCTGCTCATCACCGCTACAGGCTCGGCAGAACCGGTAGAATACCACCACTGTCTTGGCTTTCTTGAGTCATTGGGATCTTCATGGACATCCAGGATAAATTCCAATATAAAATCCTATGGCTTTTCCAGTCACTATTAGAGCTCAATTGCTGGAATTGAAAGTGAATAGTGGTATTTTGACTTACAGAAAGATCTGAGCCCTAGCTAAAAATGGTATAGTATGAAAGCAGTACATTGAGATGGTTTGTCATACAAGAGTGAATGTATGAGGATAAAATCATAAAATAAATATATGAAGGAAAAATTAATGGCTTGAGATGAAGAGAAAGACTAAGAAAGTTGTGATTGGATGGAGTTGATAAGTTTCTAAAAAAAGGAAAGAAAGAAAGAAAAAGAAAGAAAGAAAAAGTAAAGAACACAGGACAGTATATGAAGGAGCAAAGATAGTTTCCAGGGACAGAAGATATGGAGAGAACTAATGGCCAGTGCTGAAATAAATTAGACTTACTTGGATTTCCTTTTACCTCCTTCATTATTTTGCTTATTGATTCTTACTTTCACCATGCACTGTATCTAATATGCTTACCCTCAAAGAGCATAGCATGAATATTTGAATCCTGATATTTGCAGACAATAGCTGCATCAATATGTAAAATGTTTAATATTTTGCTAAATGTTCATAAAAGACAACTTGGTTTATACATCTGAATGCAGAACCACTTAATTCATTGATAAATGATTTCAGATGCCAGTTAGTAAACTTCTCTCAGTTATTCTGAGTCTCTTTCTTATGCTGCCTTCCACCCTCAACTGAACAATCTCTTTACTAATGACCCTGGTTCTTCCCTTAACTGTCTTATTTTCAAGTGGGCATTCCATCACAAGAACTGTTTTAATTCTTAAAAGTTATTTCATTCCATGGGCAGGAATTTTCACACTGCTTTATCTTTGGCTCAGTATTTGTAAACAGCAATGGTTCATGCCCAGTATTTCCTAGTCGAACCACAGACAACTACAATAATATAATACATATCGATTTTACAGAAGACAATGTTGAAAAAGCACTACGCAATCTAAAACCATCTCTATCTACTGGACCGGATGGAATATATGCCTACTTTTAAAAAGCTATCCGCTGCCATAGCCGAACATTTAAGCATAATCTTTGAAAAATCTTTCAGGACCAACTCTTTGCCAAACCTATGGTCACAAACCATGGTCATCCCCATCTTCAAAAAGGGAGACCCCAGTCTAGTTCAAAACTACAGCAATCTCTTTATGCTGCGTCACCTGTAAAGTCATGGAATCAATGATTAACCAATCCATTATCCTCCACTTAGAAACAAACAACCTACTCTCTAACAAACAATATGGTTTCAGAAAAAAACTATCCTGTAATCTGCAACTCTTACACTGCAAAAACATATGGACTACACAACTCGATCAGGGCAAAGCAATAGACGCAATCTACGCTGACTTCTGTAAAGCCTTCAATTCAGTGGTACATGACAAACTACTTCTTAAACTAAAATCTTATGGTATCTCTGGACACCTTCATAACTGGATAGAAGCATTCCTGTCAAACAGACAACAAATGGTCAGAATTTTATTTTCAAATGTACCATTTCATGGTGTTCACAATTATGTTTATCCATCCTTATACTTATTACCTTGTGAATCATAAATAAATAAATATCTCAGTTTTCTTAGATACATTCAACACCACAGAAAACTGCTACCCTTCAAAAAGACCTGTATCTATTAGAAATGGTCAAACAAATGGCAACTTCAAATCTCAACAAATAAATGTTCTGTCTCATAAAAAATCAGAAAATAAAAACAAGAAGTCAAGACCTTGTTGATGATCCAAACTCCAAAGGACCTGAGTATATCTCTAGATCCTAGAGCACTGTAACTACATAGCCAAAAAGGCATTAAGAGTTGTTAACCCTAATCCTACGTAGCTTTTTCTCTGGTAATATCACACTACTAACTGGAGCAGTGGTTCTTAACCTTTTTGAAAGAAAGCCCTTTGAGTCATTGAGGAAGTTGTCATTGCCCCCCTCCCCCAACATAACCGCCCCCCTGCCATCTCTTAGTGTCCCCAAGGGGCCAGCAGAGGGGCTATAAAGCGGCAGGGGCAATGCATTGAACACGGCCGCGGTGGCACGTAACGTGCCACTGTTTCTGCATTGGAGGCGCCGGCTCTGGAGCAGTGCTAGTCAATGGGTGAACCTGCAGGGCCAGCAGGCACCTCAACGCCCCTGTTGCCCTTAGCCCCCTCTCTGCTGGCCCCTTAAGACAAGGGGCAGCAGGCGTTCGAGGCACTGGCCCTGCAGGCTCACCTCATTGACTGTTGTACCGCACCTGAACCAGTGCCTCCTCGGCAGCATGTTGGAAAACACTTTCCCAAAGTGCTGCCATCTTGCATTCTTTCTGTCTGTCCATCCATCCATCCACCCATCCACCCACCCATCCATCCATCCATCCAAAAGGTCTGTCTGTTTGCCTGCCTGCCTTCCTGCCTATCTACCTACCTGACTGTATTTTTGTCTACTTACCTACCTATCTACCAATATAGATCTTTCTCTCTCTCTCCCAATATATCTTGCTCCACGCCCCCATATCGCCCCCTTCCATTCCTTCCCCATGTCACCCCTTTTCGTTCCATTGCCCCCTGAAAAACAAATCACCCTTGGGGGCAATATCGCCCAGTTAAGAACCACTGAACTAGAGCATACAAACATTTGCTAGACCAATACTCAATAGCTCATCAGTCTGGAACCCACATCACGTATCTGATATTAACACAGTTGAGAAAGTCCAGAAATATTTCACAAGAAGAGTTCTCCACTCCTCTACTCATTGCAGAATACCTTATGCCACCAGACTTGAAATTCTAGACCTAGAAAACCTAGAACTACGCCGCCTTCGGACCGATCTAAGTATAGTATATAAAATCATGCATTGCAATGTCCTTCCGGTCAATGAATACTTCAGCTTCAACCATAACAATACAAGAGCACACAATAGATACAAACTCAAGGTTAACCGCACCAAACTTGATTGCAGGAAATACGACTTCAGCAACCGAGTGGTCAGTGTCTGGAACTCTCTACTTGACTCTGTGGTTTCTTCCCCAAACCCAAAAATTTTAACCTTAGACTGTCTTCTATTGACCTCACCCCTTTCCTAAGAGGTCTGTAGGGGGCGTGCATAAGTGCACCAACGTGCCTACCGTCCCTGTCCTATTGTTTCTTTTATTTTTCTTAATATGTATCCATTTCATGTATTCACAATTATGTTTATCCTTATACTTATTACCTTGTAAGCAATTGACAAAATAAATAAATAAATATCTCAGTTTTCTTAGATACATTCCTTTTCTGAAAATGTCTACATAGGCTCAAGAATTTGTCCTGTATCTTTAGCAAAGGCAATAAATTCAGGTTCTCTGCAGACTATTATTTATTTATTTAATAATCTCGCTGTCTTTCTCTCTCTCACAGAGAGTCGCGGGGGAGAGAGAGAGAGAGGGAGAGAGAGAGACTTATCTCACAATCAAATGACTCTGGGTGGCATAAACAAAATTAAAAACAAAATATACAAATTAATGTTAACATTGTTATTATTAAACATGCTAAATTATAAAAAGCACAAAAAACAGAATAAAAAGATTAGGCAAAAAGGAAGTGTTAATTATCCAGGAGCTATTGAAATATTTCACCTGCTCCCTGGGACTGCTGATGCAACAATATTTGACCAGTCCCCTCTGGAACAACCAGTTCTTGGGGGAACTTCTGGCAGCTAAAAGGGTGTGAAGCTAATTTCACCTTGGGATGTTCTATAACTGTGATGGTGAACCTACGGCAGGCGTGCTGGAAGAGGCACGCAGAGCCACCTCTGCCGGCATGCAAGAGGTCACCCAGAAGAGCCCCACTACGCATGCGCGCCCCTCCGCCAGCCGGCTGATTGTTGGGTATCTGCTGTGTATGTGCGGGGAGAGATGCACACGTGGAAGACACATGCACATGTGCAGAGGCATGCAGTGTGGGAGGGGTGGTGCGCGCATGCGCAGGGTGTGTGGGGAATTGCATCATTGCTGCAGGCACGCAAGTGCACTCATGCATGCATGCGCGCACACTTTTGGCACACAATGTGGAAAAGGTTAGTGTGGGGCACAGCAGAAAAGTCTGCATCTTCTGTGACTATTCCTTTCACTTCTTCCTGATCTAACAGCCCAACTTCTTCCCTGGTTGGCTGGTTTTATGCGTTAAATCAATTTAAAGGTTCTTATTTTTTAACTCAATGAGTTTTACCATATGCTCCTCAGATTTGTATTCTCTCTCTCTCTCTCTCTCTCTGCATTTCTTAAACTTTTCAAATCTGAATGTTTTTTTTTCCTGCCAGAGCTTATGTTCCTTTCTATCCTTCTGGTTATGTTAGGCCTTCCATTTCCTGAATAAAATCTTTGGAACTTTTATAGCTTCCTGGTCACTAGCAGAAAGTTATGCTGGCTTCTGCCTTGATTTAGTTGTCCCTTTTTTCCATTATAGAATACATTGTACTTCAGTTTCAATTATTGTGGTTTTACGCAAAAATAAATAAAATTTTAATATCAGTATACAGTTATTGAAATGTGCATCTGTTGTAAAAATGTTTCACCAAATGCAACCATTCCATTCACACGATGGTGTTATTCGTGCACAGAAACTGACTGCATGGGATCAAGTTACCCCCAAATGGCTGCCATATGGCTCTGGCTGCAAACGTCTACGAATAAAAAGCAGCAGTTTGATTGAAAAGCAGAGCTGAAAGTTCTAACTGGAAGAATTAGCTGAAATGAATGGGTAAGATAAGAACAGGGGAGAGACCAAAGACTGCCCAAACGCACTGCTTAGTTTTGGAAAATTAATAAACTTGATCAGACCACCCATATAACCTTTTAATACACATGAACAAAAATGTAGCCTCTTGCAACAGATTATGTTAAAGTTCATATTGAAGTGAGAGACCTTAATGAATTTCACCATGAGCCAAGAAAATGGAAGGCAGTCATCATTCCAGAAGTAGCATGTTCCTCCATCAGTAACTGTCGGGGGTGGGTGGGGTGGGTGGGTGGACTTTTCCCATGTTCCCGATAAGCAAATTACAAGGGGCTGGGTCAGGAGGATCCTGACAGCCTATCAAGACTTTTGCTACATGACTCAATAACCACTTTAGTGCTGCATAATCTGAGGTCCTCTGGATGTTTTCTATCCTGAGGTTCAACAGGCATGACCAAGGAGGAAGAGTATTTCCATTTCATAAGTGCCTGGACAGCCACAGGTTCTCCATCCCTTACCAGGCTACTTAGGGCTTTAAAAAGTAATACTAAAGTTGCGTTTTGCAGAAAATGGCCAAGGATGCCCAAAGTCTTTTAAAAAGATTTCCACAGGGATGTGGAGAGCAACAGTATCTAATAACCAATGAACAGCTGCTATGAATTTGCATTTTGTTCTATACATTATTTATGAAGTGAGCTAAATTTTTGTGGCTTGTGGCTGCATTTTTGGAAGGGAATTATTTTCAGTTCATGGGAGCCAAAGAGGAGGTACAGTGATCTCATGACATTACAAAATAAACAGAGTTAATGTTCAGGTTAGTTGGCTGGTTGATAATTGGGATGTTCCATTTGTTTGAGGGTCCAGGTATATTTACCAGTGAATTTTGTGTATGATTCTGGGAGTTTTGTGGGAGGGGTTGCAATAAATCTGTTCAGAGCCATCGTGTAAAGCATTAATGACAGGTTGTTCATCTTTACATTACTTCAGTTATGCAGAATGTTCCAATAACTCATTCTATGCTTCCTGAGGCTGATGGAACAATTTTGGATTTTAATATTTAATTCCTTGAGTGTATATGAGCCTGATTTTAAAAGGGTTGAACTTTCTGGAACTGCTAAGAAGAGTTCTAAAAATAATACCTCACATGATCCTGCCTATGGTGGTAATTGTATTGCTATTCTTTATTTGACTTAATTTATGTGTTATTTTTCCGTGGATATTTTAGTTGATATGTAATTGTTGCATATCATGGGTCCCCAACTTTTAGAATCCATGGACTGGTGACCATGGTTATTTTGGCAGCAGATGGAATGATTTCATGCACACAACCTAAGCCCCATGCATACGCAAATGAAGTTCTCACGCTTGCTTACCACTTCAGCAGCCTGGTACCCAATGGGTGTGGCCCAGTAGCGATCTGCGGCATGGGGGTTGGGGACCCCTATTGTATACCACTAATATGTACCTCTTTAAAATCCTCCACAACTATTTTCTAGGGCCTGAGCAAATTGCTGAGGTATACTGAACTTTTATTTGTTAAAATTTGGTTGCTAATTTTACTTCATTTACAAGGCAGAATAAGCAATCATGTTTAAATTTACTGTGTTTTGAAGTCCTGAAGACACACGATATATCTACAAATAAAGTATAGCTCTGTGAGTGAGAGACGAAAAGAACAGCTGGGATACACTATGTAATATGATAAAAAGTATGATAGAAAAAATAGCTCTTCTATGTGCGACAATTTATAAGACTAAGATAAAAAAACTAAAAACTGTGTAGAAAAATCAGTCTCAAGTGCATTCTTCAATATGTCTCTAATCACTGTAAAAGCATCTTATTATTTTGCTTGAACAATATCAATGTGGACTTTTTCACTAACTTACAAATAAGCACATCTTTTTTCTCTCCATCAAATGAAAAATGTGAAAATATTTTTTCTACATTAGTTCAACTTGAATAGTTCCATTAGGGTTAGTTGATCAATGCTGCAAATATCAACATCTGCACATTGATACCATCTGAGCAGACCAGGAATGCCCGGATGGAAAGTTTCTACCAGAACACTGTCATAATCAGACAGGTTTTACAATTAACAAAGAGTAGAGCACTAGAAGATTATTATTTTTTTGTTCTTTCTGTGAATGTTTTCGCTGTGGGTGGCTTAATTTAACAAAGAGGTTTGGGTAGAGCTGAGAAGCTACCAAGTGTGCTTGCTGCCAGTATATCACAGTTTAAAGTTAACATCATTAGTTCTTCCTTTGTATATTGTAAGTCCCAAACAGTCTCCTACAAAATGAAAAGGCCCTGTTTTCAATCAAAGGGTACTTAAAACTCAGTGTACAGTCACAAACAAAACACTGAGATGGATGCTTTTATACCTTGGGCATACAATCTATCTGTCAGCTTTGGAAGCCGTATTAGTATCAGAAGCGTCCACGCTGCCACATTCCTGTGCTTGGAAAAGTAGAAGGGGGAAATGGTAGAGTGTTGGTAGTTAGACATAATAGCGTTGTTCTTTTCGGTCAAGGTCATATTATTCCTGCAGCTGGAGGAGTAGTGGTTGAAGGGATGTGTCAAGTTGGGACGGTTGGTGATTGGACCATGTGATGGACTGATGGGTGCGGAGGTTGGTTTTGGACTTTTGAATTACTAAGGGAAAACCTGCAATTCTCAGATTCGGGTTTTCCCAGATATGCCAGTATACTACTCTAATAAAAGGAAACTTTGAGAAGATGCCTGTCTCAGAGTTTTTAATTGGAGTTGAGTTTTTCTGGAACCCTGACACTGTCCTTGTAGTAGTTGCTTGCAATTTGCAATTTGGGAACTCAGCAACAGCATCTTCCTCAAGTATGGCAAGACCCTGGGGTTTCTCTGTGACTTAGTTAACCAGCTCTGTCTCATAGCTTTCACCCTTTCATTTATTCTCTACCTTACTGTCTCATCCTTGCTGTTACCTAATTACCATCTTCTGCCATCATAACAACTTGATGTGCTGTAGCTGCAGCTGCTTGTGCTTCAGTTTAAAATTAAATATATTTTCTTAGCCAGCTAAGTTAGCTTAGCCTAACTCAGCCACACCTTTGAGTGATCACTGACTGGTGAAAGATCTATCCCCCTTTTGCCCCAGGGTTCCCATAATTGGCTAGGTACCCCCAAAGTATCAGCTGATTTGGCCACAGCCTTAACTAAGCATTGTGTTCAGAAAGTTATCTTAAAGACTATAAATCACCCACAATGTCCTCCCTGTTGAATATTTAACTTTCATCTGTTCCCATCAATATATGGTCAAAATGCTAGATGTCAAACAATTTCTGAAAAGCCACCGATTGTTCCATTCTATAATAAAGTGTATGCAAGCAAATATTATACAATAGTGACAGACAAGGTTTGTAGGATTTTAAGAGCAAGAGATTCTGCATATATATGTATATGTATACACACACCCACACACACACCCACACACATATATATATATATATACACACACACACATACATACATATTTTCCACAGATAGTGAGATCTTGGCATATCGAGTAACAAATATTAATGTGAAGATGATCTCAGAGCCATTGTATAGCTTCTAAAGACATCTGATTTTCTAACATTACAGAGTACTCTCTTCTGTGCCTGGACTGTTTTCTTACATGCATTTGCAAAAATGCAAGCAAAGAAAAATAAATTCTGCCCGGAAAATAAAGGTGGTTTTGGGAAGGGGGGAATACTAGGTGGAAAATAGAATTGTTTTTATTGTTCTTGGCCCACATTTGTTCACTAAAAAGGTAAAAGGTAAAAAGTGTATTATTGTTTTCAACTGTTTTGCAAATATGAAAGGCTCTGTCCATTTCATTTTCTCTAGACATTCCTTTCAAATTCAGAAAATTGATTGAAAGATTTTGCTAAGTAACAATCACTATAGGAGCATTAGGTTAAGAACATTTGTCTTTTACTAAAAAGGAGAATTAAGTTTACAATCCTACAACTACCTGTATCCATCTCTCTCTCACACATAGGCATTAAGAAAATATACTGCAAAGAGATCTATCTGTAATATCTACTCGGAATCAATCAGAATCAAGGCAAGGTGGGAACTGAAAATCATATTCCTTGGAGATAATGTATTATTTTAAACGCAGCTCAGGAAACTCAAGTGAAGATTTTTTTAACAGTGCCTCCCTAGGCATTCAGAAACAAGCAGTCAGTTCTGCAAAAATAGTATCTGTTGCATGCTTGGATAGTGCTTCACAGGGCTTTAAAATTTTGAATGAGTTATGAAAGCTACTGGCAATAGTTAAATACTCTTAAAATGTTTGCTACCCTGCACACTTCAGCTGCCACATTGTGTACTAGTTATAGCTTTTGGATTATGTGCAAGAAGCCTCATGTAGAACCTGCAATAGTAATCCAAGCAAAAGGAACTCAGGCTATAAATTACCAGGGCATAACTGGTACACCAAGTCCAGGGGTGGGATTCTACCGGTTCAGACCGGTTCTATAGAACAGGTTGTTACGATTCTGTGCAGTTCAGAGAACTGGCAAATTGTGCCCCTGGCTGGGCCAGCCCCTCTTCGCCCATCCCTCCCCACCCCGCCCAGTCAGTCCTTATCATGTATGTGCGACATCAGTGGTGGGATTCAATTAATTTAACAACCGGTTCTCTGCCCTAATGATTTCTTCCAACAACCAATTCACCAAACCGCTCAGAAAGTTAATAACCGAAATGGTGCGAACTGGCTGAATCCCACCACTGTGCGACATCGCACAGGTACCTGACATCGCTTACTGCATTCTCCCCCACCCAGTCACTCCTTAAGGTATTTCCGTTTTTTCCTCCCGACGATCAGCTGTGCTGCGATCCCCCTCATCTTGCTGCTTTGCCCAGGAGGCTCCCCTGAGGCCCAGGAGGCAAAAAGGGGCACATGGGGGGGGGGAGTTCTGCAAAAAACAAAGAAGAAGAAGAAGAAGCCATGCCCACAGAACCAGTTGTTAAAAAATTTGAATCCCACCCCTGACCAAGTCTAGGCAAAAATCACTCTGATCATGACTTCCCTTGTTTATGCAGAAGCTTAAATCCAGATAGACTCTCTTTTTTCTCTCTCTCTCTTTTATTGATTTATATGCCCCCATCTCAAGACTGGGCTCACAGTTAAAACATACAAATACAATAAATAATTAAAAGAAATTAAAACTATAAGGTCCAATAAAACTGAATTAAAATTAAAACTGTCCCATGCCCCGTAAGGTAATCACAGCCCGACTTGGTCAAATAGCCAGGTCTTCAAATCGGGCGTGAAGGTGCGGAGGTCAGGGGCCACGGAGGTCCAGAGGCAGTTGATTCCATAAGTTGGGGCCACACAGAGTAGGCTCGGGGACCGCCAGCCGACATTGGCTTGCCAACGGGACCCTGAGGAGCCTGCCTGTGTGCCCGACAGGGCGGTTGGTCCCCGATATCGTAGGGAGGCTCCCTTAAATATTGTGGACCCATGTCATGTAGGACTTTGAATGAAAGCCAAAACCTTGAACCTCACCCGAGCACAACCGCAACCAATGCAAGCCACGAGGAGGGGTAATATGGGAGAATCAGGTAACTCCCATCACAACCCGCAGCATTCTGCACCAGCTGTAACCTCCGGATGGTGTGCAAGGGCAGTCCTAAATAGAGAGCTTGCAGTAGTGAGGCAAGGTAACAAGGGCATGAGTGACTGCACGAGGCATCTCGTCCAGAAACGGCGAAGCTGGCAAACCAGCGGACCTGGGCAAAGGCCCCCTGGCGATGCCCCACCTGCTCCTCCAACTGGAGCCTGCGGGTCCAGGAGGACCCCCAGGTTCTGTGCCCTATCCACAGGGGCAACACCACCCCCTATGGTCAAGCGATGGACACTTCTGACTGGACCAGACGGTATGTACAGCCACTCAGTCTTGGCCAGGTTGAGCCAAAGCATGTTTCCCCATCCAGATCCGTACTCCATCCAGACAGCGAGTCATCACGGAGAGGGCATCACTGATTTGGTTTGGGGTGGAGATGCATAACTGGGTATCATCAGCATACTGGTGATACCTCACCCCAAAACCACGAATGATCTCACCCAGTGGTTTCATGTAGATATTAAATAAAAGGGGGGAGAGGACAACCCTGAGGACCCCACAAGTGAGCTCGCCTTCACTCCCTGTCCCCTGTCAACACCGATTGCGACCACCCGGAGACTGCCAGCAGATTAGAAGATTGAGTAGTTGTCTGGATGTCCTTCCATTGAGAAAAATTACCATAACAACATCATGTTTACAAAATGTTTACAATCATAATGGATTTTTCTTAGCTTCTCTCCTCTTATTTTCTACTAATTTTAGCTCAGATTGCATGTAGGAATTAATTCCTTAAGGGTACATATTCGTTTTTACAATTTGGCAGAAGTCAAGGAATTTTCCTTCAAAGCAGAACATCTCTTTGATTTTATATAGTTGCATATTTCTAGAATGGACTGGACTTGGGTGAAGTAATCACAATGTGTACAGCTTATGAGTTGCTATGATCATATCCATTTCCAAAGCCACCTGAAGTATCATCTGAGCCAAAATAGCATTTTAGTTAAAATGATGGGAATTTCCCCCCTCTGGTCTGCCTTCATTCTCCTCATTTGTTTGCTCAAATTCTCCCTATTTAATCATGAAGGAATGTGGCTCAAAAAATTGAGTAGTAATTCCTCAATAAATCAATCCAGATACACTCCTAATGTATGGCAAACTTTAAAAAATGGTTTTAAGCTCAAAATTCTCCCAGGATATTTGGTTCTAGTTGCAAACAATCTTTCTCTGTTGCAAATAGAAGAATAGTAAACTTGGAGTCCTGAGTTTGCTCTCAGAAATATGTATCTATTTCTCTCTTTTTTTCTCTCCCTCCTTCCTTCTCTTACCTAGCTTGTGTTCTTAAAATATGAGTCACTTTTTCCATTTCACTTACTTGCAGAGGAAAATTTTCCAATTCAATTTCATTATAGATTTTGTTCTTGTAAATCAGAGGTCTTCCCCCCTACAATAAAGATGTTAGATCGTTGAGGGCAATATGCTGACTCTGTAAACTGCATAGAGAGAATCCATTCCCGTGAACTCCGCAATGAACTCAAAAGACATCTAGACAATGAAGAGAAGGACCTGTACATTGACTACCGTGCTGATTGTATCAAAAGTAAGTCACACAACCCACAACTCCGCATCCAACCCTACCTCATCCAACCCACCATCAGTCAAAACTAGGCACGCATGCCCCTAACTACCTCAATACCAACTACAACTGGCCTTCAATGCAAACTAGTCAATGCAAGAAGCCTTGTAAATAAAATACCTGAATTTCTCCTCTAAATACGGCTAAATTTGACATCATATTTGTCTGTGAAACATGGCTCAACGCATCTCTCCCTGCATTACCACAGTAAGAGACTATCATGTTTACTGATCAGATCATGAAACTCAGAGGAGGTGGTGTTGCTATCTTCATAAAAAAGTCCCTACATAAAAACATCCAAGTTACCCAGAGCTTGCTCTTCCTGAGACCATCATTGTGAACTGTCCTTAAATATCACATTTGATTCTTATTATGTTACAGAGCCCCTGATTATGACATCAACATGTAAACAAGCTAAATTCACTAACATGGGCAACATCCTGCCCCACATGCTTTTATCTTTCTTGGTGACTTCAATCTTCATATTAACTGGACCCTAAATGAATGTAACACTGAACCCATACATGCAACCTTCTACAATGCTGTAACAAATCTGGGACTGGAACAACTAGTAACCAACAATACTAGACTTAACAACTGCCTCAATCTCATCTTTTGCAATAGTTTGAATTCAATTTATGGAATACAAATTAAGAACCCTTTTCCAACAGTGACCACAACATGATTGACTTTTGTCTCAACATACGTCCACACAAAATCATCATAATGACGTGATCCCCAATTATAACTTTCAAAAGGCAACTATGATCTTATAGACAACAATCTCTCATCTCTTGATTAATTTCTATTCACTGGATGCAATACTGTTGAAGACCATTACAACATATTTTTACTTGAAGTCAAAGAGTCATTAAACTATATGTACCAATAACAACTCCCAAAACCAGAAAAACAGATTACCCATAACAATAAGGAAGCTTCAATCAAAAAGAAATCACTTTGGTGGAAAAACAAATCTGGTCACATTGCCAACTTCAAAAGCCGATACAAAATTTATGCCACCAGATAAAGACTGAATGCACCAATTATCACATTAAACAAGAGGAAAACCTTCTTGCACCAATTCCACCCGCTACAATTTTGTAAACAACAAACTAAAAGACTCAAGGTCCATCCCACCCCTGAAAGGACCTAATGGTAAAGACTGCAACGATGACACCATTAAAGCCAACCTCTTTAACACATTCTTTGGCTCAGTATTTGTAAACAGCAATGGATCATGCCCAGTATTTCCTAGTCAACCACAGACAACTACAATGATCTAATACATATCGATTTTACAGAAGACAATGTTGAAAAAGCACTACAATCTAAAACCATCTCTATCTATTGGACCGATGGAATATGCCTACTTCTAAAAAGCTATCCACTGCCATAGCTGAACCTCTAAGCATAATCTTTGAAAAATCTTTCAGGACCAGCTCCTTGCCAAACCTATGGTCACTAGCCACGGTCATCCCCATCTTCAAAAGGGAGACCCCAGCCTAGTTGAAAATTACAGACCAATCTCTTTATGCTGCATCACCTGTAAAGTCATGGAATCAATTATTAACCAATCCATTATCCTCCACTTAGAGACAAACAACCTACTCTTAATAAACAATTTGGTTTCAGAAAAACTATCCTGTAATCTGCAACTCTTACACTGCAAAACATATGGACTACACAACTCTCGATCAGGGCAAAGCAATAGATGCAATTACATAGACTTCTGTAAAGCCTTTGATTCAGTGGTACACAACAAACTACTCCTAAAACTAAAATCTTATGGTATCTCTGGACACCTGCATAACTGGATAGAAGCATTCCTGTCAAACAGACAACAAATGGTCAAAATTGGGAGCCCTATCAAATTCTGTATCAACAGTGTCCCCAAGGCAGTGTTCTAGGACCAACTCTTCATACTCTACATAAATGACCTCTGTGATCATATTAAGAGCAACTGCGCTCTTCTGCTGATGATGTAAAGCTATTCAACACCACAGACAATACTGCTACCCTTCAAAAAGACCTGACTATGTATCAGAATGGTCAAACAAATGGCAACTTCAAATCTCAACAAATAAATGCTCTGTCTTACATATTGGCAAAAAATCAGAAAATAAAATACAAGCTGAATAGTCAAGACCTTGTTGATGATCCAAACTCTGTCAAGGACCTTGGAGTACTCATCTCTAATGATCTAAGTGCTAGAGCCCACTGTAACTACATAGCCAAAAAGGCATTAAGAGTTGTTAACCTAATCCTACATAGCTTTTCTCTGGTAATATCACACTACTAACTAGAGCATACAAAACATTTGCTAGACCAATACTTGAATACAGCTCATCAGTCTGGAACCCACATCGTATCTGATATTAACACAGTTGAGAAAGTCCAGAAATATTTCACAAGAAGAGTTCTCCACCTCTACTCATTGCAGAATACCTTATGCCACCAGACTTGAAATTCTAGACCTAGAAAACCTAGAACTACGCCGCTTTCAGTCCGATCTAAGTATAGTATATAAAATCATACATTGCAATGTCCTACCTGTCAATGAATACTTCAGCTTCAACCATAACAATACAAGAGCACACAATAGATACAAACTCAAGGTTAACCGCACCAAACTTGATTGCAGGAAATACGACTTCAGCAACAGAGTGGTCAATGTCTGGAATACTCTACCTGACTCTGTGGTTTCTTCCCCAAACCCCAAAAACTTTAACCTTAGACTGTCTACTATTGACCTCACCCTTCCTAAGAGGTCTGTAGGGGTGCATAAGTGCACCAACATGCCTACCATCCCTGTCCTATTGTTTTTTTATTTTCTTATATGTATCCATTTCATGTATTCATAACTATGTTTATACTTATACCTGTTATCTTATAATCGCTTGACAAAATAAATAAAATAAAATAAATGAATAAATAAATAAAAAATCAGAGGTCTTCCCTGCTAACAAAGACTGCAGATTGCTGAGGGCACATGTTGACTCTGTAAACCGCTTAGAGAGGGGTGTAGAGCAATGTGAAGCAGTATATAAATCTAAGTGCTATTGCTATTAGTGTCATCTTAGATTTATGCATTGGTTCGGGGATTGTTTTGTGGCTCCTTTTATTGCATACTTTCCCCTAGAGATATAAATACAGGCTACATTACTATGTCTCTTCTAAACTTAGCACAGGTTGAACATGCTTTTTTTTTGTTTCAGATTTTGTTCCAAGGTTTATTTTGCTTAATAATTTGATTGTAAGATACAGTGAATTAGAGTTACAGTATCTTATAAAACTAATGTCAGGATAAGTAACAATTTTATGGTTCATGGTCATATGAGACATTTGGTTTCATTCAAAGAGTTCAGGGAATTGTTTTACTATGTATTTGTATATCTTCTT
This sequence comes from Naja naja, assembly GCA_009733165.1. Lineage (NCBI taxonomy): Eukaryota > Metazoa > Chordata > Lepidosauria > Squamata > Elapidae > Naja > Naja naja. The sequence goes on along the minus strand of CM019154.1, from coordinate 950,757 downwards.
CATGGATCACTGCCTTGTCATGGCAAAGGGGCTTGTGTATCTTAATGAAGCTATGAGCTATGCTGTTCAGGGCCACCCAAGATGGACAGGTCATAGCAGAGCCTTCAAAACATGACCCATTTGAGAAGGAAATGGCAAACCATAGTCCAGAACCTTGCCATGAAAACCCAATATGGCAGTACCAAAAGGCAAAAAGATATGACACTGGAAGTTGAGCCCCTCAGGTCGGAAGATGTCCAATATGCTACTGGGGAAGAGCAGAGGGCTAGTACTAGTAGTGCCAGAAAGAATGAAGTGATCAAGCCAAATGAATGACACTCAGCTATGGATGTATATGGTGGGGAAAGGAAAGTCCAGTGCTGTAAAGATCTATACTCCATAGGAACTTGGAATGTAAGATCCATGAATCAAGACAAGCTGGACATTACATCGAGGGCATCACTGGGTTGGTTAGGGGTGAAGATAAAGAGCTGGGTATCATCAGCATACTGATGATACCTCACCCCAAAACCACAGATGATCTCGCCCGGCGGCTTCATATAGATGTTGAACAGGAGGGGCGAGAGAACCAACCCCTGAGGCACACCACAGAGGAGGTGCCTTGGGGCCAATCTGTGCCCCCCCATCAACACCACCTGAGTACAACCCTCACTCAAAGAAGCATTAATTACTGCCTGGAGCCAGCCTTGTGTAACCTCCTGGGCGGCATAAATCAGCCAGGAGGGATACGGGTCCAGTAAACACGTGGAAGCACTCAGCCTCCCCATGATCCTGTCCACCTCATTTGGAGACACAGGATCAAACTCCTCCCAGATGGAATCCCTAAGACCCGTCGTATTGCTCCCATCGGACTCTGACCAGTCAGAGTTCAACCCGCCCATATCTGAGTGATCTTGTCTGTCAGATGCTGACTAAACTCCTCAGCATGTCCCTGCAGAGGGTCCTCCCCCCTCTGGTTAAGGAGGTAGCAGGTGACCCTGAACAGGGCAGCCGGGCAATTATCTGCGGACTCAATGAGAGCAGAGAAGTATGCACACTTTGCCGCTCTCATCGCAGCAAGATAAGACCTAATATAGGCTCTTAACTGCGATCAGTCAGATTCGGACCTGCTGGACCTCCAGCAGCTCTCTAGGCCTCTCCTCCGATGCTTCATTTCCCGGAGCTCTGCGGAAAACCAGGGAGCCAACCGAGATCTGCACCAGGTCAGAGGCCGCAAGGAACACCGGCCAAGCCCTGGAGGCAGCCATCTGCCAGGCGCCCACCAGGGTCAAACCGAGCTGGGCAAAGGAGCCGGAATTAACCCAAGTGCCATCTGGAACCCCTCTGGGTCCAATTAGGCCTGGGGTGGAACCATCTCGTCGGTTCCTCCTCCCAGCAACAAGGAGTGGCATTTTGGAAGGTAAGCCATAGGAGGGAATGATCGGTCCATGGCAGGGAATGGATGGTTAGAGAGCCCCCACCCAGATCATTACACCACTGTCCCAAAATAAAAACAAGGTTGAGAGTGTCCCCTCTCATGGGTAGGGCCCTGTATTATTTGAGTCAGGTCCATGGCCACCATGGAAGCCATGAACTCTTGATCCATCCTTGACGTCCCCGCCAGAGAAGGCAAGTTGAAGTCCCCAACACCATAAACTTGGGGAACTCAACTGCCAGCCCCAACAGGATGCTGAGCAGATCAGGCAGGGCCGTTGCCACACAGCTGGGAGAAAGGTACGCAAGCAACAGGCACAATTGCTCCCGAGGGCCCCACCTCATGAGGAGAGACTCACTCCCGCCTATCTGCAGGACAGTGGCCTCCCTTGGACAAAGTGCCTCCCTGATCACAACAGCCGCCCCCCTGCCCCTACCCTGGGCCTGAGGTTGGTGCAACACACGGAAATCCAGTGGGCACAGTTCTACCAGAGGGACCCCTCCCTCAAGGCCCAACCGGTTTCTGTAATGCAAGCCAGGTCCGTGTCTTCCTCCTCGATCAGTTCCCAGCCGGGGGGAGCTTTTTTCACCATGGACCTGGCATTCAAATAGACCAACCTGAGCTCAGGGCCCTGATCCTCCAAGCCCCCGGGGGAGCAGGCAGGAACTGGAGGGTTGGAGCATGCCACCACTCAAAGACAGCAGGGGCGCACTCCCAAGAGCCGATATGGCCCTCCATCCTATACCTCTGCTGCCCCTCCCAATCACCATGGGAATCCCATACCCCACCCATTCCCCAAGAGCTGCGGACAGCCCCAAACTCTGTCCCCCCCGCCGTGGCCCATTTCCAACCTGGACTGGGAATATTCTGGTGGAGCCCCCCCAGGCTCCAACCAGACCTGATTACCCCCCCTCCCTAATCCCCTTAAAAATTTCCTTAAAAAATTTAACAGAGAGGCCTTGGTACCCCTCTTGCTACCCAGCCCAAGACCCCTAACGCTATCCGCGCAATGCCACCTCTTGGGATCCCAAGATCCGTCATCAAGGTAGGCCTTTGATAATCCAGCAGGCCACACCCAGGATAGAAGGGAATCCCTTAGGGCCTGCAGCTCCGCAGCTGAGAAGGTCCGCATAATTCAAGGTCATAAAAGATGGGGAGGGAGATAACAAACAAGGTGGAAAATGTCCAGATGGAATAGTCGGTCCAGATATAGTCTAGGCAGTTTGGAGCAGTCCAATCCCAGGAACCCTCTCACGGTCACCAGGGGGCCCGATGAAAAGGGCCCGAATCAGAGGACTGGCCACCGCGCCCTCACCGTCGGTGCCGCTCCAATGTTCGCCCATCCGAGAGTCATGGCCAATATAGGTTGAGTGGCTGGGAACCAGAAGCCTGGCAGACAAAGGCTACGGGGTCTGGCCTTTTCACCTCGTAGCGGGCGAAGAAGATGTTCAACTCTATCAACAAGGCGTCATTATTGACCTTGTTCCTTGTATTGCCCTTATAGTTAGTTAGGTGCTGCAGTCTCCGCCACACTTGCTTCAGGTTGTTATCTGCTAGATGGTTCTCCACCTTATATTTGTATTGTCGTTTTGCCATCTTAATGCCTCTTCTAAGGTTTGCCCTGACCCCTCTCTCTATATCCCTGTCCCCTGCCTTAAAGGTAGGATCCTGGGCTCTCAGAAATGTCTGTACCACAGCAGTCATCCAGGGTTAACAATTCCCATAGACTCTGATGCACTTGTCCATTGTTACACTGTAAATGCATACTTTGATGTAAAAGAGTACAGCATCACTGTACTCATGAAGGTCTTCATATTCAAATACACTACACTCAGTAGTTTCAAACAGTCCTGCAGCTGACTGAGAGCATCCACTGGCCAGATCTTAATTGTTTTCATGATTGGCTGTGTTCTTTTCCTGAGAGGGACATACATTGGGCACGACAGAAGTGAAAGATGGTCAGATGTACTCAGGTGCGGAGGGGATTATTCTATATGCCTGTTTCAGGTTAGAGTACACAGGGTCTAAAGTGTTCTTCCCTCTGGTGGAGAATTGCATGTACTGCACAAACTTAGGGAGAACTGTCTTTAAACAGGCTTGATTGAAGTCCCCAGCCATGACAAGAGCGCCCTCTGGATGAGTTTGCTGCTGCCTGAAGATGACGTCATATAGCTTAAAAGCGCCGCACTGACATTGGCATCAGGTGGAATATAAACAGCTATAATAATTATCACAGTGATTTCTCTAGGTAGATAGAATGGCCTACATGTGACAGTCATCAGTTCCACATCTAGAGAGCAATACGTATAAACTAATCTGCTGTTAACACACCAGTCACTGTGCATATAGATACAGAATCCACCTCCCTTGTTCTTACTGGAGTCGCCATTTCTATCAGAGCGATAAATGACTCGGCTTGTCAACTCCACTGCTGCATCGGGTATAGCTGGGTGTAGCCAGGTCTCTGTTATAATCATCGCACAGCTTTCACAGGAGAAGCTTGCTGCCATCTGCAGCTCTAATTCATCCATTTTGTGGACAAGGGATCTGGCATTGCTCAAAAAGACACTTGGCAGCACTAGTCTATGGGGCTGCTTTCAGAGCTGAGCCAACGGAGCAGCTCTACAGCTGTGCTTTTGTTTCTGCTCTTTTCGCTTTCGCTTTCATTGGCACCGACCCAACCCAACAACAATCCATGGAGACCCTGAAAGCCTCACTATGCAGTTCGGTATGTTGTGGCACTGCTGAAAATCGCTGGTAATTCCGGATTGACTTGCGAGTCCGATGTTTAGCAGCTCCATGTGGGTATAGGCAAATTTTGCTCCTTGCTCTACACTGTGCACACACATTGATACACTCATCATTGCAAACACCACACACTAATACCAGGAGCTCGGGGCTGCTGCATGTGAATGTGCCACCATCTTGGTGGCAGAAAGGCAGGATCAGGAATGGGGGGTGGGGGGGAAGGAAAGCAGGCTAACTCCCTGTTTTATCCAATGGAGTTAAGGTGAATTTAGATTATCATGTTACAAGAAGAGCACAGACTAACACTAACATCAATATGAGTATTAGAGCAGGATTTTAGGGCTCATGGTCATTTTAGGTTTCTGTTTCAATTCAATTCACTTCAATTTCTTATGTAATTTGCACTGAAGATCTGTTGAATTTAGATTTAGACTTATAAGTGAGGGCACTGATGTAAGGATAAGTATTAAGGTATGACTTTAGAGCTAGTGAATAGCTAAGGTGTATATTTTGGTCCAGAACTTGTTTTATGGTTTGCCCTGTATTGCAGATAAGGTGAGGTTGGGTTAGCATTATGTTTCTCTACGGTCAGCATGAATTTTATGGTTTAATTTTGGCTTATTTACAGATTTGATTATTAACTCATAAAGTGTTTCTCCAGAGAGGATAAGAAAAACAATGTACAATAGCTCCAAGTATCTTGAGTTTATCATGTACTGCATACCAATTATTTTCTATTTATGCAACTGTGAAAAGTAGGAACAGTAATGGAGCCTGAAGATTGAGACAAAACTGATATGCCTAAAGAATATATAATATTAACTTTATGCAGTTAAAAAGTTATAAAAGCTTGGCATTTTAAAATTATCCAGTAATATTTCTATTAATTCCTGTTTGTTTTATACTAGGGAATAATATATATCTTATCTATGGAGGATATAGCATGTTTAAAATAAGAAAGATTTAGTTGTGTGTTCCTACCAATCCAAAACTAGAAGATGAAACACATACCTGGAGGATTATAGTAGCAGAAAACACCTTTTATAGAAAAGCTAATCACATGAATCACTTTGGGGAGTGGAAGTGGAAATGTTAGCATGCTAAACAAGTGCTTTCTTGAGTGCTGTTGTTAATTATACATGGATTTTATGAGAATTGAGACAAGTTAAGGCTCATACAATGTTATTATAAAGCAAATATTTAAAGGGAGAATAATGGAAGTCACAAAAGTTTGTTGACTTTAAATGATTTTTATAGGCATACTGAAGACTGTGGCTATGTTTTCTATTTCATCAGTTCATACTATTCATTGGTGATTTTATATTTCTTAAGCACAATTCAGTATATTGCTATATTTCACATACTGCATTGTACTTTATCATTATTATATTAATCTTTTCAAGAAATGTCATCAAAGCATATTGTGTCACAATGTCATATTGTAAGTCCACAGTTCACAGAAGCCAATTATTTCAAGGTAAATCATTTAAAATCTAAGGTTATTTAACAGAAACCTGATAAAAGTTAAAGCAATTTATTTAGCAATTTAAAATGGCCACATTAAAAGTTAGAATGAGATTTGACTGAATGCTTTGCATTCTACAACCTGGTACCTTCCGGTTACATTTAAATCCAACTTCTACAGTATATATCCACTATGAATATGATGAATAGGAATTATGGCATCATGCTGGTGGAATATGGATGGGTAAATCTAATGTTTCAGGTTTTCTCGGTTTTTCATTTCTGTAAATCTATCAGGGTTTTACACATTTAATTTTGATGGACATGTATAAAATCTTAGCATTTTTAAAATTAATTGATTAAAAAGTTAAAGTTTGAATGTGTTTTGGTGTACATTTCTCCAAACATCTGCACATTGACTTTCAATTTTGCATAACATGCAAAATTACTGCAAACAATTTTCTATAATACATATTACACATTATTGTCATTAATTCTTGAATTTTTTGCACAAATTTCCTCAAATACACATTTTTGTACTGTATTGCAAACTTTGCATAAATATGAATTTATAAATTCATTTATTGAGTCTAAAATGTTCAGTTCAGATTCAAATGCAAACTAAATTATTTTCCATTCCTAATTTGGTGGTCACCAAGTTAACAAAGAGCAATTTAGTTCCAACTTAAATATAATTGAAGATCACATTGTTGTTGTTGTTAGTCACGAAGTCGTGTCCGACCCATCACGACCCCATGGACAATGTTCCTCCAGCCTTTCTGTCATCTACCATCCCCTGGAGTTAAATTAAGCTCACACTGACTGCTTCAGTGACTCCATGCAGCCCCCTCATTCTCTGTTGTCCCCTTCCTCTTTTGCCCACAATCTTTGCCAGCATTAGGCTCTTCTCCAGTGAGCATCATCTTTTAAGATTTTGAATAGCTCACCTGGAATACTGTCACCTGCACTAGCTGTGTTGTTGCTCAGATTTCCTAAGGCCCATTTGATTCCAGGATGTTTGGCTCGAGGTCAGTGACCACCCTGTTGTGGATATCAGGGATGTTAAGCTCATTCTTGTATACAGTAGTTCTTCTGTGTAAATTTTGCCATCTTAATCTCTTCTGCCTCTGTTAGGTCCCTGCCATTTTGGTCCTTTATCATGCCCATCTTTGTATGAAACATTTCCTTCATATCTCCAATTTTCTTGAAGAGATCTCTGGTCCTCCCTATTCTGTTGTTCTTTGCACTGTTCATTTAAGAAGACATTCTTATCTCTTCTAACTATTCTCTGGAATTCTGCATTCAGTTGGGTGTATCTTTCTCTTTCTCACTTCCCTTCTTTCCTCAGCTATTTGCAAAGCTTCCTCAGACAGCCATTTTGCTTTCTTGCATTTCTTTTTCTGTGGGATGGTTTTAATTACTACCTCTTGTACAATGTTGCAAACCTCCGTCCATAGTTCTTCAGGCCTTCTGTCTATCAGATCTAATTCCTTAAATCTATTTGTCACCTCTACTCTATATTCATCAGGGATATGATTTAGTTCATGCCTGAGTGGCCCAGTGCTTTTCCTTACTGTCTTCAATTTAAGCCTAAATTTGCAACGAGAAGCTCATGATCTGAGCCACAGTCAGCTCCTGGTCTTGTTTTTACTGACTGTATAGAGCTTCTCCATCTTTGGCTGCAAAGCACATAGTCAATCTGATTTCTGTGTTGACCGTCTGTTGATGTCCATGTGTAGAGTCGTCACTTGGGATGTTGGAAAAGAGTGTTTCATATGACCATCATATTCTCTTGACAAAACTCTACCAGCCTGTGCCCTGCTTCATTTTGTACTCCAAGGCCAAATTCGCCTGTTATTCCAGTTATCTTTTGGCTTCCTACTTTAGCATTCTAATCCCCCATGATGATAAGGACATCATTTTTGGTGTTAATTCTATAAGGTGCTATAGGGCTTCATAGAACTGCTCAACTTCATCCTCTTCAGCACCAGTGGTTGGGGCATAGACTTGGACTACTGAAATGTGAGGTTTGCCTTGGATTCAAAGTGAGATCATTCTCTCATTTTGGGGATTATATCCCAGTACTGTTTTTCCTACTTTTTTATTGACTATGAAGGCTACTCCATTTTTTTCTGAGGGATTCTTGCCCACAGTAGTATATCTGATGGTCATCTGAATTCAGTTCACCCATTCCTGTCCATTTTAGTTTGCTGATTGCTAAGATGTTGATGTTCAGTCTTGTCATCTTTGTTTGACCATGTCCAGTTTGTCTTGATTCATGGATCTTACATTCCAAGTTCCTATGGAGTATAGATCTTTACAGCATCGGACTTTCCTTTCCCCACCATATACATCCACAGCTGAGTGTCATTTCGGCTTTGACCCAGTCACTTCATTCTTTCTGGCACTACTAGTACTAGCCCTCTGCTCTTCCCCAGTAGCATATTGGACATCTTCCGACCTGAGGGGCTCAACTTCCAGTGTCATATCTTTTTGCCTTTTGGTACTGCCCATGGGGTTTTCATGGCAAAGGTTCTGGACTGGGTTGCCATTTCCTTCTCAAATGGGTCATGTTTTGTCAGAGCTCTCTGCTATGACCTGTCCATCTTGGGTGGCCCTGCACAGCATAGCTCATAGCTTTATTGAGCTACACAAGCCCCTTTGCCATGACAAGGCAATGAACCATGAAGGGCAGAGGTGGTATTCAGTAGGTTCTGACCAGTTCTGGAAAACTGTTAGTGGAAATTTTAAGTAGTTCAGAGAACCGGCAAATCCCACCTCTGACTGGAGATTTTACAGTATCCTTACCCTACCACGCCCACCAAGTAGTAGTAAATTTTTTTGAATCCCACCACTGATGAAGGGGATCATATCATTAAGCAGTTCCAAATCAGGAGAGATCCCAATATCAGAGAAATATCCATGCCAACATATTTATTTGTGGTATCTTTTCCCAGTACATTCTTTTCTTCTAGATCAATTGCCATGGATATTTCTAATATAGCATACATATCTATATCATGATAACACTACTGATCCAGTAGAAGTATTGCTCTGGTTTCAAAAACTGTGATAGAACTATATAGTCAAAGCTGAGCAATATTGATTAATGCCTACAGTCTCGTTTCAGAAGACCAATTGCCATGGGCCACCCAAAGGAAAATAAAGCTTAATCTGATTGTTCCAAGTTCCTTCAATAGGGCATAGCTCTGGTTGCAAACACTGCTGAAGTGACAGCTGTCAACTTTTCATGCCAATTCAACTCTAAATGTTCCCAGTTACAAGGAAGTTTTCAATTGACTCTACTGCCTGAAACTGATAGCTATGGGCTTACAACGCAGCTTTCGCTTTTCTATTTCAGTGACAAGATCTTCAAAAGTCCCTATGTCTTCAAACTTATTGTTGACACTTCACTTCATGGCACAGCTGGGCAGCAGGCCTCTTTTTAAAACAATTAAAAGTATCTACTTATCGCACAGGGATATCCAAATGGATGGGTTATCTAGAAGCAGAAATCACATTTAAATATTTCTACTCTATATATCTGAGGTATATATATATATATTATAGTATAGTATATAGCCTGAAGAAGTAGTTAAGACACCAGATTACTAATCAGGAGATTGAAGTTCTAATCCTACCTTAGGGATGAAGTCAGTTCAGTTTCAGCCATAAGGCAAGTGCTCTCTCTCTCAATTAATTTAAAAGCTTTGACTATTTTGTTAAAAATAATGTTCAAAATATCACATTAGAATATTTTTACTGTGCTTTGATATTTCCCCAAGGAAAAGTTTAGCAAGTTCTGCCAGAGAAACACATTTTTCAAAAATGAGTAAATGTAATCAGACCCAATACCAGCAGACACATTGGTACAAATAGCAATTGAATGCTACCCCTCTTTCATTTCCTATGGCTATCACTAACCTGTGCTGAGAGGAATCATGTATGCATCTAGTGATCTCAAACAGCAGATCCCATGTCATGCAAATCAGTAATAGGCCTTTTGCATATTTAAATTTTGATTGTACTGGCAAAAAAAAAATGGGAGCATGTTTCACTGGAAACAGGCAAGTAACTATCAATCTGCATAATTGTCCTTTCCCTCTAAAAATAATGATTATTTCTAACTGTGCTTTGATATTGATAGATCAACATATATAAACAATGCCAATTAAACAGAGATAAAATCTTCATGTGCCATGAGCCAGAAGATGATTAGAGATTGGAGTTTCCTCCCACTCTAGATCACATTATAATAGTGGTGAGGACATCCTTCAAATCTAAATATTAAGCAGTTAGAACAAAATCCATCAGCTCCATCCAGGTGTCAATCAAGGACATCATGTGTAATCTCCACACAGCTCCATCAGTGAGCTCTCTAAACAGTTGTCTGAGTCACTGGGGAAGCAAATTACAGGGATTATAGCCCCCAACCTGAAAGATTTCCATTAGCTTCCTATGCAAGGGTTGTAACATGAGATTCAGCTCTAAAATCAATGTTTTAAATTTAGTCAGACCACCTTTGCCTCATAAAGAATGCATTATATGTGATTCAAACACTTGTGATTTTATTTTAGTAACTGGCATTTATCCATTGAAGGATATCATTGAATTTATTTTATGGCTATAATTTTTTCCATGCATGAATCATAGACTGATATCCTTTCTGGAAGGAAATACATATAGCAATTATCATACCTTTAGCTTTTGGTGGATTTTCTATGATCTCCATGCTATATGTCTAAGCAGAAGACTAGAGCTAACTACAAAACTTTCCAGGATGAGTTACAGAATACCAATTAGAACTTAAACCAGAAATATTTTTGTTAGGAATAATTAAGGGAAAATTTAGCAAGTCTATTCAATACATCATTATACATATTATAATGGCGGCAAGGATAGCTTTCGCACAGGGCTGGAAAAAATAAAAGATGCCATCCGAAGAAGACCTGATACAAAAAATAATGGATTGTGCGGAAATGGATAAATTCACAGCGGAATTTAAAGGCAAGGATGAATTGGACTATTATGCGGTTTTGGATAGGTGGTACAAATGGGTAGAATATAGAAATAGGAATTGATGTATAGGTATAAAAGCAAATATATGTATTACAGAGGTGGTATTCAACCAGTTCGCACCTATTCGGGCAGGCCGGTAGCGGTTATTTGGCATGGGTCACCAAACCGGTGGTGACCCCTGGCTGGCCACGCCCCCAAACCGGGTTGCCCGGTCACTCACTTGCCCGATCGCTCTCCTAGCTTTCCATTCCCCACATCCTCTTTCTCCCCGGGGGGAAAGAAAGAAAGGCATGGACACTGCAAGTATCGCTTTCCCCCTGTGAGTTAAAAGTGATTGGAATGAGAGGGAGTGTGGGCTGACAGAGGGGGTGCGGGTGAATCCAGCCTTGGAGCACTTTTGCAACATAAAAGAAATGCATTTTGAAGCAGGTCCTTTAAAAACATCTCCAAGGATTCCCCATGGACGCTGCAAGTATCGCTTTCCCCGTGTGAGTTAAAAGTGACTGGAGTGAGAAGGAGTGCAGTCTGACAGAGGGGGTGGGGGAATCCACTCCAGCCTTGGAGAAATTTAAAGGAGCTGCTCCAAAATGCATGTCTGTTAAGCTACAAAAGTGCTCCATGTGTGTGTGTGTGTGAGAGAGAGAGGGGGGGGCAGGGTGGAAGGGAGAGAAAGAAAAAATAGGGAGAGAGAGAGACAGAGAAAACTCTGTGCTATTATTTTTAGTTGTTCCATTGTTTATCATGTGTTAATATTTTACACTGTCCCTACACCTGGAGTGATTTTTCTGCCTTTCTTTTTCCCAGGGCTACCACATATTTTTCAGGGTTTACATGCGTTCAATGTCAGTTGTCCAGAGCATAAAATACACATGTGTTTAACAAGAGTTGAAAGGGACTTTGGAGGTCTTCTAGTCCAACCCCCAGCTCAGGCAGGAAAACTGAGGATGCCAAACTCTGAGTAGAGATCCTGGGAAAGGTGTCAGAATAACAGAATAACACTTATAAGGGACCTTGGGGGGAACACCCTCTACCATTTCAGAGAAATGGCTGTCCAGTCTTTTCTTAAAAACTTCCAGTGATTGAGTTACTCAGAACTTCTGAAAACAAGCAGGTCCACTGGTTAATTGTTCTCATGGTCAGGAAGTTTCTCCTTACTCTTAGTTTGCTTCTCTCTATTTAGTTTCCATCCACTGCTTCTTGTTTGCCTTCTGCTTCTTTGGAAAATACATTGTCCCCTTAAAAGCCTGTTGCCTATCACACTCTTGGGCAAAGCATGTGAACCATTTCCTCCTTTCAGTGGTCCAGGAAAGTACATCTCTAGTATGTAGATAATAAAGTCAAAAAAGATGGACAACATTTTTACAGAACTATAGATACGTTGAGGCTGGGTGTGACAAGGAATGGCTGGGAGGGGAGGGGCCAGGTGAGGCACCCCTTGATGTGAGTGACATTGAGTTGGCCACACCCACCCAGTCACATGACCAGCAAGCACACCCAGTCACATGACCAAGTCACACCCACCCAGTCACACGACCACCAAGCCACGCCCACCAAACAAGCCGTGCCCACAGAACTGGTAGTAAAATTTTTTGAATCCCACCACTGAACCACTGGTTTCTTGTGCCGAATTAATCACTCTCTGTATTGCCTTCCTGTCTGCAGCTGTTAAACCAGCATACCATACTGTTATACAGTATGTGAGGACACTTTCTATCATGGACCAATAGAAGAAGTCATCAGCCGTTGTTCCATCTGATTCCATAGATTCCACAGGACTCTGTTGAGTCTGTTGAGCCTGACTAACCACCAGGGATGTGTTGTTTTTCCAGGTGAGGTCTTGACTAATGAGCTCTCCCAAGAATTTAAAAGAGGAAAACCTCTCCACATGGCCCCTTGATATACAGTGGGGCAGGTTCCTCTCTTTGCTTCCGGAAATCCAGCACCATCTCTTTTGTCTTGCTAGTGTTTAGATGTAGGTTGTTTTTTGAACACCATGTGGATAGCTTCTGGACTTCTTCCCTGTATGCTGATTCGTCCCCTCCAGTTATAAGATCCAGCACTGTTGTGTCATCTGTAAACTTTATTATGATGCTGGATGGATCAGAGGATATGCAGTCATGTGTATACAACAAGTACAGGTAGGCACACAGCCCTGAGGGCAGCTGTGCTGAGCTTCAAGGTACAAGATGTAGAGGACCCAACCCTTAGTGTTTGTGGACAATCCGTCAGGAAGTCTTTGATCCAGTCGCAAGTGAGGGGAGGGAAATTCAGGTCAGTCAGCTTTTCAATGACAACGCCTGATAAGATGGTGTTAAAGGCTGAGCTATAGTCAATAAAAAGCATTCTGACAAAGTTCCCAGATTTCTCAAGATGTCTCAGTGCAATATGTAAAGCAGTGGCGATTGTTCAGAGTGGGCTCTGAAACACTGTGAAGCGGTATATAAGCCTAAGTGCTGTTGCTATTGCTATCCTTCCTGGTGCTTCTGTTTCCTCCAAGTGCTAAAGGAAATAGAGTCTGGTTCCCCAGGATGCAGCTGCGTTTGAGTGAGGGTTGCTGGAAAGATGACACTTGAAGGGCAGGGTCTCAATAAAGGTTAGTGTTTGGCCACTCAGTGGAGCTCAAGATACATTAAAGAACAACAATAGTAATAAAAATACACAATTACATACACAAACTTTATGCTGAAGGCATGACAGGTAGTTTTAAAAAATTACCATCTTCCAGTGTGAACAATGTAAAAATTGCAAAGAAATTATTAATGAAAAGAAACAAGTTGAATTGTCACATCCTTGTGAACATATATTGTAGAGTCGTGGTTTGATTGGTTAAATGCTTCCCATTGGCAGTTATGAGGTTATCAAAGAAGCTGATATTTACCTTCTTTCTGTAGTAGGTGTGCACAAAGTGTAAAATCTATTTTGTCCTGTACATGGACCAACACATTATTGCTTATAATTTCAGCTGGATGACTCCAGAAAGGTCAGGAGTCAGCTGAAATGAGGGCTGACTCCATATTATTTAAGCTGATCGAGGGTTTAGCTAAAACAAATCCAGAGAGGTCTGTGACACCTGCTACCCTCTCACAGCAACCTGTGGGAGCCACAGGAAGCACAGTGCTTGCTTGCTCCAAAATTAATAATATAGATGTAGCAAAGAATAGTAACATTACTAATAATTTACTAAATAGTAATTTATAAAATTACTAATTTAAAATAATGTCAAAAGTAATAACTTTTTAAAAACCAAGGATAATATGAAGGGAAAGATCAGAAGGGGGAAAAAAAAAGAAAAGTTTTAGTTTATGTCTTTTAATACAGCTTAAATTCCCACAGCTGCAAATTCCCTAGCCCACTTTTTTCCATTTTTTGTAAATTTATTTATTTATTTATTTATATTTGAACTTGTATGCTGCCCCATCTCCGAAGACTTGGGGTGGCTCACAGCTAAGAACGCAGACAATAAATATTTAAAAAATCATTAAACCAAGAACAAGCCCAAATATAAGACATAACAACAATAAACATTAAAACCATCCCTCCCCAGGGAGGGGCCACAGCCCAGGTTGGTCGAATAACCAGGTCTTTAATTCACGGCGGAATTAAATTAGTCACTATTGTTATATTTGTTGGCATGCAATTCTTTTTGAAGTGAAACAAGTCCACAATTTGACAATGATTGAAAGCACATTGGTATGACAATATGACTTCATCTTTCTCTTGGGATGTAACCATTTTTTGGAGCCTGATCTTCAAACATAGCCTGAGATTCTAAAATAATGCTTCTTGGGGAAGGTTATCTAGTGTTGTTAACAAGTGTCAGTTTTTAAAAGAAAACCACACAAAGTCACATGATCTCATAGATCAGGAACTGAATGATTATGTTACATGTATTCTGATTTTGGATCATGCATTGCAGTCAACCATAATGAAATATTATGAATTACTTAGAAACATTCAGAAAGACTTAATTTCATTGAGGGCCGCATCAGGCTTGTGGTTGACCTTGGGAGGCCGGGTGGACGTAGCAGATGGTGGGCATGGTGGGGGTGCCTGTGGCGGTCTGGGTAGGACTGGGGGGATCCATTGTCTCCCGCAGATGAAGGCAAGACCAGGGTGAGTGCCAAACCCTTGTCCACCAGAGGAGCACTGCCATGCCCCTCAGACCACACGGAGGAGCCCTGGATGGCAGCGCAAGCTGCCTGGAGCCCTGGGCAGTGGATGGCATGTGCCCAACTCTGCCCAGGCTTCCCCAAGGGGCTATCCGGCTGTGCTTATTTTCTTCTCGAGACTGCTGCTTACTCTCTGTTCCGTGTAAGCACACTACATCACTGTGCAGAAGCCATCTTATTAGAGCATGAGTAATACAACAGGAACAGGAAATGCATCACAGGAAAAATAGAGAATCTCAGAGTGGCAATGCGATACAGGAAACAACTACAACAGAGAGGAGTGATAGAGCTGCATATAAGGTAGACATAATACCTGTAACATCTTCCCCTTTTCATGTTAACCGAACAACATTGTAAAATTTCAGATGAAAAACAATACCAACACATGCTACAGGTTAAGTCTGTTGGGTGGTTGTGAACATCTGCCACTATAGCTCTCTTTACCTTGAGAGTTTCTCCGACCTCACTGAGGTTGCTGGGCTGTTCTCCCCTCTTACTTGGACGTTCTGTGTTTGACTTTACTGTTGGGTATACCAGCTTGCTCAGGATTGTCATTAACCTTGGTCTGGTATCGACACTCTGCATTTCATATTGTCAGTGGGTAAGTGTGGCCTGATAATACTAGGTGAATCTGGCCTATCCACTGGATGTGGAGAATCTGGCTGCTCAGCCAGATGCAGATCCACATGATTGCAACAATAAAGAGTTCCCTCAATGTGCACTAGATAGAAGAGTGGTGCTACCAGTTGTAAACAGATACCTGTTTTCCAACAATCTGTTAGATCTCCAGGTAACAATCTCATATGGAATCGTTCCCCAATACTCAATTCTGGCAAATCTCTGGCTGATTTGTCATATCTTGCCTTGAATACTTGTCTCTTAAGCTGTAACTTTTCTGAGACACCTTGTATCACAGAGGGCTCAAGCAACTTATTTGCCACTAGTAAGGAGGTCTTTAGTCTCCTTGATATTAGACCCTGGGCCGGACTCCCATGCCTTTGGTTGGAGTATTTCTTCAATGTAGAATGGCCTTCCAGGGGTCTTTACCATCACTTTGTGCTTTCTTGCATAAATTCTTAAGAATCTTCACAGCTGATTCAACTTTGCCATTAGCTTGTGGGTGATGTGGTGCGGAAGTCACATACTCAAATTCCATTCCATGGCAAATTTCCTAAATTGTAGGCTTGCAAACTGAGGGCCATTATCAGAGATCACTTTATCTGGTTGGCCATGATGTGCAAACTGAACCTTGCGTCTCCTAATAATAGTTTCAGCAGACAAGTCAGGAAGAAGTTCAATTTCCCAGAAGTCTGAATAATGATCAACTAATATCAGGTACTCTTTTCCTGCATAGTTGAACAAATCTATACTGATGATCTGCCAAGGACATGAGAGCATTTCATGTTACATCACGGTTTCATCATGGTGGGACAATTGCTAACAAAGTCTTTGATTTCGCCCAGCATGTTAGGCCACTAAAGAGTATCGTGAGTTTGTTTGTAGCATTCCTCACCCCAAATGTGGCTTGAGTGTATGCACATCTCTGCTCTCTATGACTTTGGCACTATGACTCTTGGACCTTTGTATAAGACATCCTTTTGTACGCTGATCTCATCTCTGAAGGACCAATATTCCCTCATCTGGCCACCCATTCAGAACAATAGCCTTCATCAGCCTCTGTGTGCTGCATGAGCTGATATAGCCGCTGCTTGGTGACACTCAAATAGTCTGCTTGATTGACTTCAGCAGAGGGTTTGTTCCGGTTGCAACCAACAAACCCTATGATGCTTTGTGCTCTTCTCCCGGTGACACCTGATCTAGTGTAGCCCTGCTTAGGGTATCTCTGATATACATTTTATGTCCTGGCTTGTAAACAATGTTGAGGTTGTAATGCTGCAATGTAAGCATCATGCTCTGCAAACGTTTCGGAGCACACAGAAGGGGCTTCTTGCATATGGCTGTTAGTGGCTTGTGATCAGTTTCAGCTGTGATTGTATCCTGACCATATAATGATGGAAACGCTGGCAAGCAAATACAATACTTAAACATTCCTTTTCAATTTGGGCATAATTTAGCTCAGCAGATGAAAGAGCCCTGGATGCATATGCAACTGGCTGACATTCTTGCAATAAGCAACATCCTAGGCCATTTTTGCTTGAGTCACTTCAAATTGTAACAGGCTTTATGACATCATGATATTTCAATACTGGGGCAGCAGTGAACAAGCGTTTTATCTTCCTTACTGCCTGGTCATGCTTGGGAAAGTTGCCAAACTACATCTTTGTCTGGAAGACGTCTCAATGGCTGACATACCTTGGACAGGTGTGGCAGGAATCTGCATCGATTTGGCATTGGCAGGCAGTGGCCTGTCTACAATGGCTCTAATCTTATCTGGGTCAGCTTTTAAGTCTTGAGAGGACAGGATATGTCCATGGAAATTGACTTCTTGCACCTTGAACTGCAATTTCTTTGCACTAAGCTCAGCCTCACCTACCTACACCAGTCTAGTGCTATTAGCTTCTCATAATGGTCATACTCAGCTTCTTCACCTGTATCACCACAGCCAACTACAATAATGTCATCAGCTATCAAATCAATTCCACGGAGCCCACTTAATAGTTCATGCTGCTTTTATTGGTATACCTCTACAGAAGTTCCAAAGGAAGTTTGAGCCATCTCCTTCTGCCTCAAGAAGTCCAGAACATGGTCACATAGCTACTCTTTTCATGCAGTTTGCACTGTAAAAACGCATCTCTGGTGTCAACAAGTGTGAACCCCCGTGCTTTGGGTGATTTGCGCAAAATGTCACCAAGTTGGCATTAGGTAGTATGACTGTTTCAGGGCCATATTCAGAAACTTGGGATCAATGCAAATTCTGATCTTCTCAGAATAGAGAATTGACAGAACTGAATAAAATACTAACAGGAACAGAAGAAAGATTGATAAAAATTGTATATTGTTATCTGTTGGGTATTAAATTAGAAGAGGAACTAGTGAAGGAGACAATGATAGCATGGGCAAAACATTTTGGTTATACAATAGAGTTAGATAAATGGCAGAAATTGTGGCACAGAAATTATAACTTAACAATGTCAACTGCATACAAAGAAAACTGGTATAAGATTTTTATAGATGGCATTTAGCACTGGTGAGGTTGGCAAGGATAAATCAGCTACATGTTGGAAATGCCACCAAACACCTGGGTCATATGTGGTGGACATGTTTAGAAGCTAAAATATATTGGACAAAAATACATACGTGGTTGGAAAAGATGATACAACAGCATATTGATTTAAAACCTGAAATATTTCTGTTGAGGATTTTACCTGAAATTTATAGTAAAGAGAATGTATATTTGATTATTCATATATTAACTGCAGCTAGAATCATATTTGCTCAAAATTGGAAAAATGAAGAGATTCCTACTGATGAAAATGTGACCAGAAAAATATTAGAATGTGCGGAAATGAATAGATTAATACTTGCAATTAAAGAGAAGGAGCAAACTGAATATTATAAGATTATAAGGAACTATTTTACTGATGGCTAGAGAAAAAATATGAAAGCTAGAAATAGCTAATAGATTAATGAAATATAGAAAATATGTTAATAGAATTAAACATGTTAAGAAGAGGAGTGTATTAGTAATAGAAATATTATGTATATCAACAAGATAAGAATAAGATAGGAATAGAGAATTAATACTAAATAATGAACATGGACATAAACTTTAATTGTTACTGCACAAGATATTTGCACCCAGATGACGCATGGTTAAGTGGAAGGTGAATTGTTTGTACTTTAAATAAATTTTTTTAAAAAATACCAAAAAAAAATGCAAAATCTGATCTTCTCAAGCTTCCTAATAACAACCATGTTGCTTATCCAACCGGTGGGGTCCGATACTGAAGTAATATGTCCTTTGGCTTCATACTTGTCTAGTTGCACTTTGACCTGTGGCTTAGTGGCTATTGGCACATTGCATGGGGCACATTGTACAGGTGAAATGGCAGTAGGAAGTTCAAAATGAACCTCTCCTGGAACAGATACTATGGGGCCCTCAAACACCTCATTTTAGACTTGGATGATTTGCTGTTTTGTCAGTGGCACTCGCCAAAGGTATTAAGGGGTGAATCCCAACATTGTGTAACTCAGCTGGAATGGTGAACTGCATCAAACCCAGATGCTCACATGTTGATCCTGGTTGGCTTCCACAATCTCAAATTCAAGTTTGTGAATACCCCCCCATATGCTGCATTCTGTTTGAAAAAGTCCCAATGATTCCATTAGTTCCCCTGAATAATACTCAGTTTGGTGCTAGTAGGCCGAAGAGGTATCTCAGGTTCCAGTTTCATTTTGTCCTTTAAATTCATGTCATCACATGTTGCACTTGAGTGCAGCTGGCAGGGTTGGGTTAAAGCTGAGGTTTATGAACCATTGTTTGCCCTTAGAGTGTACTGAACCAATGCATTCTTTTATATAAACTACATCAGTGGTGAACAGGTGTTCATCCTCAGGATCTAACATTTGCTCAATTGTATGCAGCTTCCTTCCACTCCTGCAAAATGATTTGGCCTCCCACATGCTCTGCAGATTTTCTCATATGCTGGGCACTGCTCTTTCTCTCATACATGTACACTGCCACACTACTTATATGATATTGATACTGGTTGCTCCCAGGTGAGTTGTGTAGATGAATTTTGTGCTAGCGCTTGTGGTGGTGGTGGTTCTTTATGCTTGGCTGTTGTTTGGAGGCTGCATTGACACTATCCATCTGTTTAACCTGCTCCAAAGCTACCATCTGTTTGTCAGTAAGTTCTGTGGTATGACATATCTCAATTGCTGCATGTAAACTTAAATTATGTTACCTCAAAAGGAGATGGTATATGCTTTCACTAGTGAACTCAGAACTATTTTATCATAAATAAGTTCATTTCTCAGAGAGCCGTACTCACAGCTTGCAGCTTTTTCTCTTAGCCATGTGACAAAACTGTCTATTGGTTCACCTTTTTCTTGCTTAAAGCTGCCAAATATATATATCTTTCATATAAGATATTTTTAGAGGGTCTGAAAGAGACTTCTAAGGCATCTAGGATGGCTTTAGTATCATATTTGTGCTTCTCTGTAAGGGTTAAATTGTGCTTGTAAACATGGAGACATTTGCTGCCCATCAGCCTCCTCAGTGGTGCTGCTTGCACTGCTGTCAGCTTGTCATTTAAGCCTGTGGCCAACAGTCCTCAAACTCTGCTCTGAAGCTGTCCCAGTTACTGCTGCAATCTCCACCCACCCTTGTGGCCTCAGGCAGTGGCATGCGGTTAACAACTACGATGATGCTGATTTTCTTGCTTCAAATGGACAGGACGGCATGTGTGGCATGTGTCAAATGCGTAGTGACCGCACAGATTCAGATGCTTCTGACACCATGTGTCATGTAGAGTAAGTAAGCACTCCACAAACAAGCCATCCCTATGCGGAAGCCATCTTATTAGAGAGTGAATAATACAACAGGAACAGGAAATGCATCACAGGAACAATAGAGGTGAGTCCTAGAGTGGCAATGTGATACCGAAAACAGCTACAATGGAGAGGAATGATAGAGCTGCATATAATGTAGACATAACACCTCCAACACTTCCTCTCCTTGGTCAGGTTGCTCATGGTGGGCAAAGTGTGTGGGTCCTTCTCCAGGCAAGGAGACCCGGCTTTGTAATCAAAGCATCCTCAGCGAGAGGATGGGAGACCACCAGAAGAGGTCAGAAAGAGGGACAAGGGGATGGTGAAAAGGCAGCAGGGCTGTTGATGGCCAAGTGCTAAGACAGGACTTTCCTCAGACCCCCCCTCTCATTATAATGTCCTTCCTCCCCTTTCTCCTTTTTCCTTTCCTCTTCATTCTGCTTTCTTCCTTTTCTTTCCTTGCTCTCTTCCCTTCTCCTTCTTTTTTCTTTGTCTTTCCTCTTTCCCTTTCTTCTTCCCTGTCCCTTCTTGATGCTCAAATGCAAAAGGGGAACCATTTCTTGATGCCTCCTTGCTGTGATCAAATGCCACTTTTGCTAGTAGTTTGTGGCCACTTAAAAGACTGAGAACAAACCAGGCTCCGTTTATCCTGTGTATTCATTTAGTGGGAGCCTCCAAAGACAACAACATTACAACTGTGGCTGTACTGTGATAGTTGATCAAAGCTCCTCTGTTTTTTATTGCAACAATTTAACACTTAGGAACAGAGGTAACTTAGTTGCTTTTCTGTTCATACTTAAATACCTTAAAAGGTCTCTCCTGTAGGGACCCCGCCATGGTCTAATTCAGACTGAAAATATACCAAAGGAAAATATTTTATCCCCATTCTGCTTTGTCCTGTTTTCCCCACTGGAAATGACTGTTTACAACACATAAAGAGGGATATATTTTTGTATACTATCTGGTAATGGAGGATATTTAAAAATATTAATTAATCAGCATTAGCATAATTTAGTAAATTAAGCTCTAGGGTACAGCAAAATTTATTTTTCTAAGTTTAATGTTTTTCAAATTTAAAATGGTTTTAAATAGCTCATAACTTGAAAATGCATGAAAAATTAATAGTTTATTTTTATGAAATTGAAAAAACTTTGGATATATTTTAAGAAAAGTATTAGAAGACAGTAATGTGTAAGTAAAGGACTGAGAATTTAGATTTTACCATTTTGTGGCTACTTTATTTCAAGATTAAGAGCAGTTTTCATGCTCTTTCTTCTCCCATTCAAACAAACATAATATGGGGATATTTGCGGGAGCACCTGCTGCCGGCATCGGTTTCCCATCGCCCCATGCGCTCCCACAGGCAGGGTCTCCTCAGGGTGCCATCGGTCAGACAGTGTCAGCTGGCGACCCCCAGGGGGAGAGCCTTCTCTGTGGGTGCACCCACCCTTTGGAACCAACTACCCGTGGAGCTTTGATTGGCTCCTGACCTTCGATCCTTCCATCGCGACCTAAAAACATGGCTTTTTTGATCGGCCAATCTGGAATGAAGGGGTTTTTAATTATTTTAATGTGTAATTGGGGTTTCGTTCTTGTTTAATAGTTTTTTAAATTTTGTACTCTGGTGTTTTATTGTTGTAAGCTGCCCTGAGTCCTTCGGGAGATAGGGCGGCATAGAAATCCCATTAATAAAATAAATAAATAAATAAATAAGAGCACACAATTCAAGAATACCAATGTTAATTTGGATTGCCAACAAAGTTCTGTCTGTGACAAAACAGAACATAAAATTGCTTTCTCCTTTGATCTGGGGGTATCTCCAACTAAGTTGCCTCTTCCTTCCTTCCTTCCTCCCTTCCTCCCTTCCTCCTTCCTTCCTTCCTTCCTTCCTCCTCCCTCCCTCCCTGCCAGAGGCTCTAGACAGAGGCTTCCCATATCGACCTCTCCTCTTTGCCTCTGCACCTGACGGGCCACTGTGTGATTCTCAGCTTAACTCTCCCAGACCCACATACGTGTGTGTGTTTTGTGTGTCAGGCGCAGAGGGTTGGGTATAACCCAATCATACTTTTCGACCTCAAGCCAGCCAAATGAGACTGTTGAGGATCTGTTCCAGTACCTGGAGGCTGATCAGACCTAGATGGGAGGAAGTGACTAAATTACAAATATTGAGTGGCTGTGCATATACATATGTAAGGCTCCCCTGAACCCAAATGGAGATCTCTTTCAATTGCTAATACCTTCCCTCAGTCCTTTGCAAAGCCAACCTAATGTATTTATGACTCTGTTGCTTGGAAACCACCATCATAAACTCAAGTAAAGAAGGGCCCCTTTATGGCACGAGTTTCTTCTTCCAGATGAACAGAGGGGAATCAACTCTTTGTTTTAGTGACTCAAGAGCCAGCTTCTTACTCAAATCAGCCTCCTGTTTGCAAAACAGTCACAAAGGTTGCACACAAAGGATGCAGAGAGAGACAGAGATGATGCTACTTGTTTGTCTCTTGCAAACGGGGAGATTTCTGGCCCCTCCCAGTAATTCAAACAGGCTTTTAAACTTCCTTGCTCAGAGAGAGAGAGAGAGAGAGAGAGAGAGAGAGAGAGAGAGAGAGAGAGAGAGGGAGGATTCAGGGTTTAAATCTTTCGTTGCAACCTGATTTGAAAGGATTTCATTCAACTTCATTCTTGCTTAAGAGGAAGTCAGAATCAAGCTTCATTTTCACTAATTTAAGAGGAAATCGGACTCATCTTTTTACTGTCCTAGGATATCAGATTAATCCATATTTTTACTTATCCATAGGAATTCAGATTAAACCATATTTTCACTGTTCTGTCTTTAACTTTTCTGGCTGAATATAAAGACAGTTAGATAAACTCTACAAAGGCTTCCATACAAAGTTTCTTTATTGGATTGTAATAGGCATCCTCAAGGTATAACTCACAGTTATGTTGAGATTCATCTAATGTCCAATATTTGCATAGTCGTCTTCATAGTGTGAAAATATGATTATCTTCATCCCATAATGATACAGCAAGGGATCCAGCACATTGCTGGGTCCAGACAAGGAAAGAAGAAAGCTTCCCCAACCCAACTAGAGGTCAATTCAGTGACCAATCAGGATTACAGATGTGACCGCATGCCATGAACTACATTTCCCATGAGGCATTAACTACATTTACCATGAGGCATTCCCTTAAGGGGACAGCTCCCAATTCCCAATTAACTATATACTGTCTGACCAGCACACCAAATATTTTCTATCCATGCTCTTGAATGGAGTAATACGTTGGGCATCCTCTTATACTCTCAATTCCTGTTCAAAGAGTGGGTAGCAGCTGTTCCCTAGGGGGCCTTGCTCAGCTTGTTTAACAGTTACACTCTTTTCTGGAATGGAAGGCTCTCTTAATAGTCACTAGTGCTCTAATCCAGCGGTTGCCAACTGGTGGGCTGCGGCCCACTGGTGGGCTGTGGAAAATTTTTGGTGGGCCACAGAAGAAATGGCCCCAAAAGCAATTATTCTGGGCCGTGCAGTTCTCTCACCTCCTGGTTCTTCGAGGGACCCCAGAATCAGGTCCCTGAGATGCATGCGCCAACCAGCTCCCACGCATGGTGGCAGCAACAAAAGTCCCCACCCCCAGCATCCACTGTTAGCTCTCCCCATTAGTTCTCTAGCTTTGAATTGCTCCCACCTCTCTTTCCTTTCCCCTCCCCCCCATGTGCAGGAAGGAAAGGAAAGGAAGACGGAGCCATGCACAGTTCTCCGCTCTTCCAGCCCTCGCTGCCTCTCCCAACATCGAAGCCTCGGAGACGCAGGCAAAGCCACCACAGCGGTAGTGTCCTGAGTTGCCTTAACATGCTCGGTTAGTTAAGAATTGCCCTACCCAGAGAAGGAGGTGCTGGAGGAGGAGGAGGAGGAGGAGGAGGAGGCAGTAGTGGAGAAGGAAGCAACTCAGGGCACTACCGCTATGGTGGCTTTGCCTGCAATGCCGAGGCTTCGATGTTGGGAGAGGCAGCGAGGGCTGGAAAAGCGGAGAGCTGCGCACGGCTCCATCTCCCTTTCCTTTCCTGCCTGCACGTGGGTGCAGGGGGGGAGGAAAGAGAGAGAGCCAGGAGCAATTCAAAGCTAGAGAACGAATGGGGAGAGCTGACAGCAGGCACTGGGGGAGGGGACTGTTGATGGTGCCATGTGTGGAGTGTGCATCTCAGGGACCTGAGCTGGGAGGTGCGGGAACTGCAAGTGGGAGCATTTGGTGGTTTTTAAGTTCTCCTGGAACGCGGTAGATTGGTGTTTTGTACGTCTCGGTGAAAGTGATTTTTGTTTCACCTCCTTTCCTCCCCTGGTAATGCGAGAGATGTTTTCTCTCTCTCTCTCTCTCTCTCTCTCTCTTTCCCCTCCCCCACCCCCAAATAATCACTGGCTGTGGCTGGGTTTGGCAGCTAAGTGCTAAAGCGAGCGAAGTGCCCCCAGGGACACCTTTCCTTGCCTGTCTCCAGGTGAGGCTGGAAGAGCCACCTCCACCCCCCAGCTTTTCCTCAGCTGCAGATCTGAGCTCTCTCAATCCTCCCCCTGGCATCTGAAAGGCTCTCCTGTCTCTTTGGAAGGTGCAGGTATGGGGAGGCTTCCAGCCTGGAATATTTTATTTTGTTATCATTAAGCATTTTACGTTTTTGTTATAATTAAATAAGTGTGTGTGTGTGTGTATAATTTTTATATTAAATATAATTTATATGTAGAGATAGATAGATAGATGTATGGTATTTAGGTTTCTTCAGGTATTTTCCCATGTCTTAATAGTTGTGCTTTTAAAGCGACATTTTGGCAGAATCTCATCTGCCATCTTCAGGCGTGTATTGGGTTCTTTTTAATCATGTGTCTCAGGCTTGGCAGTTGTTTTCTGTTATATTTAATATATTTAATATAAAATATTAATAAAATATAAATATAAATATGTATATTTAATATAAAAAAAATTATATTAGCTTTAAAAAAAAATTCGTATTAGTGGTCCTCGGGATTTAAAAGTATGAATTTGGTGAGCCCTGGAATCCAAAAGGTTGGCGACCCCTGCTCTAGGCACCTCAAGGCTTATCTACTGCAATGGGGCTGCCCTTGAAAACTACTTGGAAGTTTCAGGTGACCTGTAATGCATCAGTGCGGGTAGTAATGGACATGCCTTGGTATGCCCATGTGACATCTTTGCTCTGTGATTTCCATTGTTTGTCAGTCTGCTTCTGGGTGTAACCCAGTGGTGGTTATTACTATAAATCCCTACAAGACATAAGGCCAGGTTATTTGTAGGACTGCTTGTTTTCCATGGTTTCTGCCTGGCTGGTAGATGCTAGTAGAATTGGTGTGTTCTGATCCCTTCAATTAAAGGATGTTATCTATACCCAAGTGGCATACTTTCTCTATCATGGTGCCAACCTTATGGAATGAGATCCCCCTAAAATCCATGCTGTCCTACCCTACAACCTTGAAGACTGTATTCCCACCTTTCAGGGGGAGACAGATGGTGTCCCTTTGGTGTTTTGGTATTTTGTTTTCTATCTTCACATTGCATAGGGATGCTATTTTGTTTTTGATTTCTATTGGGATTTCTATAATTATTTGTGAGCTGCCCAGAATCACTTGAGTTTAGGCAGTGTTCAGATGAATGAATGAATGAATGAATGAATGAATGAACCAACCAGAAAAGATGGAACAGGAGTTCCTACAATCAAAGACTTTATGGGAAAAAAGAATCCATTGTCAAATGTGTAGTTTTTAACATAGTATTCAATAGAATATATTATAAAAAATAATGAAAACTTTTTATTAAATATTAAGATGGATCCTAACTTTAAAATTTAACCCCTGTGGGATTGAATGAGGACAACCAGTAGTTCCCTTACTTTGGTAACCATTTTTAAAACATTGTGTTTCTTTTAATCTATCTTAGCCATTTCTGACTTCCTTCCCTCTTTCCTTTACACATATATATGTTTCTTCCAGTCGTGCTTCACATTGCTGATCATGGAAATCTTTCTTTTTAAGTACAACCAATTTTTGCTAAAACTATGTACGTTTTTTTAACAATTGCTCTTTCTTTTAGTGACTGATTTCGTGCAATAGCTTCTAATCAGTCCAGAAAGCTAAGAATCAGGGGTGGGATTCTACCGGTTCAGACTAGTTCTATAGAACCGGTTGTTACGATTCTGCACAGTTCGGAGAACTGGCAAATTGTGCCACTGGCTGGCCTCGTCCCTCTCCCCACCCCCTCCCCTCCCCTCCCCATCCAGTCACTCCTTAACTCGCATACACGCCATCCAACTTGCCTGTGTTGTGCCTTCGCCTAATTTTTGGTAAGTTGCTATTTTTCCTTCCCCTCCCAATGATCAGCTGCTCTGACGATCAGCTGTGCCACGCAATTTAGATTAGCCAGAAAGCAGGAAATCATCAGATTTCTTGATTTCTAGCTAATCTAAATAGCTGTCGTACTGCTTTCCTTCACCCAGGAGGCTTCCCTGAGGCCCAGTCAGGGGTGATATTCAGGGGGTTGGGGTGGGGGGAAGTGGCCTGAGAGCAAAGCTGAACCTTCCTTAAGACTGAAGCTTCTATTTTTCAGTGCAGACTCAAGCAGCAGATTGCAGAAAGGTAGACCTGTGTGTGATTCTGCAAGCAACTCAATCTGCTCAATAGAAATGTTTTACAATAAATTTAATTTTTTCCAATACAAGAGCCAGCTTGGTATAAGCACCAGAAACCAAGAAACTGTAAGTTCTAGTTCTGTCTGAAGCAGGGAAGTCTGTTGGGTAACTTTGGCCCTGTCACTCTCTGTGTCCACATCAGAGTCAGGCAACAATTTGCTTGGTCAATTTTTGTCACAACCAAAGAGATCAACACTTGGTTGATCTGCAAAAAGCGGACCCTGCACTTTCTGTCATCCCAACTTACCTCATAGCATTGTTGTGGGAAGGAGGAAAGGAGGAAGGAGTATTAGGTATGTTTGCCACCTTGAGACATATGAAAATAATAAAGATGGAAAAATAAAAAATAACATGTACATGTATTATCCATCCCCTAAAATATGTATTTCAAACAAGCAATGTACTTTAATGCTCCTAATGCTACTAAGATGTATGTAATATTTTACACAAAGTTTTCCAGTTACTGTAGCCAAAGAGTAAAAGAGTGTTTGTACCATGGTTGACCTATTTGTAGTATATAAATGTATAAGTATGTTTTCTATTTTTCTGTTTGTGTCCTTGAAAGAGCTATCTGATAAAACTCATTGGACCAAGATTAACAAAGTCTACCCTTCAAACTTTGTGCTCCTCCCTCCCATCCTTTTGCTCTGTTGTTTTAGTCTGTCTGCCTTAATTTGTTAGCATCTGTTATATGGACATGAATATTAGGGAGAATCAGAAATAAAAAACAAATAGCATTCAGTAGTGACAGGGTCAGCTGATCTTCCTTTTTGCATGTAATGGGGAAGACAAGCATCTTTGTGGAACATTGTATCAATGACTGGACTGGCTAATTTAATTTGACTATCCTAACACGCAGCAAGATCCATGTAACAATTTGTTAACTTCTTGACATTTTTATTAATGAAAAGTCAATGTGGAAGACACAAAAACTTGAAGAACTGAAGGTAGAGGAAGAGTCACAGGATATAATATTTAACTGTTGTCTCTGTCAATGTCTGGCTGGATATTCTGCCCTGAAGTGAGTTGAAAATGATAAACGTAATTCCTCCCTCCACCCCTAGTATATTTAATGTAGTATCGTCAGTCTTTCTACATTAATCTGAATATATTTTTGTCTATTTGTTACATCCATGTTTTAGAATGAAGATTCTTATAGAAAATAATGAAGGAGTTCCTGAAAGCAACATGTAACTGGTGCAAAAAGAAAGTGTCAACCTGCTTTATTGCACTGATACTGGAAAAGCCAGAAATTAGGACATTTCTCATGGGCTTCTCTTTCCACTTCATTCCAGCTGTAGAAATCCCTCTGGCATCTTTTCAAACAAATGTGCGCAAGCATAAGTAGAAAACCACATTCAACTCTGGATGCATTAATCCCTTGGAAAGATAAATAGTAGGTTAACTGGCAGACCATAGTAATCTTGTAATAGAAGTGTCACATTAGCAAAAGTGGAAGTTTCCATAACTAACTGAGCCACTGTATTTTGCACCAGCTTCAGCTTCTGAATGATATTCATGGGCATCTCCATGCTGAGCTAATTGCAATAGTCCAGATGTGAGATGGTTTCATCAAAGCATCCCATTCCAGGAATAATCACAATTAGTACACAAGATATAATTGTGCTCCTGGTCACAGCTCCTACCTCCTGTACTAGCTGGATCTGTAAATTCAGAAAGCTCTTAGTTATACTAAGTTATACTAACTAAGCTTGTCAAAACTATTATAAGCAGATCTCTCCCAGTCTCAAGATTGGAAAGAAAATAGCCATGTTTCTGGAGGCCTGAAGATCAGGGAGGAAAAGGCCTAGAGTTTAAACCCTAAAGCAGATATATACTATTTGAACCTTTTCTACAGAAAAACAACTTTTCTAGCTGCATTGTATCATCACTGAGCTTCTGCCATAAGCAATTCCTTAGTACAAAATTAAGTGCCTGGAAAATACTTTTTATCATGGCTAGATCAAACTCGGTCAATGCTGAATGTCCATTATAACTGCTATTGAGGCAATTGAAGGTTTGTTAAAGGTGCAGAGCTAAACAGAGCCAATAGAATCCTGGTCTTTGGGCCCCAACATGACACTGTCAACAACTCTCCTCCAGCTTACACAATTTGTACACTGGAACTGGAAACGATAAAGAATTTAAAGAAATTCTGGTACTAATTTACAAACTCATAAATTAACAAGTTTTTTTTAAATTAAAATTCCTAGGCTTCCTATGTTTTCTTGAATGAAAAGTGGCACTCAGAGTTGAGGTAATCAGCTCATTGTATAGTAGCTGGTTCACTGTCTCAAATTCCACCTCTTTCTTGTGGAGATTTGGTTTCCATAGCAAAGAGGCCTCCTTAACTTTTGATTTATATTGAGACATTTCTCTTGTCTATCTCCTATAAATGAATAACCCAAGCCCACTATTTTGTTTGTATTTTGTTTAATCTATTCCTAAAGTTTTGCTTATTTGAATTCTTTTGAACTAATTGGCATTCATCATTAAACACACACAAATAAATGCTATTCCACCTTAATAGGCGTTTGTTACAAAAGTTAACTTAGCTGGACTAAGGTGGGTTTTTTTTGTATTAGTTTAGTATTGTATTAGCATTAGTATTATGGTATTAGTTATTTTCCCCGTTCATGGGGCTGTGGTCCTTGACTTTTACAAGACAGACAAATCTCATATGTAGCTAGAAAGTTGGAATTGAATCATTGATTTTAATGAAGGAAGTGAATAATCTCTGAGGTAAATGTGGCCTTCATTCCCTTCTTCGGTATGACAAATAACATATTACCTGTGTAGATAAAGTTTCCCTGCCATTGCTAGCTGGGATATTTTTCCTGCCCCTCTCTTTATTTGAATTTAGCAAGCTGTTGTTAAGAAAGGCTAAAGATGCTTGCCAGCAGCCAATCTTCCTCTCTCCTCTTCTCCATGGCTGATTTAGCAAAACATTCCATAGCATAAATCTTGCCATTCCTGCCTCCTCCTGTTGGGCCTGTCGCTGCTAAAGCTGAGTTCAGCTGTCAACCTCAGCCCTGACTAGATTGGACCACCCACGTTACCAGCCAGTGCTTTGAGCGTCTCAGGCCTGCAACTTGACAGTTGATTTGGTGCAAAGGGTGATATCATGATTAGGAGAAGGGTGTGTTTCATAGCATGCTAATGCTGCAGCATGAGTGGGGAGTGGGGAGAAGCAGTTTAGGATGCCAATTTCGGATTATGTTTTATAAGAAGTGGTCTTCAAAAATACTGGTAAACATTATTTCTACTGAAAAATGTAAGGCTTG
Source organism: Naja naja (assembly GCA_009733165.1). NCBI lineage: Eukaryota > Metazoa > Chordata > Lepidosauria > Squamata > Elapidae > Naja > Naja naja. Next base: position 920,523 of record CM019154.1, on the reverse strand, counting down.
CGTAAAAATATATTCCAAAGGAAGTGAAGGATTTTTAAAAGTTTTTTTTTATTGAAACAAATCATTGTTTCTGCCCACTTAGTACACTCTGCTTTGATTGGCAGCACCCAGTGTGTTTCTATTTGAGGACTTTTAAATGAAGGTATGAATTATTTGAACCTGCAATCATTCTTCATCACTGAGTTATGTCTCAACTACTCCTTATTTGCTCCTGAATAAACAGTGATACTGTATCCTTTTTGCTGTGGGAACTGATGATAATGCGCTGGAATACACATTTTGGTCACATGCTTTTAATTTTTTAATTTTGCAACTTTTTGAAAGAAGAAATGAATGCAACAGAATTGACAGATCAACACAACCATAAAATGGGAAAGCATGTAAGAAGATGAAGATCAGAAAGAAGAGTAGAAATTGACAAAAGCAGCCATTCATTGTAAAGAAGAAAGTCAAATGAAAAATCTAGTTAAAAGTAACCAGAAGCAAAAGACAGAAGATACTCTGAATCCTTACCTAAAAAGCAGATGCTGTGTCTGCAAGGCAGAAAAAATGACACTGGAAATCATAAGGTAAGTAGATAGATTCCTGAATAGCAGAGGGCTTGTAACACTTAAAAGAAGAAAGAGTTGTGGTAATTGGTGACACTACTACAAGAAACCAAAATGAATCTGTTTTAAACTGACGTTGTCCTGTGCAGCCAAGGCGGAACAAAAATGGGAGCAACTTTTTAGATATATTAAATACAGAGTACATTATTTATTTGTGTTTGTTTGTTTGTTTGTTTATTTGATTAGTCAATTGCTTACAAGATAATAGGTATAAGTATAAACATAGTTATAAATACATGGATACATATAAGAAAATAAAAGAAACAATAGGACAGGGACGGTAGGCAGCTTGGTGCGCTTATGCATGCCCCCTGCAGACCTCTTAGGAAAGGGGTGAGGTCAATAGTAGACAGTCTAAGGTTAAAATTTTTGGGGTTTAGGGAAGAAACCACAGAGTCAGGTAAAGTATTCCAAACATTGACCACTCTGTTGCTGAAGTTGTATTTCCTGCAATCAAGTTTGGTGTGGTTAACCATGAGTTTGTATCTCTTGTGTGCTCTTGTATTGTTATGGTTGAAGCTGAAGTATTCATTGACAGGTAGGACATTGCAATGCATGATTTTATATACTATGCTTAGATCGGACCAAAGACAGCATAGTTCTAGGTTTTCTAGGTCTAGAATTTCAAGTCTGGTGGCATAAGGTATTCTGCAATGAGTAGAGGAGTGGAGAACTCTTCTTGTGAAATATTTCTGGACTTTCTCTACTGTGTTAATATCAGATACGTAATGTGGGTTCCAGACTGGTGAGCTGTATTCAAGTATTGGTCTAGCAAATGTTTTGTATGCTCTACTTAGCAGTGTGATATTACAAGAGAAAAAGCTACGTTAATCTGCAGTATATGGGGACAGTGCTTGAATTATTAGTACATCTATCCTTATAGTGTGATTTGAATACATGTCTGTCAAAAGACCATATCCATTCATGATTAATGATAAATTAGTGGGTAGGCCTGGCCCATATTACTTACAACTGACTGAACAAGAGTGCTGATATTCCTCTCAGAAGTTTGCCTGACTTAGTTTCAGGTCCTGCATCAGCTGCAAGGCATTGAGGGGTGTAATTATCTTTCAGAAGATCATTTGTGCAACCAATGTTTCTGTTCTTGCAATGACAGGATGGGAGTACTTATGTGTTGAATTGTACTATAGAGTCAATCTAGGGAACCTGTTGGTATACTAGCCATCTTGCTACTTAGCTGGGTTCCTCTCTGGCTTCTGAACCTGTTTGTTGAACTGGTGGTGTTGGGGGAGTTCAACCTACATGTTTCTAATACCAGATCAAATCAAACCCATGAGTTCATGGTGTCCTTGGAAATCTCAGGTCCAACACATATAAACCAGCACTCTTTGAACCTTACTATGTGATCTGGATGAGAAGGTCATTACTATCAGCCCTTTGCATGGTCAGATCACTTCCTGCTTTAGATGCAGCTAATATGTAGGTGGGAACTAATTGAATAATCCCACCTCTGACACCTCATTAATCAGGTAACTTCCAGTGAGTGTTTGGGGAGCAAATGACTCTATTAAAGGCCTCATTCACTTTTGGCATAATGAGATTACCCAAGCTTTTGATAAAATATCCCTCAAGCAGTCTCTATTGCATGATTGCTGATGGTTTCTTAGTTTACTGATAATCTGTGGGAGATAAAGCAACAGAAGCACAGTGAAGAGCATTGATAGCCAACATCCAGAAGACAATCTGCAAGCATAAATACATAGCCACATTTGGGCCTATTCCATAGTGGCATGAGAAACAAACCACCATTACTTCTCCTCTCTTATTGCATCAGCAATTCATCTCAAGACTGCAATTACCTATTAGAAAAGACCTACTTTAGGGACCTGTAACCAATTGGCACAATATTTTGCTGACATTTAGCTCAGATTTGCTTAAGTCTTAGGTAGGATGCAGTCATCACCTTATTTTGTTACCTGGGATATCTTTTGAGCGTGATCTCTGATGAAGTGGATAGGGGGGTCTTCAAGATGTCCTCTGCTACCTGTGGGCTGGATCCCCGTTCCTCTTGCTTCCTTTGGGCAGCTAGAAGGGAGCTAATGTGATGGATCAAGGACAATGTTAATGCCTCATTGTGAGATAGACTGCTACCCAATATCATGAAGGAACTTTTTGTGTGCTCTCTTCTTAAGAGTCCTTGTTAGTTCTGAAAGTATTAGTTTATCATTTGAAATCATCATTCTAAAGGCCACAAAATATCAATTTCATCAACTTTCCCCAGTCCCCTAAAAAGAGGGATTACTGACTTATGACCCACAGGCAGTTTTTTACAATGTCCATGTAATTTTAATGGTAGCAATAATGTGTAGATCAAATGACCATATATCAAGGGCCTAAGCTGAATAAACTACAAAGAATTATTCTGAGGTAAATCAAACTTGACTTTTTTCTATTGCTACCAGTGGTGAGATTCAAATTTTTTTACTACCAGTTCTGTGGGCATGGCTTTGTGGACGTGGTGTGGCTTTGTGGGCATGGCTTTGTGGGCATGGCAGGGGAAGGATACTGCAAAATCCCCATTCCCTCCCCGCCCCATTAACCTGCTTTCCAGCTCCATTCTCCTGTGCAGATCCAGCTGATCAGCTGGGACTCGGGAGGCAGACAAGAGATGGGGGCGGGGCCAGTCAGGGGTGGTATTTGCCGGTTCTCCAAACTACTCAAAATTTCCGCTCCCTGTTCTCCAGAACTGATGAGAACCTGCTGAATACCACCTCTGATTTCTATATAAATTTTGAAAAGCACTTACTCAGAGCTAATTTAATCCAAAGTAATAATGTTCTGAGAGGTCCAGTCTAGCCCAAAGAGACACTATTCTAAAATTGGGGTTATCCCATAAGGTAAACTTGCACAATATTAAATGCAGGTGCTGAAATTATGCAAATAGGGATTCCAACATTTGCCAGTATTTCAATGGGGCCCAATAATGATTTTCAAGCTGAACCAAAAGAGTAGCTAAATCTTGAAATTCCTTATCCCAGGCAAAAGGGGGAAAAACACCATTGGATAAACCATGAGTAAGAAACACGACAGTGCAAATGATAAGAGCTAGCTATAATTTATACAATAAAAATTTTACAATACTTTCTTCCCCAAAAAACATTGTGCTAAGGAACAAATGGTGCTCTACTTTTCCAAAATTACATGGTGCAATTGTAAGCTTTCTAGATGGTGTAGATGCTACTGTCTTTGGTTAGTGCCCAATAAATATTTTGATGAAATGGGACTAACACCCAACAATTGTTCTGTTAATTTACTGTCTGTATTTTTAAAGTATATAAATATATACAAAAAATTATTCAATTCTCATTGTCAACTATTATAAAAGAAACACTGAAAGACTATAAACATCTTTTAGCATTTAAAAGCATGGCTGAAAATGTAACATAATGAATGAACAATTCTACAATTATGGATACATTTTTAACCATATTAAAATATTTTTGCCTAATAGATTACAACTTTTATCTACACTGATATTATCATACAGAGTATGAAGGTTTAAACTATTTGTCCCTTCTTAAGATCATATACCTTTTTTCTTTTGTTTTTGATTTGTCCCTTTTAAAGAATGCATTTTTTAATTCTTACCATAGCAAACTACAGTTACACCAGTTTCCCTGTTATAATTCTATCTGGTATAATAATAGGCATTGTATTTTGCTTTCAGTTGCAGTAATTATTTCTACCTTTCCATTTCTGCATATAAATTAGCATGCACAATTTTAATGACATTGTTTATTATTTTGTTCATTTTTGGGTAACACATTTTCATTGGTGAGGGGGAAATTGCTTTTTAATCTATATACTACTATATTGCAATTAATGCCACCTTATGCCTCCCAGCGCCCAGTTAGATTCCACAGGGAGGGCTTGCTCTGGATATCGTCAGCCAGACAATGTCGGCTGGCAGGCCCGCGAGCTAGGGCCTTCTCTGTGGTGGCACCGTCCCTCTGGAATATGCTCCCCGCGGAGATTAGAACCATCCCAAATCTACCTGCCTTCCACAAAGCCGTTAAGACCTGGCTTTGTCGGACGGCACGGAACTGAGATCTTCTGTTCTTTCCCTCTGGTATGGCTGGATGATATGAATGTGATTTTGGTTTTACATTGTATAGGTTATGTTTTTAAACTTTGTTGTACGCTGCCTCGAGTTCCCCTGATGGGGGAAGAGAGGCGGGATATAAATCTAATAAATCTAATCTAATCTAATCTAATGTTTTAGGTGGTTCAGTCCTCTAATAATGTAATATCCTGAAAGCTTAATAAAGGTTTCAAGTTTCATAATCTGTACACTGAGCACTAAAACATGATTTTAATGGCTTGACATGATGCATTAATGTTTTTAATGACCTGTCAACTTGCTTTTCCTTGCTAACAAGTTGGTTATTCTGTGTTAAAATCACAAATTAAAAGCATACCTAAATGGATGAGTGATGCTCAATGAAAAATACCAAAAAGAGTCTTCATGGTTCATGTGTTCAGCCTGAACTATGTCCAAAAAACCTGACACTCCATTTGCCCTCCCCAATTCCCTTACAGCTTGAATGTAGATTGAGCATGTGGGAAGGCAGATTTGAACTATCCCCTGGCCATTGACAGCATGCAAAGTTTATCATAACTGTTTATTCTCTTATTCAATAAAAGAATAAATGGTTATAGAAGCCAATAATAGTTAATTTTCCATAGGACTTCAAAGACCCTATTTTGCAGTGTCTGAAAGAGTGGATAGAATTTCTAATGACACAAAACAAATGTAAATACTGAAATCTTGTAGAGATGATCCATTTGTAAGCCCATTATAAAATATTACTACAGTGTATGTTTTGTGTGCTACATGGAAACAACTATTGTTTATCAAATCACTCCATCCTTCAACTCTGCAAATTTGACTAGTCCTGCATTTTATTGATATATGCAACCCCAATCTTGAAAGACTAACTGCTTCTTCCCATCCTCTTATCCCCAAAGAAATTAGAGTAAAAGCAGTCTGAGTTGTTTCCTGAGTTATTTCCTGGGCTAAATCATGCTTTTGTACATGTTTTGTAAATGGTCACTGCATACTTTCTTTATGGTCATCTCTGAGGTCCTCAATAATCTTATCGTAGGATTCATATCTTACTGAACTTACAGTATTACAAAATTTGGTTCAACATGTTTATAGGTCCAACAATTATTCATGTCCTTAACAATATGTGGCTGGACAATTGCAACTACACCTGTTAAAAAATATAAGAAATTTCAATTAATCCAAAATGCAGTTACCTGTTTACTGGCTGACACATGCCACATGCCACACAAACATATTTATGCCCTGTACTGACTTCCTATTAGCTTCTAAATACAGTTCAAAGTGCTGGTTGTTACCTATACAGCCCACTATGGTTTGGCACCAAAATATCTTCAGGAGCAACCAGCATTTGTCCACTTAATGTGTTTGTTTCAGAAGAACTGCAGATAATTCCTCATTTCTGTGAAGTACATACTATTGAGTTTGGTAGGTACTACTTTCTGTGGCAGTGCCTACTTTTGGAATTATAAGTGGGAAAGATTTTGGGACAATGGGAATGCTGCCTAGGGAATGGTCAGGTAACTCAAGCACCACTCTCCTATTCTCACTTAGAGTTGATAAAGCTATACTGTATCCACAAAACCACTTGGCTTTGGAGATTAGCGAGTGAAGGCTTCACTGGAATGTTGTTGACGTTGATAACATACTTGCAAGATTTAAATCAAGATACACAGACTATTATCAAAAATAAAAAGGCTTTATTTTTCATGATTTTCACAAGTTCCTTTATTTTTTTTTTGTGCTGATGGTAACTATAAAACCCCAGGTTAGATTATATTAAAATAATGAAGTGTGAAGATTTCAGTGGGCTTCACTGGATTAGTGAGGTTTACTAATCCACCCAAAGTTATCTTGTGGTAAAATGGGCAGCCAATAAATTTTGACAAATAAATAATTACCTTACAACTTTACTCAGGAATATCTGACCTTAGGATATCCTCTTTCCTGATCACATTGAAATAATTAAAAGGAAACAGGAAGGTCCAAAAATGATATGATTACTGCAGAAGATCAGTGTCTATGAAATTAATGAATTCTAAAAATTGCAGATAAAGTTCAGCAGAGAAGCAAAGTCCTTAGCCAAATATACCCAAGTTTCATATTAGCATTTTCTTGCTAATTAGAATTGCTTAAATAATGCGGAAATTGTTTTTGCATTATATGAATACATTGCTGCCTCATGCCTTGTCAGAAGCTATATTTAGGTTCTCTGTAAAGCTAGAGCAAATAAAATCAATTAAGTGGAGAGCATACATAAAAATAGAAAGAAAAAGCTGGAAAATGTGTTTGAAAACTCTGCTTGACTCTTTAGCACTTACATTGTCGTTCAAAGCCCAGACATGAAATAAATTGCTGAAGTCATTAAGATGACCATATATGGCAAGTTTCTGGATGTCATTTGTATGGCAAGAAGTTCAACAATATTGAATGAAATGTGTGGCGGAAAAGGGTGGGCAGAAAAGACAGGAGGGAAAAGCCAGATCAGCTAGACAGTTGTAATACGAAAATTGTAACATTTCCGAGGGCAGCAGGAAAAGAATCATAAGGGGTGAAAATAGGAGATGAATTACTAAATAGAATCCTTTCATCAAACAGCCTGATGCTAAAATCGACATACTGAGAGTCAGGGAAGTTAGTGGGAGGGGGGAATTACAATCATTATGTACTTTATTCAGGATCAAACCTATTGGCAAATCTAAATATTGCCATAAAACAGTTCCAAATGTTAGAATTGTATTGTTCTGCAGAATGTTCACTCTGAACCTACTGGATTGAAAGCTGCCTTAGTCTTCAGTTGTGCTTTACAGGGTTAAAGCCAGTTTAAAAGAATCCTATAGAATTGGTCTCAACTGGAAAAAAAACACCTTTACAAAAAAAACAGGAGGAATGGAGAATTACTGAATTTGCTTCTTATTTGCACTCTCCTGATCTTTTGGTAATAGGGTTTTAAATTTTTGCTCAAGTATAATTTTTAAAGATTTTCTTAAGGTTTAGGCAGGAAAAATCAAAGGTGAAAGTACAGATTAGGCAAGACCTGGCTCAAAAACAGTAACTGTGAGAGGGACCTTGGAGTCCTAGTGGATTGAATCACTTGAATATGAGCCAGCAATGTGCAGCCACTGCCAGAGAAGCTAATACAATCCTGGGTTGTATAAACAGAGGCATAGAATCAAGATCACGTGAAGTATTAGTGCCGCTTTACAAAACCCTAGTAAGACCACGCCTGGAATACTGCCACCAATTCTGGTCACCATACTACAAAAAAGATGTTGAGACTTTGGAAAAAGTTCAGAGAAGAGCAACTAAGATGATCAAAGGCCTGGAGACTAAAACATATGAAGAATGGCTGCAGGTTCTGGAGAACCTGCAGAATTTGGGGTGACATGATAGCAGTATTTCAGTATTTGAGGGGCTGCCACAAAGAAGAGGGGGCCAAATTATTCTCCAAAGCACCAGAGGGCAGGGCAAGAAACAATGGTTGGAAACTGATCAAAGAGAGAAGCAACCTGCAATTAAGGAGAAACTTCCTGACAGTGAGGCTTGTCTCCAGAAATCATGGGCACTCCATCACAGGAGGTTTTGCAGAAACTAGTCGCTAGACAGTCACTTGTCTGAGATGGTATGGATTCTCCTGCTTGAAGACCTCCAAGGTCCCTTCCAGCTCTGTTCTATTCTAAAGGAAATCAGTGTGCCATATTATATGTGAAACATAAAGAGTTGCCTTGACAAAAACAGATTTATTGTAATGTTTGGATTTTAGCCTGTTATACTTTTTTTTCCTAATATTATCAGTGGTCTACCAGCTGGAAATTCATAATGCAACTAAGGTAAGAAAAAGGTATTGTTTTGTTGGATGGTAGAACATATATGTCTTATCCTTGTTCAAATTATAAAGATACTTATTGGTTATGGTGCTTTTAATATGATGTTTCTTTCTAATGCATACAATACCCTTAGCTTAGCAAACTTTGAGATATTTCTTTTCACAAGTTCTTAACTATAGCCTTCCCTCCCTTATGATTCACACAGGTGTCTCTTATAACAACTTTGATATGTTGATTTAGACAGCTGCAATACTTTCACTTCTCAAGCTTTCTTTTAGCATAGAGAGAAGGGAAAGAAGTAAAATAATTCTTTCCTGAGCTTCCTCACATTCCAGTGTCTTTGCCAAGCTGCCTTTACAAATGTCTGGTCTTGACCATCTGTTCCAAATGCTGCAGTTTTTTTTCCAATTATCAAATCTTCTACCAAAATCTCTCTTTCAAATCCTGCTGGGTCCTCAGCTACAAATTCTTTCTCTAAGGTACTTGGATTTACATAGCCCATCCAGTGCACACAATGCACATTTATTTATATATCAACTTTATATAGTTGCCCATCTAATAAAAGGTTCTTTGGATAGCATACTACAAAGGTGTAAAACAATACAAATGTCAAAAGCACCATTTAAGCTAAAGCATAAAACACTTAAGATTAGACCAGTAAGAGGGCCACTTCCACTGAGAGCCTGGTAACAAAGCCAGGTCTTGAGGGGTGGCTGGAAAATAAATAGGTAATCAGCTGACCTCAATTTGAGACAGGTTCCATAAGGTTGGTGCCACCATAGTGAAGCTTTCTTCCTTTAGCCCACCAAGTGTAGTGTCCTAACAGGTGGGACCTGAAGCATGACTTTTCTGCCATATCTGATATACATACTACATCAATAATGACAAACAACCTCCTGAGTTGTCTAACACAGACATGTTAAACACAAAGCTACCAGGCCAGATCCAGTCCACGATGTGATTAGATCTATCCTGCGGGACTGCCCTGGAGACAGCAAAAGACTGGCCCATGCTGCCTTGGTCCAGCCCAAGTCGACTGCTCACTGATCTACAACTTGGTGGCAGCCCTCTGGGTTGGAATGCAGTCAGCCTTAGATTTGTGGGGTTGCCCTGGAGCCAGCAAGGGGCTGCCCCTGCCCCCCCACCCCCCCCAAGGTCAACTACAACCCTGATACAGCCATCAATAGATCAAGTGGACACCCACTTCTGCTCTTCATTTATCTTGAAAGCAAATGTGCCTCAGGTTTTTGGTGGGGAAAATTGAGGACTAATATGTCTCTAAATATACTGCATGGTGGAGATCTGGAGGGACCTTATAGGTCCAGCACCCGAATGTCTAAAGAGCACTTCTTGCAACATTGTTTGTTAGGTTCTAATTTGCAGTTGGTGAAATGGATTGCCAAATTTGCTGTAAAGTTGATGGAAATAAGGACAAAGTTGGTGCAGCAGAGTGTGGTAGATTGTAGGAAAGATCACTTGATTTAAAAATGTAATTTTAAAAGTAGTTTTAAGATTGTTTGGGGTAGATGAAGGGGTGACATAGTAATATAATTTTAATCATATCTAACCTGTATCTTAAATCATTGTATTCTATCCCGATTCCATTTTGGATTGTATTGTATTCCAATTTCATTTTGAACTGTATTTTATTCTATTTCATTTTTTTAAAATAAATTACATTTTATATGCCGCCCTTCTCCGAAGACTCAGGGCGGCTCACAATTTTTGGGATACAACCCAGTGTGCTCAGCAATAGCCTTCATTCCATTGTATATGCCTGCTTATTACTAAGCGGCATTTTACAAAGTCAGCTTATTGCCCCCAACAATCTTGGGTCCTCAGTTTACCTACCCTGAGAGGATGGAAGGCTGAGTCAACCTTGAGCCTGGTGGGATTCGAGTAATTGTAGACAGCTGGATCTTTAACAGCCTGAGCCACCAAGGCCCTTGAGTTGCTTTTCTCAAATTTTAGTGATGTTGTGTTTTTGGGGCTCTGCACTTTGATATGGCCTAAGGGCTAATCAATAAGTAAAGATTGATTGACCTTATAGGTCATTCATGAGTAAAGCATTAGGGAGCAGCAGACTTCCTAATTAGGGAGCAGCATACATGCTCACAACCTCAAGTGGAGCCTGCTACAAAATAGTGAGTTTGCCCCAAATTCCATTTTGTAGTGCATGTTCGAACAGAAAAATTATAAAAGTTACAGGGATCTTCTAAACTGCTTGGTGGGTATCTAAGCCACTTGACAAGAGTTTCTTCATTGTGTGAGCCCAATTAAAATAAAAAATAAAGAAATGATTATATACTTTAAAAGATTTAAAAGTAAAAAGCTTGTCAAGAATTTGAACCATGATCTTAAATAGAAGAAAAGGATAGTCAAATGTGGAAAATTATTCAACTTAAAGGATTTTGGAATTAATTAAATAATATATCTCCATGGGATTGAAACTGTTTAAACTTACTAAGAAATATGTTTGGTTGATTTAGTTAAATAGAGATATACGAAACATTATGAAAGATTGTGTGATTATAAAACTGGAAAATATTAACCTGTATTAAAGAATTAGGGATAAAGAGGAGAAAAACATCTCTATTTTCTATTTCTCCTTTCTGGATTGCAAGTTACAAAGCAAAATGGCTATGACTATGAAAGCAGCAAAAATCAGAGAAGGGAGGGGAGGATCATTAACAGTAGAACACAAAGAGATTACAATAGAGATTTTACAAGGAATGTTTGAAGAACTGGGGAAGAACGTCAGCATCAGTGACTCAAATCTGTATCTGCATCTGTGACTGTTTCAGTTAACAGATATCTGGTTATCTTTGGAGAGAGACTGGTGGAAAAGCTTTGTAAATATGGAAGAAAAGATTAATACAAAATTTGAAGAATCTGTTATACAGTTTATTGGAGAGATAAATTAAAGAAAAAATGGAAATTTTGGAAAATAAGATAGAAAAGCAAGAAACAGAAAAAAATCTATACAGCGTGTAACAGTGTGGAATTAAGAGAGAAATAAATTTTCTTGAGATTGAAAGCAATTCCAAGAAGAACCTACTGAAGATGTTAGAAAGAGGATTGCTGAATCCTTAAGAAAACTTTTGGAATCGGGGCTGACATCGCAGCAACACAGACAAAGGATCTCGGGGCTCCAGGACCAACCCTGATATCCCCGCAGCTGGATGGTCCATTTGGACCTAAACTATCCTGAAGAGACAGTGATCAAGGAGAGTGCAGCCTGCTGATCCCAGGGATATCGCAAAATCCCTGGTTGATCCAGGAAAAGCTCTCCAATTCAGCTGCCGAGGAAAGCGGCCATTGAAGCTGCTGAAAGGTTGGGACAGCTCTGGAACGGAAGAAAGAAAGGGAAAGAAAGTGTGTTGGCTCCGGTGAGATTTTAAATTTTTTTTCCTTATAAAAGAGCATCCTAAAGGGGAAAAGAAAGATAATTGAAGACAAGAAGAGGAAACAGCGGCGAAAAAGAGTCTTTTGTCAAATTAATTGGTTTTTTATTGTTTAATGAATTATTCTAAAGAAAGGAATTCTTTTTATTTTAACTGGACTGGACTTTTTGTTTAATAATCAATGGGAAAAATTCTTAATATCTAATTTAAAGGGAGAAATTGGACTTTTCTTTGTGTTTTGTTAGTTTTCTTTTTTCTCTTTTTTGTGTAAGAGAACCTTTTATTTTGAAACTTCTTTTTGACTTTGTTACATTGTAAAGAGGAAGTGAAAGCTACAGAAAACAAAGTAACACTGCCAACCAGAGGCCTTAAAGAACACGTCTACTTTGAGAAACAGAAACTTCCCAGTCCGGCTGTTTATATTTAGAGAAGATGGAGAGTGGAACACCGAAGAATTGTTTATGCAGGTGTTACTCTTGTAAAATCTCAGTGGCTGGGAACTGAAGTTGAAAGAAGTGTCTTTGGTGACCTTGGACTATATTTGCTGAAACATTGATAGGGGGCCTTGGACATTGTATGCTGGCAGTGATTTACTTTGTGACAAAATTTTAAACTGCAATATTTTTCTGGCTGGCAGCCTTGTCTGGCCTGATCCTTTTGGGTTTTTTTCCCCCCTTTTCCTTTTCTCTTTTTCCATTTGATTGGGATTCTGTTGTTGGAATATTAGCCTTTTTAAACTTTTTCTCTTTTTCTTTTTACCTTCTTTGACTTATTTATTATCTTTTTGATACTACTGGGGGATTATTTTTATACCTTTTTATTTTTAAACAATTTTTTATCCGTCTTCTTTTTTTCTGTGCTTCTTGGGGTTGAGTTTTTCATTTTGATTTTTTATCATTCTCTTTTTCTCTTTTCTTTTTCTTTTACTTCTATATTGATTTTTAATTTTTAAAACTCTTTTTCTCCTTTTTCTAATTGGATTGAGGCAAAGAAGAACCTGAAGATAGTTTATTGTTTATTGCGATTGTAAGCTGATTTTTATTGATTGGATTTACAATTAATTTGAAATGAGGAAGACAACTACCACAAGTTCATCAATCCCTACATCTTCCTCCCCACTTAGCAGCCAGCAGTCAATATACGTGATGTTGCAGCAGGAAAAGGAGAGAGACAAAGAGAAAGAAAAGGAAGTTACCTTACAAATGATACTGCAAGCAATACAAGAACAAGGGAAATGAATGGAAAGAATTGAGGAGAGAACAGAGAAAACAGATGAGAAACTAGAGAACATACAACAAATGATGATGAAGAATGAAGAAAGGTTTCAAAAGATAGAAGAGAAGGGTGACCAGAGAGATAAAAAAAATCAGTGAAATAGATAGTAGATTGACTGCTGTTGAATACAACAAAGGAAGTGAATGCTGGGCTGGGAGATGGATAGGGCAGATTTCTATCTCAGATTTCAAAATATTGAGGAAGAAATGGGAGAAAACCTCACAGAAATAATGATAGAAATACTGGCAGAGGCCCTGAAGATATCCAAAGAGAAAATGATGGATAGAATAAATGAGGTGTTCTGAATTTTTACGAGATACACAATGAGGAATAAATTACCTAGATAAATCCATTTAAGATTTACCAAGAAAGCAATTAAAACACAAATACTACAAAGTGCAAGAGATGAACCACTGAAATACAAAGGCAAGGAGATTATGGTCCTAAAACAAGTACCAAGAAAAGTGAGAGAAATGACAAGAGAGTATCAATTCCTGTCAAAAAGAAATAATTAAAAAGGGAGTGAACTATAGATGGTTATTTCCTGATGGTCTTATATTTACCTGGCAAGAGCAAAGACATAGATTAGACTCAATAGAGAAAGCAGAATTATTCTATGGAGAATATTTCAGAGGAAAAGAAGATGAGAGACAACGAGAGGAGGAAACAATCAAAATTCAAGAGGAGATGGCCGAAGCAAGAAATAAAGTAATGCAAGAAGAAATAATATGTGAGGAAGGAACAGTAGGTGGAAGGGTGGACTTCAAAGAAGTAAGAGAGCAAAGATCTACAAGAGCTGTAAACCCTATATATAAAGTATAAATAATGGAAGAAAAGAAATTGATTACAATAAACATAAATGGATTGAATTCGGCCATTAAAAGGAGGAAAATATTCCACAAATTAGAAAAATTAAAGTTAGATTTAATCTGCTTGCAAGAGGTTCATATTAAAAAACAACATGCTCAGATATTGAAACATCCTAAAATCAGGAATCTATATACTTCGTTGGCACAACAAAAAAAGGGGGAATTGCTCTATGCATTAAGAATATGATCAAAGCTGAATTAATTTTTACAGATGAAGAAGGAAGAATATTAATGGTGGAAATAATTGACAGCAACATAAATATACTTGTAGTTGCAATATACACTCCCAATGAAAAACAAGAAGAATTTTATAAAAAATTGCATAAGAAAATAATAGAATTGGAATATGATAATATATGTCTTATGGGAGATTTTAATGGGATAGTAGATACAAAACTGGATTATACAACACAGAAAGCTAATAAACAAAATAGAAAGATACTTCCAAAATCCTTCTTCAAAATGGTAGAGGAATTAAGCATTAAAGATGTTTGGAGAGAAAGTATTGCAAAGAATAGATAATATACCTTTTATTCTAATAGACACTTATCATGGTCAAGAATTGATATGATTTGGATGTCAATGGAATTAATCTCAAATATACAAGAAATTAATATTAAAACAAGTACTTAGGCAGACCATAATCCAATTTGGATTAAGTGGCAAGGACAAAGGAAAAGATCTAGATGGACTTTGAATAATACAATACTGAAAGAAAAAGAATTTACACAAAAGATGGAAAAAGAATTGGCCTTTTTTTTAAAAGAAAACAACAAGGAGGACACCTCACTAAAAAACTTATGGGATACCATGAAGGCCTGTGCCAGAGGACCGATAATAGACTATACGAGAAAGAGAAATATTTAAAAAATACGAATGCAACCAATGCTAGAGGAAGACTATAAGAAACTTGAAGGGGATTTACAAAGATATCCACAAAAAAAGGACATTAAAAAGCAAATGGACATAGTTAAACACAAAATGGGATTGATGGAAAAAGAAGAGTTAGCTCAAAAAATTAGATTTAGAAAGATAGCAGAAATTATGGTCTCAAAACTATAAAATAACAATGTCAACAGCATATAAAGAGAATCTGTATAAGATGTTTTACAGGTGGCATCTACCCCTGGCAAGAATAGCAAGGATGTTTAAGAACAAATTGGAGAAATGTTGGAAGTGTCATCAGATACCTGGATCATACTATCACATATAGTGGACGTGTGTGGAAGCCAAGAGATACTGGACTAAAATCCACACGTGGTTGGAAAAAATAACAAAACAGCATATAGACTTGAAACCAGAGATATTTTTATTGGGTATCCTACCTGAAGGATATAGTAAAGAATTGATATATCTGATTATAAATGTTTTAACAGCAGCTAGAATTGTATTTGCCAAAACTTGGAAAAGTGAAAAAATTCCGATAGAAGAGGAGGTGATTAAGAAAATAATGGAATGTGCAGAAATGAGTAAATTGACATTAGCAATTAGAGAGCAAGAAGACAAAGAATATTATAAAATTTGGGATTTATTTTATCAGAAGCTAGATAAGAAAATAGGGAAATAAAATACATTATACATTATATATAGTATGATAGTAAGGATAATATAAGGTTATATGTTATAATATAAGGTTATATGTTATAATTGATTATAATGAAATGAATGATATTACATATTAGGTCTTGTAATAGTTGAGATTTGCTCAAAAAGAATGATGTGAATTTATAATTAAAGTCTGATAAGGTGTTAATAAAAATGTAATAGGCATAGTTGATATATATAATTTGAATTATAATTTGAATATGGAAGGGAACGATTGCTGATATTGTACACAAAAGATATGTACCAACTGACACACTACAATGGAAAGATGGTTTTATTTGTTGTTTTGTTTGGGTTTGTTTATGTTTGTTGTTTAAAAATAAAAAATCTGAAAAAAAGAAAATAAAACTTTTGAAATCAGACAAAGAAGATACGGATGTAGAGGTGGACAAGGTGTACAGAATTAAAACTAGAATGTACAAAGTTAAGAAAAGTGCCAAGAGATATACTTCTACACTTAGTGGAAGAAGACAATAGACCAGATCCTACAATAATATTTCAACAGTAAACTATGGATTAATAATACAGAAGTAATTCTGCTCAAAGATATACATATTAGGACATTGGGTAAGAGAAAATAATTCACCATTTAGACTGGTAAACTTAAACAAAACAGGTAGAACAGGGGTGGGATTCAATTTTTTTAACAACAGGTTCTGTGGGCATAGCTTAGTTGGTAGGTCTGGCTTGGTGGTCATGTGACTGGGTGGGTGTGGCCAACTCGGCATCATTCATGTCAAGGGGTGCTTCTCCTCGCCTGGCCTCTCATGACAGTGGGGATGCTGCAATGGTGTGAAAAATAGTCATAAGTCACTTTTTTCAATGCCATTGTAACTTTGAATGGTCACTAAATGAACTGTTGTAAGTCAAAGATTACCTGTACAAAAATACAAAGAGCTTCTTTACTTGCAAAAAGCTGCCCTAAATACCAATCATTAGATTAAAAATACCTGCAAGCTGGAGTTACCAATCAGGCAGGGTGCCCGACACCTTGAGGAATTAAAATAGTTAAGATGCAGTGATAACTATCAGCAGCCAACTCTTGCTCATAAAGTGAAACCCTTTAGCAGAGAGGTCATTTAAGCTCTCCAGAGAAAGCACACCCAGGAAAAGCAATCCTCAGATCCATTTGCACCACTTAAAGATACCAGCTGGTCTCACTCACCTCACAAGATAGTCTAAGGAAATCATCCAGATTTAAGGAAAGGTCACATGTCACCCCCAGAAAGGCAGTGAAACAAATCAATGCCAAGCTTGCATCCTGCCTCTTGGAAGTATACCAAAAGGATAGTGCCAGATACCACTAAAGCAGTAAAGGAAGACCCCCTCCCCAGATAGAAAAAGAAACTATGAGGCAGGAAAAAATTCAAACACAATACAAATAACTAAATCACAATAGTAGCTGTTGCTTGTTGAAGCTGATTAGGGAAAATTATCCCATCAATAAACACAGGATTAAATGTTACCAAGCACAGAATTAACCTTCACCAAAAACCAGTTTTAGACCAAAACTCAGGAAGGATATGTAAACTCACATTTGAATGTCAATCTTTCTAGCTAGCCAAGAAGCCTTGCTGAATGTCACTCATCTTGGTTTCCTGTCACTAAAAACTTTGCTTGATTATTCAATTATTTCTTCAAAGTGCTGATTGTCCAGGGAAGTATTTCCTCCCAACACCAGTGTAATAATCTTAAAACAACCCTTCCCCTTTAAGAAAGTCAAGCCCCAGAAGCTCTGGAGACAGGAAGTCTAGGCGTACTGGCAAGAATGTAATAAGGGTGGAAAAAAACAAAAGGAGATTGCTTCTAACTACCCATTCTCCAAACTGCTTAGAAAGTTAACAAGGGGTTCTATAGAACCAGTCAGAACGGGTAGAATCCCACCCCTGAGGTAGAACAAATTGGAAGCATTGTTTTTAACTTTTAAACAGCACATGTTTCAACTTAACTGAGTCCAAAAGTCAAGAGATTCTTTGAAAAGTTTAAGGAGCAATTGGAGAGATGCAACTGATTAAAAACGAAGGAGCTATGCAGCAAACACACGAAGGGTCTGAGGAAGAGACTATTACGTTGGCCATTACAAGTATGGGTAATCCTAAATTTAGGATAGAGTTCAAAATTTCCATTGCTAAACAGACAGAAGTTAATTGAGTTATTCTTCATTTTTGCCCTTTTTGCCACAGTTGTTAAGCAAATCACTGCGGTTATTAAGTGAATCATGTGGTTGTTAAATGAATCTGGCTGCCCCCATTGACTTTATTTGTCAGTGTCCAATTGGGAACATTACAAATGGTGATCACATGACCCTGGGACAGTGCAATTGTCATAAGTACACGCCAGTTGTCAAGCACCCGAATTTTGATCATGGGGATGTTGCAACAATTGTAAGTGTGAAAACTGGTCATGTCACTTTTTCCAGTGCTGTTGTAATTTCACACAGTCACTAAATGAATGGTTGTAAGTCAAGGACTATCTGTACAGACTTTTCTAAGTTTATGACATAATATTGATTTTAAATGCCTAATGTGGAATATAAATGGAGCAAGTACCAGACAAAAAAAACAGAAAAGTTATTACACTATTTGAAAAAGCTAAAACAGGAGATAATTTGTTTACAGAGAATACATGTAAGAATAACAGACAAAAATATTTGATTTATTAAAATTTATGATAAAAATTTATTCCTCAGATGTAGGTAAGAAAAAATGGAGTTGTTTGTATATAAACCCACAATTATAACCAATATTGATATTGACAGATGACTGTGGCAGATTCATGAGGGTTGAAAATAATTTGAATGAAACCCTGACTATGATATTGAGAATATATACCCTAAGTGATAAC
Organism: Naja naja; assembly: GCA_009733165.1. Lineage (NCBI taxonomy): Eukaryota > Metazoa > Chordata > Lepidosauria > Squamata > Elapidae > Naja > Naja naja. Next base: position 902,004 of record CM019154.1, on the reverse strand, counting down.
AAGCAGTGGAGATATTGCCAAAGACCTTTTCAGATACCCAGTGACTTTAACATATAAGGGAAAAATTAGAATTTATAGATAGAGGCTAAATGATATTTTGCTACAAAAGATCAATTATGGAAGACTACAAAAATTATAACTTTAAGAACTCTATTAAAGAAATTAACTATAAAGAGAATCTTTTTAAATGAAATTTAAGGCACTGATGCAAGTAAAGGATGCTAGTAAAGTTTTTACAAAATGGCACTTTATACAGTAGAATAGTAAATTGAAAAGTCAAAGACTTGAGAAAATGCAAAAGATTTGAACAAAGATAAATGAAAAAGAGGAGGAATTAAGGAAATCTCCAGGAAGAAATATATTCCAAAGGAAATTAAGTTTTTACAACTTCAATTTTCTATGTTAACAATAACAGGAATGGAAATAAAAATGAATTTTTAGTCATGCATATGTTAACTGGTCTCTGTGACGGTTACTTCAGAGGGCAAATGATGGAAACTGGGAATGGCAGAAAGCTGTGCATTCAATTCCCAAGACTAATAAAGGGTGCTGTTCTATTACATTGCTCAGTTACAGCATGACAGACAAGAGAGCAGCTTAGTGCCTTCTTCTTTCTCTACATTCTCTGGTCTGCTGGCATGAATGGCAGAGCCATTGCCAGATCACTTCCACTCTCTCCCACCCTAATAATGGACATAACTGCCAGGGTTGATTCAAGGACATGGAATTAAATCTTGGGGCATTCTTCAATTGGAAATGTTATCATTTTGGCTTCTAATATTTTGACAGTGGAGTGGCACATTGAAAAAGCCACTGCTATAGATAAATATTACAACAGCCTTAAATCTAATATATGTGTTAATTGAAAAAGGTACTACAACTTGTCTTCCAACTTTGGGCTACCATATATTAACATGGTTCTCCTGTCTCAAGGAGTCCAGTCCCAGAATATATTTGAGTGATTCAATGTCTTGATAGCTTTTGTCTTTTCCACATGGGGGCAGTAACATCCCAAAAAAGGTATAAATATAAAATGACACACAAGTCACATCATAGTGACGTTATATATCATCAAATCAGTGTGAGAGAAAAGACATGACACAAAAGCACGAGGTATAATTTTAAAAATAATATTCAAATAATGAGTACCCAAAGTTGGTGTGTACATGTCAGCATTGTACATGTACGTGCACATGTCAACATACACCAGAAATTTCCAGCAAAGGGATATCTAGTACAGGAGTCTATGCTCTTTTGTCACCTGCCTCTAATGTGGGTCGCTTCTGAGGTACTTACATCCTCATGGAATGTTCAGTGATAGCTTGTTGGCCATAAAGTAATTGGCCATGAAGGGCAATGCAACACTTACGTTCAGTTACACAAAACCATGTTACAAAATAGGAAATTATAGGATCCTGGGTTGCAGACCCAAGAGGGGAATGGAATGGACTCAGAAGGCCTACCCCAGGTCACCCAAGGATCTTTCTGTATAGGTGAGATTTAAGGGATGTCTCTTTACCCAAAGCCACACCAGCTACAAGAAGGTATAGATAGCAAGCAAACCCTGACTGACCATATGTTTAAAACACTTGAAGCTCTTTTCTTGGAATTCTTCATCCATGTTCTAAAACAATGTTTATGTTATAGAAACAGCTGTGTTTAGTAAGAGAGGGTAGAGCTGTCCAATTTGTAAAGCTAAACGTAATTCTGAAAGGGGCAATGCTCATGTTGGAGGAAAATACTTCAAAGAAGGACAAAAATGATTAAAATGGACACAACCATTTGTTTAAACTATGAGTCTCTGAAGAAAAACCAGCCTAATGTAAACTACCCTGGTAAGATGTGAGCAGCTGTTCCATGTAGTTTTATCTCTGACCTCCAGTGTGTAAAGAGGATGGAAAGAAAAGAGTCATAACAAGACATTATACCTTTTACAATAGGTTGTAACTTATTTTTAAAAAGCTATTTTAAATACCATAACAGATCTCATCTCAGTTTCACAATGCTTTTAATGAAGAGAAAATAATAGTTTTTGTTTTAAAAAAAGGAAAATGAGCACTGATGAGAATAAGTTTGGTTTAGTGGCTAAACTGCTGGCCTAGAAATCAGGAGACGGTGAACCTTCTAGAACCCCGTTAGAATGAAAGCCACGGTATGACTTTAGGCCACTCACTCTCTTTCAGCCCACCCCACAGGGTTGTTTTAGGGAAAAATAGGAGGGAAGAGGTATATTTGCTACCCTGAGTTCCCCCCTCCTCAAAATAAGACAGGATAAAAATATAATCAAAAGCAATAATGAACCTGGAATCGGGAGTAGATTAATTTTGATTTTGTTTAATGGAATTGCTTTAGCAGTTCTCCTTCCTGGAAAATTTCTGTGAGCAGAGGAAAAATCATCTATACTTTCAGACTAGAAATACATCTTAACCTAAGGGTTTGCTTTGCTGCAAATAAATTAATTGAGTTAGCTGAGTTTGCCAGAATTGTCTAAACCAAAACCTAGCAATAAATCAAAACCTCAGATACCAGACTTCCAACTAGACTTTACATGGTTAATTGAACATGGTTCCAAAGGACTGCATGATCAGTTTAACCAAGCATAGTAAGCTTTGAAATAATGTTTTTTCAATAGTAACCCTTCAGGCTATTAACCAAGTGAGAACAATTTCAGACGTAGCGTTGAATTATGGATTATGACTCTATCATTAGGAAAAAAAATCTTGAAGAAGCCCAAAATTATAAAGATGCCTAATTTGGAGGTGGGGGGGATTCTGAAGTTTACTTGATTTGTCCATTAAATAAATGTATAGTGCTGAATATCTCATACTATATATGTGACTCTAGGCAGCCTTCAATAAAAACACACAAAAATTGAACAGCATCCAGAATCATAAAGCATTCATTAACACACTCAGGAGATGGGCTTCAACACATACCAACTTGACTCCCTCTTCCCTGTGACTTCTCCCCAAGTACTGGAAAACTTATCATATCACACCTAGTCCTTCTCTTTGATAGAGATACCTAGTTCCCTCAATCATTCTTCAAATGGTTTAACCTCCAGACCCCTTATTGTATTTGTTGCCCTTTTCTGCACTCTTTCTAGGTTCTCAATATCTTTTTGTATCATGGTTATCAGAATTAGACTCAGTATTCCAACGGTGATTTCACCAGTGCAGTATAAAACAATCCTATTACATGATCTTAAAACTGTCCCTCTGTTGACGCAAAGTAGGATTGCATTTGATTTTTGGAAGTTGCAGCACACTGCTGGCTCATACTTCGGTGGTGGTCTACTAGGACACCTAGATCCCTCTCACAGTTGCTACTATTGAGTTATGTACCACCCATTCTATATCTGGTTTTTCTTGCCTATATGCAAGATCTTTTCTCACCACTAAATTGTATTTTGTTGGATAGGGCCCAGTGTTCAATATGTCAAGGTCCTTCTGAATCTTAAGCCTATAATCTAAAGTGTTAGCTATTATCCCCAGCTTGGTATCATCTGAAACTTTAATGAGTTCCCCTTCTATGCTGTCATCTAGATCATTTTTGATTTGATTTTGATTTTATTGGACTTATATGCCGCCCTTCTCCCTGAGGACTCAGGGCAGCTCACAACATTAAAATATGAATACAAATAAGTTAGATAAAATACTATTAAACATTAAGCCCAATAAATTTTAAAACCCACAAACTAATCTAAAAACAGTTAAAAAAACACATCCCATTCCACTTCAGTCCAGGCCAGATTGCTGAAAAAAACAGGTCTTCAGGTCGCGGCAGAAGGAACAGAGGCCCGGGGCCAATCGGAGCCCCAAAGGGAGTTGGTTCCACAGGGTGGGCGCTACCACAGAGAAGGCCCTACCCCTGGGGGTTGCCAGCCAACACTGTCTGGCTGACAGCACCCCACTCTGTGGGAGCATACAGGCCAAAGGGATGTCGATGCTGGCAGGAGATGTTCCCGCAAGATTAAGAATCTTGCAACATATTAAGAATATTAATATTAATAATATGTTGAAGAATACTGGAACCTGATAGAACCGTAGAATACCCCACTGCATGCTTCCCTCCATCCCTCCATGTAGATGTAGATCCACTCACTTAATCAGTTGATCAGCCAATTTTGAATCCATCTGGTGATAGTACTGTCTATCCTGCACTGCTCTATCTTAGCAAGAAGTAGCTGTGGTCTCCTTTGTCAAACCCCTTACTGAGTAAGTAAACTATATTTCCCTTTTCCACTAACTTAGTTACTTTGTCAAAGAAAGCAATATTTTTCCCTGCATGATCTGTTTTTAACAAACCCTTTCTGTCTTCTATTAATTGCCTTGTTCATTTTTATCTGCTCACAAATGTGCTGCTTGGTTATCTTTTCCAGGATTTTCCCAGGTATTCATGTCAAGTTAATTGGCCTGTAGTTTCCTGGATTCTGGATCCAGGTTCAGTAGAGATGGGGCCAATCTGATCCACAGCAGGATGATATTGCAGAGGATGAAAAGGTTCTCCTTCTAGACTTTTATATTTTTAATCAAAAGTAGTTTCTATTTGAAATAGTTGTACTTCATTTGTTCAAATACAAATCCTGTAATTTATTTTATTAACTATAGTGTGTGACATCGATTTGCAAGAGATTATGATTTTGCATTGATCCAAAGAGGTGTTTTGAATAAGACTGAATATTATTTTAGCAATATGTGTAGCCATCTTATCTTCTTCTACTGCTACTAGTAATATCCACTGAATCTTGAAGTGAATAGAGTACTGGAGGTGTGCACCTCAACCTCTAAGAGAATGTTCTTTATTATGGAACCCAAAATAGCATTTAGTCAATTTTTAGCCACAAGACACTGTCATCTGTCTCATCTCCCTATCAATAATTAACAATGTATGTAGATTTGGAAGTATGTTACCCAAAATATTTTCTACTATCCCAAATTACACCTTATTCCATATATTACATTGAGAGTCTGCCACCCTGGAGGCTTTGTTCGAGTGATATATTTCCAGCTGAATCAAGAAGTATGAATTATTAAATGTGTCTATTTGAAAACAGTTTCACAAGGTTCACAGGCAGGAACTGTAGAAACCAAGCCTTAGATTTGGTGAACTATGGGCATTAGCTGAGGAAAAGCTGGATGAGCACTAATTTAAAGAACATGGAGACCAGTTATGCTGAAGACAAACTAGCATAATAATTATTAGGTTCGCTTTCAATAACTATAAATGCTGTCAATGTGATTGCATAAAATATTGGTTTTGATTAAAGCAAGTTATGTAAATAGGTATGTATATCATTATGTAATACAGAACTCTCTATTATAAAGAAACATTAAGCTAGTAACACAGGAGCAACAACATATGGGGCTCCAGATGTTCTTGAACTACAGCTCTGGTTCTTGTCTGCTGACCATACTGGGAGGTTTCTACCGTGACCTACAACTGCTGATCTGGGCCTCATATCTAGAAGGCAACACACATGGGAAGGAATCAGAATTTGGTTTCTGACCTTAAAGGCAGCAAAGCTTTGGTCATTGCCAAAGATACAAGATTTTATTGATCAGCCAGCACTAGTTGAATATAATAAAAGTCTGCACATCCTGGAACCTTCTTCATCATTCAGAGATGGAAAAGGTTTTTTCTTTTTTTCAAAGCAAGCAATTCCCTTAATAATTGGTCCTTCTGTGGGCTAAATCTGTCCCTAAATACTCTTGTGGGGCTTGGCTCCACTCAACTTCTCAATGAATGAATTGAAGAATTCCAACAAGGGTTATCTCAACATTAACCTTATACATGGAAAACAAAAACAAAAATTAGGAAAAGTTGGGTATTAAAAAATTCATTAATTTTGTTCATTGTATGATTGTCATAGTTAATTTGAAATCCCGCCCCTTCAGAATATGTATATGCTGTATAAAGAGAAAATATTATTTTTGAAAAGTGACACTACTCACAGTCAGGATAATAATTAATCATGGTATTTGTGGTCAGGAATTAATTAGCAAATGTGAGTTTAAAGAAAATAGAGTTTCAGAACAAAAGGCCATTCCTATGGCATGGGCCTCTTGCTCATTTCTGTTCTCTGCCGTTTACAGAACAAAGAAACTTTCAATAATTGGTCTTTATGTTTTATGATCACCTTTACTTTCTTCTAAAATTCAGCATGTTCTGGCATGCTCTCTTTCATCAGTAGATTATTACCGCTCTTTATTTTGTTTAGAACATTCATGGGATTCAGAAAAATGGGGGAAAAAATCTTCCTCCCTGCTATTGTATCCAAAAACAAAAAAAGCTGCGTAGACTATTGTTTTTATGGTTGGTCACATAATTAGCACATCTTAGATTGGATCGGGCATTGAATCATTATTATTGGTGTTGTTATTTTTGTTGGTCACACCATCATGTAGATGATTATATTGGATTTGGCACTTTATCAAGTTATTATTATTGTTGTTGTTATTGTTTTCTGAGTAACATGTAGAATATCACAGTTGGAAGGGACCTTGGAGTCTTCTAATACAACCTCCTGCTCAAGCAGAAAACCCTATACAATTCCCAACAAATAATTGTCCAATTTCTTCTTAAAAACTTCCAGTGATGCAGCACCCACAACTTTTGAAGGCAAGCTGTCCTGCTGGTTGATTGTGCTCAGTGACAGGAAATTTCTCCTTAGTTAGTTAGTGAGGGTCTCTCCTTGGTTAGTTTCCATTCATTGCTATATTTTGGTATATATTTTCTTCACGGAAATCCATTTATTAAATATCAGGCATCAGTATTAGTACAGTAACTGCTTTGGGTGAAAACTCTGTATATCAGACTGCAGAACAGCCTAAGAATCTACCCTAACAGTAATGAAAAGTCCTTACATGGAAGACAACTCAGTATTGCTGACATAAGCTTAACTAAAGTTCTGACGAGGATTTATTCTAATTATATTGAATGTGCATATAAAATATTAATTATATTTAATGTGTGCATGTAAGTTTTGACTGCTTTGGAGACTAACTCATATCTGTTGAGGTTATGTGTGCTACTTTTTGTGTAAATTATTCTAGTTAAAGAAAATAGTAAGAAAAATAGCCTGGTCCTATGTCATGTAGGGTTTATATATAATTCAACACCTTCAATTGGATCAAGAAACAAATTGGCATCTAATGCAGCCTGTGGAGTAAGAATGTTATATGTGCCCTTCTTTGGGCACCAGATATGTACCCAAAGAAGTGTGACAGTACCAGCTGAAGCTTCCGGATACTTTTCAAGGATAGCCCCATGTGATGCACATTGCAATACTTCAATCATGAGATGACCAGAGCATGAGTAGCCAAATGGAGAGACTCCCTGTCCAGGAAGTGGCATCACTGGTGCACAAAAGAGAATTGCACAAAGGGTCTCCTGGCTACAGCTGCCACTTGCTTCCTAGGGGATGTTCAAGAGGACCCCCAAGTTATGCATTGGATGTTTGGGGTAGTGCAATCCCATCTAAAACACAGTTGATAAACTCCTGGACGCAGCAGGGTCCATCCACGAATAGAATAGAATATTTATTTATTCATTCATTCATTCATTCATTCATTCATTATTTTATTTTATTTTATTTTATTTTATTTTATTTTATTTTATTTTATTATTATTTTATTTTATTATTTTATTATTTTATTTTATTTTATTTATTGGACTTATAGGCCACCCTCTCTCCCAAGGGACTCAGGGCGGCTTACAATAACAACAAGAATACAAATATTAAAATACAATTAAACTAATCACGTAAGCCCAATAAAATTTAAAATCCAATTAAAACTAAAAACAGTAAAACCCCACCCCACCCCATTCAGTCCAGGCTGGCCTGTTGAAACAACCAAGTCTTTAGGTCGTGGCAAAAGGAACGGAGGTCAGGGGCCAGCCGGAGCTCCAAGGGGAGTTGATTCCACAGGGTGGGTGCTCCCACAGAGAAGGCTACCCCTGGGCCGCCAACCAACAGTGTCTGGCCGACAGCACCCCTAGGAGGCCCTGCCTGTGGGAGCGTACCGGGCGAATGGAGGTCGACACTGGCAGGAGACGCTCCCACAAGTACCCTGGACCCAAGCCATGTAGGACTTTATATATGATGACTAATACCTTGAATCTCACCCGGAATAGAATAGAATAGAATAGAATAGAATAGAATAGAATAGAATAGAATAGAATTCTTTATTGGCCAAGTGTGATTGGACACACAAGGAATTTGTCTTGGTGCAAATGCTCTCAGTGTACAGAAAAGAAAAGATACATTCGTCAAGAGTCAAGAATCATAAGGTACAACACTTAATAATAGTTATAGGGTAGAATAAGCAATCAAATCATACATAGAAACAGTCAATATAAATCGTAAGGATACAACTACTCCATCTTATCAGGATTCAGTTAAAATCTGTCATTCCGTATCTGGATTCCCATAGTCCATGAAAGGACATCCACTGCATCACTTATTTCACCTTAGATAGACATAGATAGCTGGGTATCAACAACATATTGGTGATACAATGCCCCATGGTGATGGATGATTTTACCTAGCAGTTAGACAAGCTTTGCTCTGGTTAAGGCTGTTTCTAAAAGGTTGGGATTATTATTGACTTTGAATGTTATAGTTTGGGTTGTTAAATTGTTGTTTTAACATTGTATGCTATTGCTGTGTGAGGGGCAGTCATTAATAATAATAATAATAATAATAATAATAATAATAAAAAATAAAAAATAAAATAAAAGTCTGACAAAATTGGCACGGAATTCCAAAGTATTGGTGACCCCACTGAAAATGTCCTAATCTTAGTTCCAAGCAGGCATTTTTTTCAAATCACCACTTGTAGAAGTGCCTTTTTGCAGAAAGTAACTCCCAGATAAGAATATAGAGGACAAACTGTTCCTTCAAATAGGAAAAGCCATACATGAGCTGGAAGCCTGGAATATTGGGTTGAGAACTGTTAAAAAACACATCTGCATTGCTATACAAAAATTCTCCTTGCTGCAGACGTTCTGACAATTATCATGAAAACATTCACTGGTGCTATAGATCAGAGCTAGTGAAACAGTTTTGCTTGAATGGTAATCATTTAATTAGCAGTTTCTATCATTAGATGACCGTTCTTTTTAACAGTAACTTTCTGGAACATTGGTTTCATAGGAGTAAGGTTTGCCCAATCACAGAGACTAGGGCTACTACAGAATCAAATGAATTGTGCTATTTTAATTAATTATGCCAATGAATTAAGTCCCTATGAGACATCAGCAAATGAAATACATTGGCTTACTAAATCTTACTGATTATACAGCTCCATAACTGCACACTACTAGGATGTTTCAACATAATAAAGTTTTACATTTGGATTTCTTAAACCAACACATACCCTCCTATGTTTGGGGCTGCAGTCTTACATGGGTCAATTGGGACAGGTCATTTGGGGTTCTCCAGGTTGGAGAATGTATGTTATTGGTTGAATTCACATATAATGTTAAGCCAAATTGGAACAAACAATATGTTGCTTTATATAGCTATATTAGGCCCTCGTACAGCCCTCATGGAGCTCCCCTCTACTGGACTCAGATGGTGCAACTGCGAAGTGTTGGGCTGAGCACTTCCAATCCGTACTGAACCGCCCATCTTCCATTAACAACAAGGCAATCAACAGAATGCCCCAGGCGGATATCAACTACACCATCAAAGACTGAAACCCTACAGGCCATCAGCCAGCTGTCCAGTGGCAAGGCTCCAGGATCTGACGCGATCCCAGTGGAAGTCTACGCGGATGGTGGTGCAGTGCTTGTTGACAAACTCACTCAGCTGTTCCAATCCTTCTGGAATCAAGGATCCATTCCTCAGGAACTAAAAGATGCATCCATTGTACACCTCTACAAGAGGAAAGGGAATTGACAAGTCTGTGATAGTCATAGAGGATTATCACTGCTTTCCATCGCAGGTAAAATCCTTGCACGAGTGTTGTTGAATTGCCTGACTAACCACCTGGAACTGGGTCTATTACCTGAGACACAGTGCAATTTTTGCAAAGAGAGTGGCACTGGACATGATCTTCACAGCCCGACAGCTTCAAGAGAAGTGTCAAGAGCAGAATCGTGAATTGTAAACCACCTTCGTGGATCTCACCAAGGCTTTTGACACTGTCAGTCGCAAAGGTCTGTGGCACATCATGTCAAAGTTTGGGTGCCCTGACAGATTCATCCTGATGGTATGTCAGTTCCATGGCAGCATGATGGCTCGTGTTCTGAACAACGGTGAAGCTTCAAAGACCTTTCCCATTACAAAAGCATCAAGCAAGGGTGTGTATTGGCACTGACCCTGTTCAGCATAATGTTTTCAGCCATGCTGTCAGACGCCTTCCAGAATAGTTCCTTGGTAGTTAGCTTGAGATACAGGACTGATAGAAAACTGTTCAACTTGCAAAGACTCCAGACTGTCACCAAGATAAAGGAGACTGGGCTACAAGACCTCCTGTGATGACCCAGGGCATGGCACAGAGATAACACAAACAACTGGCAGTTCAAACTGGCCCTTTTGTGCTCCAAATTTCCCTTAAATGCTCCCACATTGCTGACAAGTCCCTGAGCAGAGTGATAATAAGCACCCCCACAAACCTCAAGCAGCCTCTGGTTGCAATTAGTCCAGCCCAGCACTGTCTGCACCAAGGCTGCAGGGCAATAAATCCCAAATGTATTTGGTAAAACAAAAGCAAAGCAAGGAATTCAGGAGCAAAATATCCAGATAATGAGTCCAGAATGCCACATAAGAATGCAAGGATTCTTGGCATATTCAAATATCAGAACACAACACTTCCAAAACTCTGCATTTGTTCCCTCCCCACAGCATCTCCTTAAGTCTCATTCCCCAGGTGTGCCCAGCGAAGCTGGGTGGGGCACTCTCCTTGTGAGTGGCCTGCTCTGTCTGAGCTGATCCCACCTTCTCTGTGTCCTTGCATCTGTGTCCTTGAGTCCTTGCATCAATAGGGGATGGTTCTTGCCCCTTGTCTGAGCTCTGTTCCTCCCTGCCTGCAGGCCTAACTAATTCCGAAAAGCCTTGCCTTGCCTGACTCTGCCCTTCCCCAGTTTATTCCAAGGCCAATGGAGCTGCCCTCTTGCTCTCTGTCAGTTCTTGTCTCAACCATCCTCCACAGAGTTCTGGTGATCCAGTGGCAAGACAAGGTTCCAGACACAGAAGTCCTCTCCAGAGCAGGCCTGCCATCAGTTCACACCTTGCTGATGGAAGCCCAGACACGCTGGGCAGGCCATGTTGCAAGGAGTCCAGACCATCGCATCCCTAAACAGCTCCTCTATGGTGAGCTGTCTCAAGGAAAGGGGGACAAAGGAAGCGATAGAAAGACACGCTGAAAGCCTCCTTCAAGTCCCTGGACAAGGACACCCTCCTGGGAAACCCTGGTACAAGATCAATCAACATGGTACAGTTGACCCACCAAGGCTGCCAGACATTTGAAGACAGAAGAACTACTACAGCACAAAAGAAGCGCACCACCACAGCTGCAAATGCTGCCCCACATGTGGCAGAACATTCCGTGACTGTATAGGCCTTACCAGCCACCTGTGGACACACCGTGGGCAGCCCACAACCTGGTAGATGTCCAGGTCCTCTTCGAACATGATGGACGAACATCATCAGGTTCCAAAGAGAAGCAACAGGTAGTTGCTCTTGGCTCATCCTTAAATAAATCCAAGAACAATTCTTTTGCTTTTGTAAGCATTATGGAAAAACGTGGCAACAAATAAACTATAAAACTTTATTTAATATAAATCCTGGGAAAAATGTATTTTCCACTAACAAAAGCCCAGTCTCCATTGGAAACTAATTTTAAAAAAGAGTATATGGGGGTTAGAGGGAATTTTAATGTAGATTTTTCTTTAAAAAAAATAATGAAAAATATTCAAAATTATAAAAAAAATCAAATGGTTCAGAGTGATATTAGTTTTCCTGATAAAATGCAGCATAGCAATCTGTTTCTAAAAACTAAAGTCATAAATTAGCTTGCCTTTTTATGAGATGCCCTTGTTCAACCTGGTCACCTCCAAACCTGTTGAATTGGAGCTCTCATACCTAACTAGCATGGCCATTGGCTAAGTGATACTTGCTTAGTTTTCCTGATTATACTTTTTTTTTCATTCTGGCTTAATGAGTTTGGACATTACATGTTAAAATGTCATTTTGTCCACTATCCATGCCAATTTTACTGATTTGGAATAATGTAAGATAATCATCCTGGATAATATAGGAAATCAAGTGAAAATTGTTTGCGGCATTAGATATCCTGAGGTCTGCAAAATATCTATGTACATATTCTATAAGTGCACAAGTGTTATGGTTACAAGTAAGTCTGGTGATTACTACAATTCCTTGGGGTTTAATCTCAGCCTTTTCCTGTCTGACTGGTTCAAAACTCTGGCAGGGAAGCTGAACTCTTTGAAGAATGAAGAGTCCCATTACAGGGTGAGCCCCACTGAATTTCTGAATGAACGAAAAGTTAATTGAAGGAAAGGATATAGCATATTTTAGTCACAGTTAATTTAAACAATTTTGATAAGTAAGTAACTGGAAACAGTATGCTACCAAAGTACAGTTTTCTGATACCATCAGTATCTTTTGTTTTCATTTTTTATTAGGGTAATTTTAAAGGTCAATGTTTGTCATAAACACTTTATTATCTAAACCTTTGCTAAGCAAAACTGCAATGACATTACTATTAAAAGTTATCTCAATGTTTATCTGTACATGAGTGATACATTTATGCAAAATACATTAAAATGTAGCAAGTAATGTTATTACACAGATTGTTGAATGAAGGACTCATTAACTTTTTTTGCAAAAACATTCTGAAACATGAAACACATTTATCAATTTTGAAGATTTTTCATTATTAAAACAAAAAGATTTTGTGAAGAAATGTTAACACTCCTTTATGACAAAATGATGCATGTCATTTCTTAAAGCAAATATTTTAGTTGTGGAGAAAATAAATTGAATATATTTAATGGTGAATGAACATTTAAAAGTTATGACAAACTAGATACAAAACTAAAGTGAAACTAATGTGTATGACTAACTATATATTTAATGAATTACATCTATTGTTAGCCAAGTGCTCAGGAAAGTCTTCTAAATTCCAGGGAAAATTGCACTCAAATGGTGCCAATCAACAACTTGTCATCAGAGGAATGTCAGGAGATAGAGGAAATGCTTATCACATTGGTAGATGACATAGATGAGATAGATAGTACTCAAGAAGACAGAAAAATAAGAACATTATTGTAAGCTAGAGAAATATCATCCCGGTGTGTGTACATGTGCACAGGAGGCGGGCCAGCATAGCCTTGTCCATCACTCGCCCCTCCAACACCTCCTCCTCTTCCTTGTGGATCAGGGCGACACAGCCGCTGCCACTGTCACTGTGCCAGCCCTCAACCTGGATGGGGGAGGGTGAGATGGGCATGCTGCTGCCACTGGGGAGCCCCGAGGCTGTGGCTGGAGGGGCTATGCTTGGCCTGGCCAGAGAACGAGGGGGCTGCGCACTCCCCCCTCCTCCACTCTTCCTTTCCCATCAGCTTGCCCGCAGCAGCAGCAGCATCTGCCCAGTTCCTGTGTGGCACCTGCCACCTTGTCAATCACAGGGGCGCACAGAGGTAATGCAGGTAGGGCTCATTGTCTATGTCCCCACCAGACAAGGAGGGCTTGTATTTTGTATGAAGGCAAGCTTCTGTCTTGCAGCCCCCCCGCCCCGCATCTCTGCTCTGAGTTGAGGGTTGCAGGCAAATTCCCCGCTTGACTGGTGTTCCCAGAATGCGTGGCTCAGCCGTACCAAGCGCTGTTGCAGAAAGGCTGGGAGGGCAAAGGAGCCGCCAATGGAAGCTCCGGGCCCCGTATCCCTTGCCCTCCCTCTGGTGCTGCATAGATCCTGCTCCCAACAACCCCGTGAGGCAGGCTAACTCCTAGTGACAGGTCCTGCCCACTGCTTCTTTTCCACAGAGACCTTCCCCTACACGCCTGGAGCTGACGATGCAGGGGGAGGCAGTGGACACTTTACCCAGTGAGCCTTCACCCCTCCATAAGGAGGTGCCCATGCATGAATGGGGACACTTTGGCCCCAGGAACAAGCTGGCCACATCCCTGGGCCACGCCCCCCTGGACCCCAGAGTACAACCACAATGTGATCCGTCCCTCAATGAAATCGAGTTTGACACCCCTGCTCTAAGTCATCAAGCCTGGGCTACAAAACTCAATGGAACGTGCTAACTGAAAACCAAATCCTGCCCATTGTGACTTAGCACTCAGCAGAATGTGAGACAGAATCCCTTCAGAGCACATAGCTATAAAAAGAGGCTTTTTAAGGGAACAAAAAGGGTATAGCCACCACTGCTACATTATTTTAACAACATCCTTCAACAGTAGAGTGGCACTCCCTGTCTGTTAGCATAATAATTTCAGAAAACACAAGCTTTGATATTGCAGGAGAAGCCAGCAAACATAGGTCGAGTTTGAAAACTGGCCAAATTAGCTAGAGGCTGCAGTGAAAACAATTCAGGAAAAACAAACCCCAATTGCATCCCTAAGGGAGAAGCACTGAGCAGTGGCTCAGAATACTGCTGACTGCTCCACTCTTAAGCCCACTTTCTCCCTCCCTCCTAGCCACATGACCCCTGGTGCTGCTATTGCTAAGATGTTGGAAGAATTCAAGAAGCCAGTTTTGAAGACTTTCCTCACTTAATATTAAAGTTGTAAATAGTCAAAACAATCCCATCTGTCCAATTAGTGGTGCACAGAATGCATATCACCCAGAGTCACCTTATCTGTAAGATTGGGGGGGGGCAAATAAATTTAATCAATAAATAAACAATACTTATAGGAATAAAAAGAGAAATAAAAGAAAAACAAAGAGATGAATTCCAAAACTCACTTGTGAGCAATGCCTTAAGATTAAAATACCCCCTTAAAAATAGCAATTGTTCATTACAATTCAAGATGTGATGTACCTTTTATTGTTCTGGGCTTTGACCATATGAAGAAGAAATATTTTAAGTTAAATCGTTAGTCAAAATTTACCCCTGATTTCCTTAATTTTAGATATACTCTGAAAAGCGATTTATTAGCAGTTTTTCTCTTTAAGTCTTGTGATATATTTATGTACAAATTTTACATTTTTTATCAATATCATGTTTATCATGTAATATCAAAATACATTCAGCACATTGGCAACCAAACAACTTGGTTAGTTAGAATGCCTCTTGAAAGTATCTTCCAGATTCAATTCTAGATACGGTAATGCTTGTCTTCTATGAAGTAGATCAGTGGTTCTCAACCTGTGGTCCACGGACACCAGGGGGACCACGATGTCATCACAGCGGGTCCGCAAAGGCTTGAAGAAATGTTATTTCAACCTTAAGCCTTGGTAGTCTGTGGCCATGGTCCGTTGCCACGAAAGGGATTGAGAGGGGGTCCATGGTGAAGAAAAGGTTGAGAACCATTGAAGTAGGTGATTTGTTCTTTCAGATGTCAGGATTTACAGAGGGAAAGAAAAAAAGTATAAACAGTTCATTGCCTGATGTCATTCCCTGACAAACTTTATTTGGGCCTGATTAATTTTTGGTTCATTAGAACACACAAGAACTCTGACCCTGGGGTCCTTATGGATTTGATTTTTATCCCACTTTTATAATTTTATAAGTAAGTTAAGATAGAAAACATAGATAATGCTCCAGCCTCCTCCTACCGTGTTTCCCCGAAAATAAGACCTACCCCAAAAGTAAGACCTAGCACTATTTTCTAAACCTGCCCTAATATTAAGACCTACCCCGAAAATAAGACCTAGTGTAAATCTCCAGTTCCAGGAAGACTTTTCAGCAACAAAAACACCCCACACACTCACACCCACTATTTGGCACCATAAATATATAAGACCTACCAAAATAAGACCTAGTCCAAAAAATATAAGACAGTGTCTTATTTTCGGGGAAACACGGTATTTTTCTCACATCAACCATCCTGTGAGGTGGGTTCAGCTAAAGGAAACAGTGGCTAGTCCAAAGTCATCCAATTGACTTTCATGCCTAAGGCAGGACTAGAATTCACAGTCCCCTGGTTTCTAAGCCAGTACCTTCACCCAGGGGTCCCCAACCCCCAGTCTGTGGACCGGCACCAGGTCACAGCATGCCAGAAACCAGGTGGCACAAACAAGCAAAGCTGCCTGTGCTAGATGCAGGCAGCACACAGAAACCAGGCCCTCTTCGGTGCACAAAAAAACCCTCTCCATGGAACCGGTCCCTGGTGTCCAAAAGATTGGGGGCCACTGCCTTAACCAATACACCAAACTGGTTGGGGAAATCCTCAAAATCACCTGAACAAGTTCATGAAGTCATCAGCAGGTGATGTTAATTAGTGGGGCAGGGAGTATCTTTCATCCCAAACTAACTCATGTTTTCTTTTCTTGTTTGGATGGGAACCTTTGTAGTTTCATAGCTCTACAGGTTCTCTACCTATCCCCAGGTACAAAGGTGAAAAATGTTTATCTTAGGTGAAACAAAGGGCAGAACATGCTTGGCTCACTGCCAGTATACACCACTTGCTACTGCCTGAGCACTGAAATGGATGATATTATCTTTCCCACTACTCCTTGCAAATATATCCCATGCCCATGTTTTCCAATTTATGATTTGCATACAAGTGTACCCTTCCTTCCTTCTAGTTCTAGAACATCATTCAAATATAAACATGTTAATTTAGCTTTTTAATATATACATTTTTTTCTAATTGTTGTTGGTAAAGAAGTATAAAGTCTTGACACAAATGTGTTCTTCAGCTTTATAGGAATAATTTTCTTTGCTTATTTATAGTGGATTATTGTCTAAATCAATTATTTTATAGATTAACACTAAGTATTTGACCCATGTAAGCAAATTACTAATCTTAATCAGTTCAGCACAGTATACTGTCCATTATAATGCGTATTTGTTTATTCCGCTTCTCATCTTATTTTTCTCTATAGGCAGAGTAATAATAGTTTTCTAAGTTTTAAATGTAACTTTATTCTGTTTAAAATGTACACATTCCTGCAACTTTCCACATATTCAATGTACATATGATTTGCTCACCTATAAACTAACGAGATGTAAATGTTAAGAACTAATAGCAGATTAACACCAACACAAAGTATACTACTTCCTGCTATAATTTGCAGACAGAGCTTATTGCTTGGGTTCACATGATTTCTTCTTCCGCTGTGACACCAAATTGTCTGGAGGGTATGAAAAAATAGAAGCAGGCATGGTGACTACTGAACAGGCAAGTAAACTGCTAGTGGTGGGTAGGGCAGGCTTTGCATTTGAGGTTGGGGGGGGGTAATTTATGTGGATGAGTGGCCCTGTGACAATGTGGTGCTTCTCTGATGAATGCTGTATTCCCTTACCCTTACTAAGTGAAATAACAAACCTTCCACCTCTCCCCTAAAACAATCTTTGAGTGGATAGTTGGAGAAGAGTGGCTGTAACTAGTTAAAAAAAAACCTGTTTCCCACTGACAACCTGAAGATGTATGGACGTTAAATCCCAGAATTCTCCAACTAGCATCCACTCCTTTCTCCACGCTGCTATCCCCAAGTTCCAGTTGTTTAACCTTCCTCTGGCAATAGGCAGTTGTGATCTCCTTTTAAGAAATGCTCTCTTGAAAAAGGACTATGTGCCTCCCACAAAATGACACAATTAGTCAACGCTTTAAAAGATGTTCCTTGCTATCCCAAAGATTGGTACATGGTTTAATGCTCCCTTAATGCTAGCCACTGCAAGTAAATCTAGTTGAACTAAGTCTGCAATTCAAATGTCTGATTGTGGTAAGCTTGGCTCTTCTGAGCAAAATGATTAAGTAGATCAGACACTATTGCTTGCATTCCAACAGTACAATTTACTTGTAGGTAAGAAATTAGGTACTTAAGTATCTATTAAGAGTAACCCTCTATCTTTTTGGAGAAGCAGAGAATTATGAAGCCACGCCAGCAAAAGGATAAGAAAGAAAGCTTAAAAAATAAAGAAAATTCAGATAAGATTATAAACACAAGGCAAAGGTGGGAAAGCTTTACAGCACATCAACAAATCTTGCTTTTGAAGCCAGTTCTCTATTTCAGCAGGCCATACTTCCAAAGAAGGTTTTTCAAGCACACGAATTTGATCACAGGGTGTACATTCTCCCTAGCTGCTCCTTTGCTTCAATACTTTCCTAGGTTAATAGTAAGGTTCCAGGTGGTGCTGTCAAACAATAAACACAAAGACTAACAGATTAACAGAGTTAGAAGGGACCTTGTAGGTCATCTAGTCTACCACCCCACCCCCACCTAAGCAGGGGACCAATGATAGCTAACCTTTTCGGCACCAAGTGCCCAAAGCGCATGCACATCCTCAATATGCAACGCATACATGTGCCTTGCACATGCACCCAGCCCCCATGCATGCACATGTGACTCCCCTGTGACCCACCCCTGTGTACCCCCGCATGTGCCCTGTGCCCATGCATGCAAAGACCTGAAGACTAGCTGGCCAGTGGGAGGCGCATGTGCACATGCACATTGGAGCCGAGCTTGGGTGATGGCTCACGTGCCCAGAGAGAGGGCTCTGCATGCCACCTCTGGCACACATGCCACAGGTATGCCATCACAGCCCTATACCATTTCTGACAGATGGCAGTCCAATCTCTTCTTGAAAGCTTCCAGATGACTGATACTAACTAGGAATGTTTGAGGGGAAGGTGATTTTACCAAATTTGGTTGAATATGGTTACAGCTGTTCATTGGAACAGAACCTTCCAATGAGATGAAGGACTTTAGTTCAGCAAAACATGATTGACTCCATCAAATTAAATGTTTATCAGATCCAATGATAGGAAAACTATAACCTCCACAATAAACACAGAGGACAAATGTATCTATTTACACCCAAGATAAAAAGATGGAGGCAGGATTAGTGCTCAAAACTCAAAGCTTTCCTGATCATCTCCAAGTACTTATACACTGGTACTCCAGATCAGGGGTCGCCAACCTTTTGGACCTCAGGGACCACCAAACTCATTATTTTAAATCCCGAGGAGCACTAATGTGAATTTGGACTGACGGTGGCTTGCTGACGTTGGTGGGAGGGAGAAGGAGAGAGAGATCTGATCTAACCTTGAGGGCTGGTGATTTTCTTTCTCTCTCTCTCTCTCTCCCTCACACCCCCTCCAAGGCAGCCCCATTCCTAGCCTGCTTTTGAGCTCCATTCTCAAGCTGCGCGTAAAGAAAGCAGCAGAAGTCTTTCTTTCTCTCCCCCAAACTCCGCCAGAAATGAGTCTTTGTCTTTCCTTGCTTGGAGCAGGAGGCCTTGCAGGGTCCCAAAGACTCATTTCTGGCAGAGTTTGGGGGAGAGAAGGAAAGACTTTTGCTGCTTTCCTTGCATGCAGCCAAAAGCAGAAGACGAAAGAAGCAGAAAGAAGCAACCCGGTGGCCAGGCAAGTTCCCCCCTCCCCTCACTGCCTCGTGTTGTTCCTAATGCAAGCGCATGCAAGCCTTGTGTTCCCGCGGGCCGTGTGGGTGGCACAGCCTTGTGTTCCCCGCAGCCTGGATTAATTGCTTTGTGTGTGTGTGGGTGCTTGGGGTGGCATTTCTCTGTAGACCACCAAAATTTTCTCGCGGACCACCAAGTTGGCAAACGCTGCTCCTGATCAACCTCTCAACTCACAGGTCCCAAATTAAGAGTTGCAACCAGGCTACAAATCTCATTCATTCATCACTGGATGTACAACCGTTCATCTATTCCATCCTTCAGTTCTTTAAGAGCTCTATTTCCTTCTTCTGGGTATGTTGATAGTTGTGATTGACAACTGCAGAATACAGATTCTACTTTATTAAATTGCTTCATTTATTAAACATTTATATTCTGTCTTTTGCTTTGGCAGCTACACTGTCCTATTTTCATGCATAGGGTTTTTTTTAGTGTGTTTTGTCACACTACCTAAGAAATTATACAATAGATAAAACTTTTTTTCTCTGTCTTAAGACATTTTTTAAATTTCAATTTATATGCTATATGCATATAAGTATACAGCATATAAATTGCATATGATATATGCATATGATATATGCACATATAACACACTAAACCACAAATTAAACTAAACCAAATTGAAATTAAACCAAATTTGAGTGAAGCACTTTGCATAAATCCAGGCAGTATGGTTTATGATTTACTGTGACTGGAATCCAGAAAAGTAGATAATCTAAGCTGATTACAGATATAAACAGTCTAAAGATGACTGAATGCAATGCAAGAGCAGCTACCTCCCACTTTAATTGCCCCCAGTATATATTTTATTCCAGGTTGAGGTAAGACATTGAGAAAGGCAGCAAAGATGCTGGATAAATGCAAACCAGGCACCTTGCTTTAAACTAGCAATTGTTGAAAGAAATATCCTTCTGGGTTCAGTTCCAAGTGGGTAAAAAGACACAGGAAACATGGAGGCTGCTTGGAAAGTTTAATGGTGAACAGGACCACGTGGTCTGGAGCTCCAGAGAAAGATGATCACATGCTTGAAGGAGAAGATCAAGAAAAAAAAAAGGGCTGAGGTGCTGAGAGTATCTGGGTTTTATAACCTTTGTTGGGATTGAATTGAAGCTTGTTTCTAATTGGTTGTCAGACTCCCATGAGGGGCAACTCTGTCGGCTGTCCTGAGTTCCAAGCTTGGTTGACCCTTGCTGGATGATCTATGCCCTTAAAAGGGCTTTTGGCAATTGCTATAGCTTTACCTGGAGACCTTTCTTATGTAAAGTATTCTGGCTCAGGCCTTAATGGCCCACCCATTAACAAAGGTGGGGGTGAGATTCTGCTTCTGGGGTTCTACTCTTTTTAGAAGAAATATTCTGCCTTTTAAATATCTACCAGAATACTTCATTTTTCTAGGAGAGTTGGGTGCCAACTTCCTACACAATACAATTAATTGACACAAAATAGTAGATTCGTGGTGTCTTTACACATTAAAATGGGAATTGCTGGGACCTAACTGCAGCCTAAAATAGTGCAGTTCTCCTCTGTAACTCAAACTAAAGTTCTGGATCTATATTGCAATTTAATTAAGTTAAAGCTGGCAAATAGGCCATCAATCATCTCCAAAGCTGCGCTTGGGCGTGTTTCTACCTGATGAAATTCCCATCATCTCCATGGGGCAAGATTTTTGTAGACTTGCTCAGGAAGCCGCCTCACGCTTAACCATTCAAACTCAATCACTCATAATGCGGGGGGGGGGAGAGAGAGAGAGAGAGAGAGCGGAGCCCGCTGTGCAAGGATTTTCCTGTCGGCGCGGTCGGGTGTGTGTTTTCATTCCGTTCATCTGCTCTAAAGGCCGCCGCTCCTCCTGTAGCCCATCCAAACACCATTAGCACCACCGTGGCCACACATTCTGCTCTCGGCAAAAAGGAAAACGGCCTGCCCTGTCCCTGGCCTCCACGCACGCCCGGACATGCCCTCGCCTTGGGATAAGTCGACCGCCTGTCCTCAACATCATTTTCCGCGCCCCCAATCCGAGCGGGCGCCAAGAATGAATGATGGAAGGAAGGAAGGAAGGAAGGTGTGTGTGTGTGTGTTCTATTACACCCATGTGACTTGGCGCTTTGAGTGGTGCGAGGAAAGAGGCAGAACCAGTTTTAATTTAACTTCGCCTCTGCCGTGCTCTGAAGGAGTCTTGGAGACGTTGCGTATTGATTATCCGGGGCTAGATTTATGAATGAAGCACAGCGGTCTTTTTCTCGGCCTCCGTTTGTTGAACATAATTACGCCTTTTAAACTAAGAGTGATTGATATTTTCCGCGTCCTTTTACATGATTAGAGGACTACAAATATATTGATTTGTTAATGGAGGAGAGGTGGGTGGGAAAGTAGCGTCCATTTTTTTTGCTGCCACGAAATCGCCTCGCTCCGATCGTGGGAAAATAATTTGTAAGGCGGCGGAGTCTTTGTGCCTGTTCTGCAATCGATCTCCTTTCAAGTGGAGGGGCTGAACGCTTCAAAGGCCGCGGAGGTTGTTGGGGGTCGAGGCGGGAAGCGCCTCAGCTCGCCGCCAGGGTGCTTCGGCTTCCCTAGCGCTCCCTCCCGTCGGAGCAGGGGGAAAGGAGGTTCAGTGGCCGGCCCCAAGGAAGCCCACCCGCCTTCCAAGCCAAGACTGCGCCGACTTGTTTTAAAGCGCCGTCTGGGAGGTGGCGGAGGGCGTCTGCCCCGCGCCCTTCTTTCGCAAGGTCTTCCGCGTCAGGCAAGCGGGGGGCAGTTCTTCCCTTCCCCTCCTCTTCAGCGTCATCGCACTGGCCTATTTGGCACTGCCACACAAACAACGCAAAGATGCCTGGCGCCAACTGGAGGCTGCTCCGAGCACTTGACACACAACCGCCGGGAAAGATCGATCGGCTCTGGCGCGGGGACAGGGTTGTGCCGCGCGGCATCCCTCCTCACCTCTCCACCCTCCCCTGATGGGACCTCGTAATCTCGTGGCTGGAAGGCGGGTCCGGTTAGCAGGCAGAATTGAGCGAGGAGGGGCAGCGGACGAGGCTGTTAAAATAGCCGCTCATTCGGAAACAAGTCATTTTTGTTCCACAGAACTCCTCAAGATAATGGCGCGGTCTCCAGCAATATTGAACCTTGTCCTGGGTCACGCTTTGAATATTGATCTGCAAGATGGTGTTCCTCCTTAGTGCAGCTTCAAAGGATCCCTAAGCGGAGGCGTCAGCAATTGGTGGGCTGATTTTACTTCTGTTTCCTTCCCAGATGAGAGTTCTTTATGGATCTCAGCTTATAATTTTTATAGACAAAGTATATGAAAATGACCACAAATCATTACTAAAGGAGTTGGAAACGATTTAAACGAATTGGAACATGGGTAGAACTGGCTAATTTCAATAAAAATAACTTTTATTATTTTGCTTTTTAAAAACTCAATCGTTGTTAAGCATCAGCATGTTAGGTACTACTGAGTTACGTTCAATTTTATGAACTGGTATTTCATTATCTTGACCTTTTTTCACTAAGAATTCATTGCTCTTCTGAGGAAATCTCCAAAATTGCTTTGATCTCAGTTATCTGCTTCTGTTCCACTTTTCAGTTATTGCGTTTAAAAGCTGATGCCACCACTACAGGTTTTATGATGCCACATAATTTATGGTTTATATGCAGCAATCTTGGAAAAATTATTAAACTGAGATAAGGTGATGGCTTCTTCTGTAAGACCATCCATGCAATGTTTTGTAGGAAGCCCTCCCCTCCCCTGAATAAAATATTCCACAGTATAAGAAAAGAAATAGAATAGAATATTTCCTGTAAAGAAGAAGAGAAAAATCTCTTTAACAGAAGGAGAAAGCGGCCCCAGACATTCCTCCACTAAAACAGCCTGCAGGCAAAAGTTAAGGAAACTAAGTTTCATTCATAAAACAATGTATACATTGTAAAACTGGACTTGGCTAAAGTGATCTCCAAATAGATGGCAGAATAGACCAAGAGCTGAAATTGACATGACTAGGCTGACAGGATTAGATCAGGGAGAAAAAACACCTAGGACATGCATTTTCCCTTTACCTTTAGAGCTGGTCAGAACCTTGCAGACCATAATAGAAATCTTGCAACACAGTTAAATAATAAAGGACACACAGACTCAGACAACTCAATTACAAAGCCCCCAAAACATATAAAAACTCATCTACTCTCCAGACAAATTTGCCAGCTGCTCCCAGAAATGCTTGCTGTTGTCACTGCTTGTCTCTGGGCCAATAAATCTCCTTTCCAATTGCAGCCTGCCTCAAATTTATTTTCCTCTGCCTCTGTTTCTTTCCCAGATTGGAATAAGACATGGACCAGATTTAACTTAAACAGTTTTTTGGCAACAGTGTTGAAATGTAAATTTTCACTGTAAATTTTAGTTTTTGTATTTTTGGGCTTGTGAAATTAGTTTAATTTCTTTTTAAGTATTTATTGTTGTTGTTTTTAGTTGTGCGCCGTCCTGAGTCTTCGGAGATGGGGCGGCATACAAGTCCAAAAAATAAATAAATAAATAAATAAATAAAATGATTTTCCATTTACTTCTTCACTTTACTTACACTCACACTTGTAATTCATTGTTAATCTCCCATACAAATTAAATAGGATATAAATTAAAAAAATAAAGATGCTGAACCAATAAAGTACAAATATTTTGAAAAATTGTTTTAATCTATTTTGGGCATAAATAAACCAGGTTCCAATATTCAGTACCTAGTGATGTCATACTTTCATATAGAAACATAGAAACGGATGGCCGAAAAAGACCCTGTGGTCCTTTCAATTTGCTCTTGGAGTTTTTGTTTATTTTTGTTTTCTTTTTAATTTATTTTAATTATGTTTATTTTATTTTTTTATTTTTTGTCAGACAATAGACATGTTTATCCCAAGTATGTTTAAACTCAGTTACTGATTGACCCATTACCTCTGCTGGAAGTTGGTTCCAAGCTTTCCCCATTTCTGTGAAGTGATACTTTCTAACATTCATTTTGAACTTCCTGTCATTCTTGATTTCTGCTTAAAAATCCTATCTTCTATAGCCTTATTTATACCCTTAATATACTTAAATGTTTCAGTCATGTCCCCCATTTCCCTTCTTTCCTCCAGGCTGTGCATATTGCTTCAGTCTCTCCTGATACCGTTTGTTCCCCTCACCTTGTTTTGTTCTGAAGTCTTCAGAACTGGACACAGTATTCCAAAGGGGGTCTCACTGCAGTGGGATTAGGACTTCTGTTTTCCTGCTGGTGATCCCTCTAGTGATGCATCCCAGAATTTTGTTTGCCTTCACAGCTGCCTGGCCACACTGTTTACTCATTTTGCAGTCATCCTTTTCTTCTGTCGTTCTGTCTAACACTGTACCCAACCACCCCAACCAATACTGTACTCTGCCATAGGATTCTTTCTCCCCCTGTGCATGACCTTACGTTTAGAAACATTGAACTGCAGTCTTTACATATTTCCTTTTTTATAATGCATTGCATCATATTCAGTTACATGTGCAGATGTTATGACTGCATCCAGCTTTAGAAAGAATAAAATTGGAAGAACTGATTACGTCAGCTGTAGGAGGTACAAAACTGAAATTGGTTAACATTTAACAGAAATCTGGATATAATTACCTATGGCTGATCAGCTTAGACAAATGGACCAAATTAAAGATTATGAATGTATTTACAGAGAATAATTGTAGTGGGTTGATAATAAAAGTAATATATATTTGCGTATTCTTTACAATATTTAAAATTATTAAAAACACATTTACTGTTTTTATAAGCTCCTATCCAGAACTGGTAGGTATTCCTTAAGGCAGTGTTCGCCAACCTTTTGGACCTCAGGGACCACCAAACTCAGAATTTTAAATCCCGCAGACCAGAGACCCTGGGAAAATCCCCAAAAAAGTCTGCAGGAAAATTCCCCACCCCATTTTCCTACTGATGGATCATTCTTTAAAAAAATTTTTTTTAATTTTTTATTGCATTTTCCACCAATACAAACGATATTCACAGTTTCCACAGCAGTTTGACATCTACACATATTATTATTTATAGTTTCTACAGTATTTTACGCATATCAACCAATAGCTGTTAGCTCTATCTATACTAATTTATATATGTAGGTCTTGGTGTATTCGGGTCTTGTCCCGTGTAAGATTGAGAATACCTTGGCAACATTTCGACGAAATCTCATCCGTCATCTTCAGGCTGGTGTCTTCAGCTTCGTTCTCCTGGGAGAAGTGTGTGATAGTGGCTGTTTTTCCCTTTTAAACTCCAGAGTTGGCTGTGTTGTTACTTCTTGATTGGTTTGTGGAGTTGATGTATGCAGATTGGATGGCTTTTTCCTGAGACCCTGTGTGGCTGAGGTGCTGGCTGTGTGTCTCTCAGCCTTTTGTGTTGTAACGACCTGGGTAATGGGCTGTGTGATGACCTTCTGAGTTCTATTGTTGTGACGTCCTGGGTGTGGTGCTGTAATCTCCTGGGTCGTTGTCTGTGTTGCAATTTATATATTCGGTCTCTTCTAATTAATCTTCACTTCTTGTTTCTTATCTCTATTTTCTAACCCATTCATACCACTTATGCCAAATTGAGTAAGTCTCCTTTTCTTTGAGTAATATCCATAAGGTAAGCTATCTTTCCATATTTGTGCATATGCTATCCTGGCTGCTGCTAATATATGTAAGATAATGTATTTTATCTTTTTTGGATAGTGATCTCCAATTATTCCCAATAAGAGTTCTGGTTTGAGTTCAATTTTATATCCTATCATTTCCTGTATACAATCTTTAATTTGTGTCCAATAAGTCCTGGTCTTCGGGCATACCCACCATATGTGGTATGTCAGCTTGCTGGCATTTCCAACATTTGGGACTAGTATTTGGGTTTATTTTGGCCAGTCTTGCCAGGGCTAAATGCCACCAGTAAAACATTTTGTATAGATTTTCTTTATATGCCAAGGCTGTTGTTAACTTACAATTTGTGTTCCATAATTTTTCCTATTCTTCTAAATCTATGTTGTATCCAAAATTCTGCGCCCATGCTATCATGGTGCTCTTCACAATTTCTTCTTCCATTTTAAAGTCTAATAAGTATCTATATGCTTTGGATATAAATTTTTCTTCTGGTCCAATTAAAATTTTACCTAGTTGATTTTGCCCCTTGTCAAATCAGAATTCTTCTAAGTCTTTTTATATCTATTTTGAATTTGTAAGTATGGCCACCAATCAATTGTAATTCTCTGTTCTTTAAGCTCTTGATTTGATTTTAGTTTCCCCTGGGTGTCTAATAATTCATTGTAGTTTGTCATTTTATCTAAGTCTAGTCTATTCGGGTATATCATGGCCTCCATAGCTGACAACCAACGTGGTATCTTCATATAATGTTTTTTTTATCCTTCTCCATATTTGGATAAGTGAATCTATTTAGTGCCGATTGAAATAGGCATGTACTTTACCTTTTTTCTCCCACAGAAATACATGCCAACCTATCTGGAGAACATGACCTTCTAATGTTAATATTCTTTTATCTTTTAATTTAATCCAGTCTTTAATCCAATTTAGTACCGCTGCCTGATAGTAAAGCTTCCACTCTGGTAGTCCAAAACCACCTCTGCTCCTACAGTTTTAATACACGGTTTCTTGCCCAACCAGACAAATTTAGTTGTTATTTTATTTAATTCGATAAAAAAGGATTTCCCTAACTTTATTGGGATCATCTGAAATAGGTACATTAATTTTGGTAGCATATTCATTTTCAATACTGCAATTCTCCCTAGTAGTGATAGTTGTAGTTTCCCCTATAATTCCAATTCTTTCCTAACTTGTTCAACTAATTTCATATAATTATCCTCTTTAATTGACGAACATCTAGAGGATATATTCCCAAATATTTCATTTTTTTTGCACTCTATAACCCCATTTTACTTTCTAGTTCTGTTTTCTGTATTTCCGTGCAGTTTTGAATTATCATTTTGGTTTTATTTTTATTTATTTTAAATCCTGCCACTTTGCCAAATTTTTCTATTTCTTGTAGTCATGTTTGTCCAGTCTCTATTGGTTCTTCTACTATAAATACAAGGTCATCCGCAAATGCTTGGACTTTTGTCTTCTTTATTTCTAATTTTAATCCCTTTTATTCCTGAATTTTGTCTGGTTGTGGCTAGTAACACTTCTAAAGATAAAATAAACAGCAGAGGTGATAATGGACACCCTTGTCTCACTCCTTTATCTATTTTAAAGTCATCTGTACATCAGACCCCTCCTCAAAAAGCCTGCTCTGGATCCAACTGTTTTAAACAACTATCGTCTGGTCTCCAACCTTTGCTTTTTAGCGAAGGTTGTTGAGAGCGTGGTTCAGCAACTTCCGTTGTTCCTGGAGGAAACTGATTATCTAGACCTGTATCAATCGGGCTTCAGGCCTGGATACAGCACGGAGACAGCATTGGTCGCACTGATGGATCATCTCTGGCAGGCTCGGGACAGGGGTTTTTCCTCTGTCCTGGTCCTTTTAGATCTCTCAGCAGCTTTCGATACCATCCTTCTGCAGTGGTTTCGGGGGTTAGGAGTGGGGGGCACTGTTCTGCAGTGGTTCTCCTACCTTTCGGGCCGCTCGCAGTCAGTGTTCTCATGAGAGCAGAGATCGGCCCCGAGGCCCCTCACTTGTGGGGTGCCGCAGGGATTGGTTCTCTCACCTCTCCTGTTTAATATCTACATGAAACCTGGGTGAGATCATCCGTGGTTTTGGGGTGAGGTATCACCAATATGCGGATGATACCCAGCTTTACATCTCCACCCCAAACGAAATCAGTGATGCCCCCTCCGTGATGTCCCGGTGCATGGAGGCGGTGCAGGTCTGGATGGGGAGTAACAGGCTCCGGCTCAACCCAACCAAGACTGAGTGGCTGTTCTTACTGGCATCTCGGTTCTCAGTGGAAGTGCCATCTTTGGTCATGGGAGAGGTATTGCCCCCCGTGGATAGGGCAAGGAATCTGGGCATCCTCCTGGATTCACAGCTCAGTTTAGAGGAGCAAGTGGGGGCTGTGGCCAGGGGGGCTTTTGCCCAGGTTTGGCTGGTTCGCCAGCTCCGCCCTTATCTGAGCCGAGATGCCCTTCGAATGGTCACTCATGTGCTCATCACTTCCAGAATCGACTACTGCAATGCTCTCTACATGAGGCTGCCCTCGCGGACCACCCGGAGGTTGCAACTGGTGCAGAATGCGGCCGTGCGGGCTGTGATGGGGGTGTCCCAATACTCCCATGTTACAACCCTCCTGCGTGACTTGCACTGGTTGCCAGTTGCCTCCTGGGTTGCCTTCAAGGTGCTAGTAACAACTTATAAAGCCCTAAATAGCTTGGGTCCAGGGTACTTGCGGGAACATCTCCTGCCAGCATCACACTCTGATCGCCCCGTGCACTCCCACAGGAGGGGCCTCCTTGGGTTAGACACTGTCGGCTGGCGGTTCCCAGGCTAGGGCCTTTTCTGTGGGAGCACCCGCCCTATGGAATCAGCTCCCTGTGGATCTCCGTTTGGCCCCTGATCTCTGCTCCTTTCGCCGAGACCTGAAGACCTGGCTATTTCAGCAGGCCGGTCTGGATTGACCCGGGGTGGGTTGTTTTAGTGTTTTAATTTAATTTTAATTGGCTTTAGACTTGTAGTTGTTTAATTCTCTTTTATTGTAATTTGTTCGGTTTTTAAATGTTCGCTGCCCTGAGTGCTTAGGGAAAAGGGTGGCATACAAGTCTAAATAATAATAATAATAATAATAATAATAATGATAATAATAATAATAATTTGTTTTACACTAATCCCTTTCCTAATGTACATTACTACCCCTCTTTTTTTGATCTGCCAATGCTACGTATAATTCACCTAATTTTGGATACTCCAGACATATATTGTGCTGTTTTTGGATGTGTACTTCTTGTAAGCATACAATATCAACATTTTGCTTAACTAATTTAGCCAATGTTTGCTTTCTCTTAGCTGGGGAATTTAATCCATTGATGTTTATTGAGATTAACTTAATTTCTTCTTCCATATTATTAGTTGTAGATCTGCCTTCTTCTTCTGTTAACTCTTGCTTTCCTTTGTGGTCTTATTCTTAACCCTCTTCTTTCTACTCTCCCTACTTTGTCCCTTTCCTCCTGCTCCTCTTCCTGTATCTTCTGTTGCTGATCTTCTTGCTGGTCATCTTGGCTTTTGCTTTCCAACTCTTCCTTGCTACTCGTTTGTTCCTCTGATCCCGCCAGTTGTTTGTATAATTATTGTGCCTTATCAATACTGTCGATTCTCATTCTTCTTTCCTGCCAAGTAACCAACATTCCTTCTGGCACCAACCATCTAAACAAGATGTTTAGCTTGTTCAGAAGTGTTGCTAGGAATCTATAATCTTTTCTTATTTCTCTCACTTGCCTTGGGATCTGTTTCAAGGTTACGATTTCTTTATCTCTGTATACCATCCTTTGTCATCTTATATATGATATCTCTTTTTCCTCACGAACCTTATATGGATCTCCCTTGGCAGTTTATGCCACCTTGCATAGCTTGTATGGACTCTGTAGACCTCATCAAACTTCTTTACGATCTGCGATATTATAGCTCCTAAAACTTTGTCTTTGGTTTCTTGTATGCTCTGGATTCTCAGGTAGAACGCTGTGCATTCCATTTCTAGATGGATTATTGAGTCTTCCAGATCTCTGTTCATTGTTGTCACTTTTTTATCCATCGCTTCCAATTTCTTATCTGTTTATTCCACCTTCACTTCTATATTTTTTATTTTTTGCTCATTCTTTTCCATTGTTTGCTGGATTGTTCCTATTTTTTAATCCAATTTTTGAATGTTGCCCTTCATCTCTCCCATCTCTGTCTTCAACTCGATGTGATTCTTTGACATTATCTCCTGCATTTTAAGCATTGTTTCTTGGATGGCTAACAACGTTGTCTGCATTACCTGCATATTGGCAGGATTACTCGTCTTGTCTGTGGTCAACATCCCCTCAATCATTTTCTGACCTGCTGGGGATGCAATGGATAATGATGAACCTGAAACTACCTTTTTCCCTTTCAATGTCATTGTTGTAGTGCTAGTCATATTCTTTATCTTATTATATAATTCTTCCCGCTTTACCATCCACAATTTACTTCTATCCACTTTATCTCTACTATACAATACTTCTATATACTTACAATATACCAAAGTTTTATCTAGGGTTGTTGATAATTCTTGCAACAGGTTTATCTTAAATTATTAATAGTTCTTTAAACTTATTACCATATATTATATTTTGTAACAAGAGACAAGGAAAAGATCTACTAACATAAGAAACAGAAAAAAGAAAGAAGAAAAAGAGAGAAAGAAAAAAGAGAAAAAAGAGCTAATGTCCTATCTTAATATTTTAGTTCTAAATCCTACTTTAGTAATATCTGATATTAATGTTTTTATATAAATGGCTTATTTGTTATAAGCAGAAGATATAAAATTCCTAAGTATCTACCATCAATTTTTAACTTAATTCATTAATCAATATGTTAATCAATACTAATCAAACTAACAATTCATTAATTATCTAACATTCTCAGTTATATATTTCATTTACCTTCAGGGATAATTATCCATACTAATTCAAGTTTTAAATTTTAAATCAAGTCTAAAATCTTAAAGTTTTACTTTCAATCTTTTACTAAGTTCATTAATTAATTCCTTTTAAACATTAAATCACTAAATTCATTTAACATCTAACAATAGCAGTCATTAAACTATTTCTCCAATTCTTGAACAAATTTGTATCAATCTCAGTTCATATACCTTCTGCTTTGTCACGATCTATTGCATCAGCTTTTCTTCTGTCTTTATTGTCCTTTGAAATTAAGATGGTCGCTTCCATTCTTAGTCCCAGTCTCTCACTATATCTCCTTTCCTCCGATCTCTTCCACGTTTAACAAATCACAGATCCAATCTTCCCATAAACTCAGTCCTCTGATCCATTCCTCAAGTTCAGTTCAAACAATATCGGGTAAACAAACACACCGGCTCTAATTCCTTATCTTCAAGCCCAGTGCTCCCACTGCCGGATCGCTGCTCCGCTATCGGACTTCCGCCTTCTCACGATCACTCTTGATGAACAGTTCAATGTCACTGCTGCTGTTACTATTGTATCTTCCTCATTCAGTGTGATTGCCCGTGGCTTCAGTCCACCAGTAATATGGCGGATCACTCACACGCTGGAGCAAATGGGGTTTCCTTATGATGAAGCCGGCAGTTGCCCTCTGCCTGGCCATTCCTTGGGCTTCCCCACACTTTTGCCAATGCCTCCAAGACCTTCATGCCCCTTGAGGGGACCTCCAGATGTGCAGATTGGGGATGAGAGAATGGATCTTCTCTCGCCACACCACTGCGGCGCCGCAACTGGAAGTCCGATCGATCATTCTTTATTTGGGATCACAGGATACCGTCTCCAGCTCAGGGAGAGAGAGAGAGAGAGACTTTTGGCTTCATGCAAGGAAAGCAGCAGAAGCACCAAAAGTCTTTCTTTCTCTCCCCCAAACTCCACCAGAAACGAGTCTTTATGAGACTTGTCACACTGGCACAGCCTCTTGGAGCAGGATGCCTTGCAGGATCTCAAAGACTCATTTCTGGTGGAGTTTGGGGGAGACAAAGACATTTGCTGCTTTCCTTGCATGCAGCCAAAAGCAGAAGAAGAGAGAAGCAGAAAGCAGCAGCCCGGTGGCCAGGCCAGGCGTGTTCCCCCTCCCTGCCCTTTCCTCCCTCCCCTCACTACATCATTTTGTTCGCAATGCAAGCCGTGTGTTCCCACGGGCCATGTGGGCGGCGCAGCCTTGTGTTCCTGCGCAGCCTGGTGGGTGCTTTGGGGGTGGCATTTCTCTGCGGACTACCAAAATTTTCTCACAGACCACCAGTGGTCCCCAACTCACTGACTGATGACTACTGCCTTAAGGAATAATGAGAAATATATTCCTCTAGGGAGCTATACAGAATTCATCCCAGCATTGCCACCCCCAAATCTTTTTCCTGATTTGGAACTCTTGTGTTGTTGTGGTGGTTTTTTAGTAATGTGATGTAGTAGAAGGTAAGGAGAATATAGGTAGACTCAGTCAATGGTCTGATACTTAAAAATAAGGCTAAATTAACATTTGTTATTCAATTTAAGGTCAGCTGAAGTAAGCATGTCACTGAATTAAATAGAATAATATTGATATACTAATATTGATGTTTTGACTTGTATTAATTAATTTTTAGAGATCAACTACCCAAAGTAGTTATCTGCCTTCTGGTACATTAATCATTCTTGGTTATTATTCGGTTGCTAACTAAGGTATTATTTTAAAAGGGAGAAATTGAGTTTACAACACTTCCAGATTCCATCTCTGATGAGTGTTGTAAACTCAGTTTCTCCCTTTATACCCTACCTCCAGTGGTGGGATTCAATTTTTTTTTACTACTGGTTCTGTGGGCGTGGCTTGGTGGGTGTGGCAGGGGAAGGATACTGTAAAATCTCCAGTCAAAGGTGGTATTTGCTGGTTCTCTGAACTACTCAAAATTTCCACTACCGGTTCTCCAGAACTGGTCAGAACCTGCTGAAGACCACCACCACCTCCCTCCCTTTGGAGTACAATGGAGATGACCCAGCCACTCAACTCTGGACTCCTATTATTTTTTCCAGTACTTGTGGGTGCTTAGCACCGCTTTGGGCTTTTTCCATGCGGAAACTCTCTGCTTTTGTCCTCTGCTTTTCTAGAGCTAATGAGCAAATGCTTGTGAATGCATATCCTGCAAGAGACTTCAAACAAGAAAGTATCAGTTAGAAATTCTATTTCATAATACTGAGATAAAAAGGCAGGGAGAGACATGATGTGGGCCAATTTCCCAAAGGCTAATTTTAGCGTTTTGAAATTCCTGAATTCCACTGTATTTTTTATAGAGAGAACATACGCATGGATATGAAACAACTATTCATATGTCATGACAAGTACCGTGTTTCTCATAAAATAAGGCCAGGTCTTATTTTTTGTTTGAGCCCCGAAAAAATGGCTAGGCCATCTTTTCAGGGGTGACTTAATTCCCCCCCTTGCATTTCGTTTAGAGCGCCAAGGGAGCCATGCTCACCACCAGTCGCTTGAAGTATTGAGCAGAAGGGCTCCCTCCACCACCTTGCTGCAGACCCAGACCAGACCACGCAGCCTGCTCTTCCTGCCACCATTGCTTTCCCTTCTACCTGTGCCGCCGCTGTATTTGGAGCTGCCGCTTCCGCATTTGGAGCTGCCACCATGTTTGGAACACGTTTGGAGCAGTAGCGGCAGTGATGGTCCAAACGCGGAAGCAGCAGCTCCAAACGCGGTGGTGGCATGGGTAGAAGGGAAAGTAATGGCGGTGGAGGAAGCAGCAGCAGTGGGCGCCGAAGGTCTCGGGTCTGTAGCAAAGGTGCTTGGCGGAGTCGGAGCCTCGCCTGCCATGATCGCCGCTAGAGCTGCTGTTGGCGAGGCATAGCTGCCCGTGGGGCGCTCCTAATGGCAAGGCCCCCCTGCCCTTCCCCCCCATTTCGCATGTTTTAAAATAGGCCTAGATTTGGGGGGAGGGGCTTAATTTCATTTTATGCCTAGAAAACATGCTGGGTCTTCCTATTGGGGGTGCGTATTGTTGGAGAAACACGGTAGAATGTTTTGGAAGGTGAACTAGGATGGGAAGGAAAGACAATAAAAATTATCAAAATGTCAAAAACATCCATTATTCAGAATATTTATACATTTGGAGAACTTTGCTGATTTTTCGGAGTCTTTGGGGTTAAATGAGTTACCGTGTTTCCCCGAAAATAAGACCTACCCCGAAAGTAAGACCTAGCACTATTTTCTAAACCTGCCCTAATATAAGACCTACCCCGAAAATAAGACCTAGTGTAAATCTCCAGTTCCAGGAAGACTTTTCAGGGAGCAACCGTGCACCCAAAACACCCCCCACACACCTCACACCCACTATTTGGCACCATAAATATATAAGACCTACCCCGAAAATAAGACCTAGTGTGTTTTTGGGAGCCAAAAAATATATAAGACAGTGTCTTATTTTCGGGGAAACACGGTAAATGAAAGTAAGGCAGATAAAACATGTTGATGACACAAAGATGATGTCACTGGATGCCACATGAAATATATTTGGTTAGAGAATAAAATATATGGCAAATAAATTTATAAAAATATTAAATAATTACAAAATTGCAACATTCAAATTAAATATAAAAGTTTCCTACTTGATTTCTGTTATCCCCTAATCATTTGTGAACTATGGATGAAATGTGTAAACTGATAATAAAAATTCATAATTATTAACTAAATTTTAATGTCAGCCTTAAAAATTTGGATCACTCTGATTTATGCTATTTTAAAAAGAAAACTCTTCTCAGAATGTTGATATTCTTATCAAAAAGCAAAACAAACATCTTCTGGTAGACTGACTTGATAGCACTGTTCGTTAATTAAACAAGAGTTGTCTCAATTTCTTTCATCAAACAGCAATTAACTAAATAACAGGGAAGATGTTTATCCTCATCTGAATGCAATAACAAAGATATAAATCAGAAATGGGCAACTAACTTGGCTTTAAAGATTATATAGGGTGTTTAGCACTGGGTTATAGCTGGATACATATCCATACCTCTATCAGTGTTTGAGCTACCACAAGTTTTTAAAAGACCCTGCTTTTGGAAATGTCAGCAATCATAGTATTTCAGTTCAGAATTCAGAAGGATCATTAGCTTTATAACTGAGATAGCTCAGTAATACTCCAACTGCAGAATCTTTGAAAACCTGGGTCATTTAAGAAATTGGGGAAAATAGTGAGGATTATCCAAGCATTTGCTATCTGCTTAAATTGCATGGACCCAGTAAGTGTTCACAACATTTTTAGAGCAAAGTTGCCAACTCTACACTTTGAGTGTGTGTCTAATATATACTACATAATTTATAACTTTTCAAAATATAAATATTTTGATATAGGGTTACTTACTATTTTTAAAAAATACTATTCATCAGTATATACAGGTAATCCTCTGCTTATTATTATTATTATTATTATTATTATTATTATTTATTAGACTTGTATGCCACCCTCTCTCCCTAGGGACTCAGGGCGGCTCACAGAATAAAAAATACATTACAATAAGTTAACTAAAAATAATTAAACAGTACAAGCCTAATATTAAACATTAAAACTATTAAAACCATTAAAAAAATTTTTTTAAAAGAAACCCCCCTCCCCTCTTGGTTCAGTCCAGTCCAGCCTGCTGAAATAACCAAGTCTTTAGGTCACGGCGGAAGGAGCAGAGATCCAGAGCCAAACGAAGGTCCAAGGGGAGTTGATTCCACAGGGTGGGTGCCCCCACAGAGAAGGGCCTACCCCTGGGCTCCGCCAGCCGACAATGTCTGGCCGACGGTATCCCTTATGTTCAGTTACTTAGTGACTGTTTCAAGTTATGACAGATTTTGAGAAAGCTACTTATGACTCAGATTTGAAATTTCCCTGGTGGTCACATGACTGCATTTTGGATGCTCCACCAGTCTTAGTCAAGTTTGACATAAAGATTAAGTCTCTAAGAAGTTGTGACTACTGTTTGGCCATGGTGCAGAGCTTATAAAGCCATTTCTTCAAAGAGAGGAAACCAGAATTTGAATATCTTCTATCTGGCTGCTACACTGCTGCCATTGATGGGAATGTTAAGAATACAGGTGAAACTCGAAAAATTAGAATATCGTGCAAAAGTTCATTTATTTCTGTAATACAACTTAAAAGGTGAAACTAATATATGAGATAGACTCATTACATGCAAAGCAAGATAGTTCAAGCCGTGATTTGTCATAATTGTGATGATTATGGCTTACAGCTCATGAAAACCACAAATCCACAATCTCAGAAAATTAGAATATTGTGAAAAGGTGCAATATTCTAGGCTCCAAGTGTCCCACTCTAATCAGCTAATTAAGCCATAACACCTGCAAAGGGTTCCTGAGCCTTTAAATGGTCTCTCAGTCTGGTTCAGTAGGAATCACAATCATGGGAAAGACTGCTGACCTGACAGTTGTGCAGAAAACCATCATTGACACCTCCATAAGGAGGGAAAGCCTCAAAAGGTAATTGCAAAAGAAGTTGGATGTTCCCAAAGTGCTGTATCAAAGCACATTAATAGAAAGTTATGTGGAAGGGAAAAGTGTGGAAGAAAAAGGTGCACAAGCAGCAGGGATGACCGCAGCCTGGAGAGGATTGTCAGGAAAAGGCCATTCAAAAGTGTTGGGGACTTTCACAAGGAGTGGACTGAGGCTGGAGTCAGTGCATCAAGAGCCACCACACACAGATGGATCCTGGACATGGGCTTCAAATGTCACAAAAGCCTTACCTGGGCTAAAGAAAACAGACCTGGTCTGTTGCTCAGTGGTCCAAAGTCCTCTTTTCTGATGAGAGCAACTTTTGCATCTCATTTGGAAACCAAGGACCCAGAGTCTGGAGGAAGAATGGAGGGCACACACTGCAAGATGCTTGAAGTCCAGTGTGAAGTTTCCACAGTCTGTGTTGATTTGGGGAGCCATGTCATCTGCTGGTGTTGGTCCACTGTGCTTCATTAAGTCCAGGGTCAATGCAGCCGTCTACCAGGAGATTTTGGAGCACTTCATGCTTCCTTCCACAGACAAGCTTTATGGGGATGCTGACTTCATTTGGCACCTGCCCACACTGCCAAAAGCACCAAAACCTGGTTCAATGACCGTGGGATTACTGTGCTTGATTGGCCAGCAAACTTGCCTGACCTGAACCCCATAGAGAATCTATGGGGCATTGCCAAGAGAAAGATGAGAGACATGAGACCGAACAATGCAGAAGAGCTGAAGGCCGCTATTGAAGCATCCTGGTCTTCCATAACACCTCAGCAGTGCCACAGGCTGATAGCTTCCATGCCACGCCGCATTGAGGCAGTAATTGCTGCAAAAGGCCCAAACCAAGTACTGAGTACATATGCATGCTTATACTTTTCAGAGGTCCGATATTGTTCTATGTACAACCTTGTTTTATTGATTGCATGTAATATTCTAATTTTCTGAGATTGTGGATTTGGGGTTTTCATGAGCTGTAAGCCATAATCATCACAATTATGACAAATCACGGCTTGAACTATCTTGTTTTGTATGTAATGAGTCTATCTCATACATTAGTTTCACCTTTTAAGTTGCATTACTGAAATAAATGAACTTTTGCACGATATTCTAATTTTTCGAGTTTCACCTGTATCATTAGTTTCACCTTTAATCAGTCCTGCATTACATGAAATAAATGAACTTTGCACGATCATTCTAATGGCTCGACCAATTTCACCTGTATCTTAATGGGCCACCACAAATAATCAGGTCCTACATCACTGGCTCAGTTTTTATCTCATCAATGGCTGACCAATGCTGTCCGAATACACAAGAAACTAACATATTCATTTGGGTAATAGTATTATACAGGCAATTCTCAACTTACAATTACAATGGAGTCCAAAATTTTCATTGTTAAGCAAGACAGATATTAAGTGAACTTTGCTCCACTTTACGACTTTTCTTGCCACAATTGTTAACTGAATCAATGCAGTTGTTAATAATAAGATTATTAAGTAAATCTGTCTTCTCCATTGAATTTCCTTGTCAGAAGGTTGCAAAAGATGATCACATGATCCTGGCATACTGCAAATGGCATAAATGCATGCCATTTGCTAAGCACCCAAATTTTGATCACAGGACCATGGGATTCTGCAATGATCATAAGTGGTGGAAAATGATCACCAGTCCCTCTTTTCAGTACTGTTGGAATTTGAAATAGTTACTAAACATATGGTTGTAAGTTGAGCTCTATCTGTATGGCACAATAGTTAAGTTCAGTCCAGGATGTGTGCATTCTGACTACTTGTGATGCTGCAGAGGAGGCTTGGGTACAAGTTGTGGCCTAGTAATTTTTGTCTGAAAATTCAAGAATGTATGTCTATGTCTGCCTCTGTCTCTAAAGCAGTGGTGGCGAGCCTCCCTATGGGCATACGCACCATCGCCCCAGCTCAACTCCGCCGCGCATGTATGTGCGCCTCCCACTGGCTAGCTGGTCTTCAGGTCTCTGCCATGCATGCGTGGGTGCATGCAGGGGGTGGGGCACATGCACGGGGTGGGAGACACGCATGGGGACATGCATGCATGCACAGGCTCATGTGTGCATGCAGGGATTGGAAGCAATGTGATGACCATGCCTGATTTCAATTCTTTCTTTGTGATACAAGACATGCTACCAAATTCTCAGAAAATGCCTCATCTCTGTGCTGTGGACAGCTTGTTCATATCATATAAAACAAGCATCATCTCTGTCAAAGGTCTAGAGAGTGTGCAGTAAACTTCTTTTGCAAGGCAAATTTCTGAAATGGTTATTACAAGAGTACACTTTGATCTCCTCAAACAGGAAAGGGTTAATTAAGTGGGTATATTTATTAGATTTCATTCTTGTGACCGAATGCGCCAAACTTGCTTCTTTAATACAGAAAGATCTATATCTTTAGAATAGTGCTTTCATAGTAAGTTATTAAAAAAAACCAATAAAACATGGGTTGCATGCTTATTCCTACAGCTGCAGCTATACTCTGAAGTTAAAAGGTCTTTATTAAAGTCTCTCTCCCCCCACAAAAAAGCTAAAGAATGCTGCACTTTTAGAACAACATTACAGTAATGTAAAAAAAAAACCAAGCAAATCAAAATATATCATTTCAAATTAATCAAATGTATATCAGTGCAGATCTAATGCAAATCAAACCAGATTCTAGGGGAGCTACACTTCCATACTCTGTATAAATAC
The DNA here is from genome assembly GCA_009733165.1 of Naja naja. Lineage (NCBI taxonomy): Eukaryota > Metazoa > Chordata > Lepidosauria > Squamata > Elapidae > Naja > Naja naja. The sequence goes on along the minus strand of CM019154.1, from coordinate 862,575 downwards.
AAATGCTGCTAAATTATTGAATTTTTTAGATTCCCTATTGAATGTAAATGCACAGTTATTTCAGTATCAATTTAGATAGCATTCTCAACTTGTTTTCTTCAAAGCTTATTAAACTATAAGCATTCATAATTCAAATCTGATCTATGGTGCTGATTAATGTGATACTAAAAGGCTATCAGGTTAAGTGTAGTAAAGGAAATACTAGTAAAAGAAAAAAGAAAATAATAATTCAAAAATTGTGTTTACAGATTTTCTCATCTGTATAAGAGTACCCTTACTGGATTGGATTATACTTTTGAACTGAATATTTGTGAAATATTTATATCCATATTCACATTTACTTTCCTGAAACTTACCTCACATTAGGAAGTAAGCTTGGAAATCCCCCTATTCTATTTGACACTCACATTTATAAATTACTCTTAGTGCTTAAAATATATACTGTATCTGTAGAGCAATAGCACCTAGACCAGGGGTGGGCAAACTTTTTGACTCGAGGCCCACAATGGGTTCTTAAACTGAACCGGAGGGCCGGAACAAAAGCATGGATGGAGTGTTTGTGTGAACTAATATAAATTCAAAGTTAGATTACTTCACGTAGCCTTCTGGGAGAGCAAGAGAACCCTCCGCTCTTTCGGCTCTGCGGGCCGGATAGAACAGCCGGACGGGCCGGATCCGGCCCCCGGGCTGTAGTTTGCCCACGGCTGCCCTAGACTTATATGCCACTTCACAGTGCTTTACGGCCCTCTCTAAGCAGCTTACAGAGTCAGCATATTGCCCCCAATGAGAGTCCTCAATTTTACTGACCTCGGAAGGATGGAAGGCTGAGTCAACCTTGGCCTGGTGAGATTCGATCTGCCAAATTGCAGTCAGCAGAAGTAGCCTGCGGTACTGCATTCTAACCACTGTGCCACCATGGTTCCAGGTTAAGTAAATAAGTTTGTATCTTGCTTTATTTTGTTTGGGCAATACATTTCCTATGTTTTAGAAATACAAATGGCATACTTCAACTGGCTTTCTTGCCACCAGCTGCATTATGGAAGAATATAGCAAATGTATAGAAATCTATAGAAGTCTTCATTTTTATATTGATCTGTTTTCATCATATCTATAGGAAAATCTCTAATTTTTTCAAGGGCAAAAAGTCGAATATACTTCAATCAAAACTACTAATAAATACCACATAATTTAAAAGAAAACATAATGTCTGTAGTGTAATAATTCCATATTATCAAGTATGAAATTCTCTGTGTCGAATGGATTTCAACTTATTTATAAGAATTTGAGGTATTTTTAAACCCAATAGAATACTGCTCTCAATGGAATGGAAATTCTTTAAATTCAAAACTTGTGTCTGCCGCTGATCTTTTTCTTAACTCTGGTAAATTTCTCAAGAGCAATAACAAATATATAGATGAATATTCAGTTTACCCAGAGAGGAAATTTATCTTAAAGTGTGATGCTTATTCAATATTGAGATAAATTCTTTACTTACTACAGTGGAGTTTAGAAGTCACTGGGTGTATCTCTGACTTCACCCTTTTCCTTTATTCTTTTCAGACCTTCATATTTTTCTTATTCTTATACCATACAGTGATACTGTTGTTTTATGTTTGCCTTCAGGCATTGGCTTTCTAACAAAATCTGTATTTGTCCTATACCTACAGCCTTCCAATTCAAATATTGAAAAAATAATCAACCATTCCCGCTTCTCCAAGCATCCTTATTTTCTTATCAGTTTGCTGCCATTTCATGGTTGTTTGGATTTTTGCAGTTGAGTCTCTTACTTCAAGTAAATTATGTTTTATGGTATCGCATCTTAAAGACTAAACATCCTAGCATATGTTTGATGTTGCAGTTCAGCTGGAAAATCATAGTAGTGCTGAGTTCTAAAATTTCATGGGTGCCTTGAGAAGCCTTTGCATACACTCACCTGAAAGCATTAGCAGGAAGTTTTTACTTGCAGTAGACAAATAAAGGAATCTAAAGAAAGTAGTAATGACTGAAAATACCAGTACTAAGTATCTGCCTAATAAAGTTATAGTAATACTATACCTCTACTAAGAAATAGAACATGAATAAATAAAATGCCAAGTAATAAGAACACAAGTTTGATTGTGAAGCCTTATAACCAAAATGACCACTGTTGCATAGGAAGAAAAAACTGAGTGAAAATATATTACTAGGAAAGAAGATAAGAATCTGCAAAAATGTATATGTATATAATTAATTATTTTAGACTTTCATCTACGGCTGCATTCCAAAGCAACTCACTGCAGTTGACAAATACTGTAACATGGGTGGGATTCAAATTTTTAACAACCGGTTCTATGGGCGTGGCTTAGGTAGTGGGCATGGCTTGGTGGTCATGTGACTGGGTGGACATGGCTTGGTGGTCATGTTATTGGCTGGGCGTGGCCAACTCAATATCACTCACATCAAGGCACGCATCTCCTCGCCTGGCCTCTCATGACTGTGGGGATGCTGCAACAGTCGTAAGTGTGAAAAATGGTCATAAGTCACTTTTTTCAGTGCCATTGTAGCTTTGAATGGTCGCTCCACACAAGCAAAGTACCAGCAAAGGAGGGGAATAAAAACTCCAGAGAAGTTCCTGAGACAGGAAGTCTAGTCCTGCCAAGAATGTCATAAGGGTTAATGGAGAGGCAGTTTCTGTAAGCAACCCCAGAATGTTTCCTTCCTGCCTTCCTTACAGGATTAGGCCAGTAATTTCTTCTAACAACCGGTTCTCCGAACTGCTTAGAATGTTAACAACCGGTTCTAGCGAATAGTACGAACTGGTAGAATCCCACCCCTGCTGTAACATCAAACAACAGTGAACTTTTGAAAAATTATTACAAGTAGAAAATAAGAATCCAAGATGTTAACTATGTTAGTTCCAGGTTTGTAATGTAAAGCCTATGCACTGTTAGTTCTTTGATATCTGAAAACCTTTGCAAAATTAGATACTAGTACATAAAAGTTGTTTAATTCACAGATATTCTCCACCCTCTCAGACTAATCTATTTCTTTTTGGAACATCTAGATAAATACAATTTCCCTTTCTGTACACTTAATTTCTTTATTTGTTTGTTAAATTTATTTGTTGCCTATCTTGCCATGGGGTTACATGGGGCAGCTTAAACAATTATTTTGTTACTTGTCCACCCTGAGAGCTCTTCCAGGTTACATTGCTCTCATGTTTGCTATTCATGATGGGGAAAGTGGAATCACTATTTTTGCCTACTGTGCATGAGATAAATTCCATGAAGGTCATGTGATCACCTTTGCAATCTCCTGATAAGTAAAGTCAGTGGGGAAACCAGATTCACTTAACAACCCTGCAACTAACTTAACAACTGCAGTGATTCACTTAACAACTATGGCAAGAAAGGTCACAAAATGGGGCAAAGCTCACTTAACAAATGTCTCACTTAACAACAGAAAATTTGGGCTCAATTGTGGTCATAAGTTGAGGACTATACACACACACACACATTCTGGTTCACATTTTATTCTTGGTAAAAAGAAATACTATATATTCTCTTTTAGACAAATATATCTTGTTTCTTCACATTTGTTGACTGTATTCACATTTAAAATTTTGAAAGATTATTACTTTAACAGCATAAAGATACAGGTGGAAGTATGATGAGGCAAAGGGATTATTCCTTGCATAAGTTCAATTCCCCTACTATATGCTTTTTGCTATTGTGAGAACTCCACCACAGAGACTAAAACATATGAAGAATAGTTGCGGGAACTAGATATGTTTAGTTTAATCAACGGAAGGACTAGGGAGTGACATGATAGGAGTGTTCCAATATCTTTGTGGGGTGCCACAAAGAAGAGGGGATCAATCTATTTTCCAAAGCAGGACAAGAAGCAATGGGTGGAAACTAATGAAGGAGAGAACTAACTAAGGAGAAATTTCCTGACAGAACAATTAATCAGTGGAATGATTTGGCTCCAGAAGTTATGGATGCTCCAAGACTGGGGTCTGTGGATCACAGGTTGAGGATCACTGCTTAAGGTATGGCTAATATTTGATTTGGAGCATGTGTGGGGCATTCTTTGTGGTTGCTCCTAGATTTTGGAACTTTATGATAATATTTTTAAGTTATGGATGCTCCAAGACTGGACATTTTTAAAAACAGATTTGACAACCATTTGTCTGAAATGTTACATGGTTTCCTGCTTGATCAGGGGCTTAGACTAGAAGGCCTGCAAGGTCCGTTCTAATTTTTTTATTCTGTAAGAAATCAGGTTGGCAAGATCAGGAACAATGCTTTACAGCAGTGGTTCTCAATCTTTTCTTCACCCCTCCCCATTTAAATACCTTTTGTGGCCACGCCCCATGGCCACAGACTCCCAAGACCTATCAAGATTTAAATCATAATATTTCTTCAAGCCTTTGAGGACCCCCTGTGGCATCATTGCACCTCCCCCTCCAAGGGGTCTGTGGATCACAGGTTGAGGATCACTGCTTAAGGTATGGCTAATATTTGATTTGGAGCATGTGTGGGGCATTCTTTGTGGTTGCTCCTAGATTTTGGAACTTTATGATAATATTTTTTACATTTTTTTAACTTTTAGAGGACATTTAATCTATGGGTACTCAACTGTTAAGCTGCTCAAGTAATATGAAAACATGCATTAAAATATAAAGCCTTGTTTTGGATAATCTAGCCCAGCTGGCCTTTCAGGTCTCCCAAAGTGATATTTATTGCCGCTATAATCAAGTTCATCGTCTGTGTGGCTGCCATCCTTTTCTCATTCCTATCACTTTTTCCAACATTATGGATTTCTGAAGGGAATTGCACCTTCATGTTTCCAAAATATGATAATTTGATCCTCATCATTTGTGCTTCAAGTACTTATTCTATGGTTTTTTGTGCAGCATCAAAACAACACATGTAGGTAACTACTTTGAATAGTAATATGATAAATAAATAGATCTCTTTAGTTGGGAGTCTTTAAATTTTACCTCAGAAATGGGGTAAACACTTTCAAAGGATACTTTGTATTTTGTGTGGAATACTTTACCTCTCTCTCTCATACACACATACTGAATAAGTTTTCAAAAACTCAGTACATTGTTTCCTATATTTCTATGGGATTATTCAGTTGTGAAAATATTTGTGGTTATATGGGTTTTAGTTATTTATAATTTGGTTTTAAGATTTACTTTAAACTTCCCCGATCATCTATTTGCATTGGCTCTTGTGTGTTTCTAAGTACAACTTTAAATGATGGTCACTGCATTTACATAGCTGGGGCTTGGGTGTTGAAAAGACTGCTTCTTCCCTGAAGATTCTGCCCACTAACTTAGAGAGTTGGGGAGAGTGTGCTGGAAGTTCCTTTTCAGTGTTCTGTTGTGAGAGAGAAACTGAACCACAAATATTTTCTATGCAGAGGCCCCTCCTCTATAAGAACAGGCTGGAAGTCAGGGTAGGCCATATGATTTTACAAATGTTAGTAAGGACTTGCTACTTGTGAAGGCCTTCAGAGCTGTTTGTATTCATCTGCCTCAGAATGGTTACATTTGATTGCCATTAATTTATTTATTGGATTTATATACTATCTATATTTCGTACCACTCAAGATAACCTACACCTCCTGTTCCTCCCATAATAATCACCTGCCATGCAGGTAGGGCTGACAAAGAATGCCTGGCCCAAATTTACCTTGACTGGTTCTGTGCCTAAGAGAGGACCACAACTGTCACTCCCCTGATTTCTACTATAGATAATAATAGCCATTGATCATCACAACCTATCCTTTCACCACCTACAGTCATTTGGGATTGGGAGGATAGTAAATATTTGATGGGTAAGATATGAATATAAATAGGAATTATTATGATAAATAATTTTTGTTTGGAACTGATTTTAATTTTACACACAAGACAATGTTTTCAGTTTGGCAGATTTGCATGCCTTGTTAAGTAACAACCAACTGAAACTCAGTAATAAGCAGTCACAAATCATTTACAGGATGCAGCTGCAATTCATCTTTTTCAAAAACTTTATTTTGATTTAATTGTTTTCATGTTTACAGAGAATATAGTGATGCGGCAGGGGAAAAAATACAATTCCAATCAAGCCGCAGGACTCCTGAAAGGCACATTACAAGTATTTTTTAAATGAATTGTGACTCTAATAAATGAGTTGATAAAGGGTTTCTTCTTAACTGTTAATAGGTAAAATAAATGGATATGTAAAGCAGGCTGAGAGCCAATTTTAGTGGTCAACTAACATAGACAGAAAGTAGATTAGGCACTGACATCACTATTTGTTCCATATGGGGAGCAGGAATTGGTTTCTGCTTTTGCTTTACTGCCAATAGTTGCATTATACCTGCTAAAAGCTTAACACTTCTTTAGGGAGTTATTTCAAATTAAAAATGACAAACACTGGTGGGACAGCCACCATTTTGCAACTATGTTTTGGTAGCAAAAACTGCTGGAGTTCTTGAATCTATAAGAGTACAGTGAAGGGCATGTCTCTTGAACTACTGTTGCTTATCTTTGGTATATAATTTGTGGCAAATGTATACTGCACAGATTTGCTTCTGGACACCTTTTCCCATATTTTGCTTTTTCTTAAATCACAGTCCTTTGCTGCTTTTGTCATTAGTTCATTCCAGCCAGCTGAAAAAGATGTCAAACAACTCCACTCTAGAAATCTTGCCTTAAACTATAGTTGCAGTTTATTTGCAAGGGTGTTAAATAGAAGCAAGGATGAAATAAGAGGAAAATTAACCATTGTGTGGGGCTGTCCTTGTTATGTAATTAATGGGGGTGGATAAAGGTACAAAGTGAACCCGAAGCAAAATTTGTACTAGAGCCACACCTCATGGATGTTTTGTTGCTTAAGCCTATAATAATGACGTGTTTATTTCACATCTGCACATTTCAAAGTATGTATTGCCCATATTATTTTAAAATCACAAAGATGATACATTGTGTTGTAGTACAAGATGTACTTTTTAAAGTGGGCATAAGATAATGGGCATATTTCGTAAGAATGTATTTTAACAACTACTGAGTTTTAATGTATAAGCAGCTGCTTTACTGTTGCCTCTTGTTTACTGGTAAAACATAGACATAATATATTTAGTGTAAGTATTAGAAAAAAATACCTTGTGTTATTGAATAGCTCAAATCTATGCTATATATTTACCTTTGTTGGTATGAGTCTTGGGGAGTACAGATAATGAAGGAGCTGCATTTGAATTCCCAGGAAGCCTTTGTGGTGACGTGGGGATGCCTCCAAGCTATATTAAGAAGTAGAAATGGTATTTTTGGCACAAGTTTGGAAACCCATCATTGCCTTAGAATGTTCTAACATATTTACTTAGTACTGTCACACAGTCCCCTTGGACACAAACAGGAAATTTTGACATCTTCCAATTTCCAAAGCAACTTAACTACTTCAAAATACAAACTTGGCACCCTAGTAAGGCACGTGTGTATTCCAAATGGAAATCATTCCTCTCTTTCATCATTCTTTACTGAATCTTGTTATAATCCAAGCTAAAGAATGATGACTGTTGTACCTGCTTACCTGATTCTGAGGGTCACAAGGAAAACAGCAGGGAGAGCCTTTATGGCAACTCACGACTGTGTTTTACCCTTTCCAGGGAGGCAGCAGAGTAATGAAGAAACGGAAAAAGGGTGTCCTCTCCTTCTCTGCTGCCATAGGCGCAATTAGTACTCGGCTGTCACAGCTACCAGATGACTGGTGAAGTGGAGGGGAACAGGATTACAGGCACATTCAGAACTCCAAGGGAAAATGTCCTCCAGGACTAGGCAGCACATCAATGCAACATGCTGCATCAGCCAGCTGTTAAGAGAAAATAGTGCCTGCATTTCTCAGGACCTGCCATTTTTCCTGCCCCCATCCTTTGGCATTTTCTTATGCAATGAATGAATACAACTGAAGACTTGCCCAAACTAGCATATTGCAGTTTCCCCAAGGCATCTAAAACTTTCTCTTCAGCCATGTAGCAATAAATCCTCAAACTGACATTTTCAGGGCAATATTGCACAGTGAGGACGGTTTCAAAGCAAAGCAAAGCTTCTCCTTCTCCTGAAACCTTCCATGAGCAGACCTTGATTCTAGACTGAGACTCTGAACTAAGCACTCCGGACTGGAATTTGGAATTCATGGCAATACTTCGTTGCTTATTGACAATAGTTAAATATGCTCTGTGGGGTACTGTCTCTTCCACTGCTAAAAACAAGAGAATGGAATATACAGACCTGAAATGACATGATACAATTCTGATCTCAATTTATGGTGGGAGTTCCTGATTCAAGACTAGATCTGATCATATTCAGAAATTCCCTTCTGACCAAATGGTGCCCACTTTCATAGCAAAGAGAAAAAAAATCAAAATACTTAATCATAATTAATATAATAGCAGTATTAAACATCACTAACTTACAATAACTCAATGACAAGGTAATAATAATTGAACAATTGAGTAAGAGTTTCCCTTGTGACACAGCAAAGAAGCAAAATTTAGACTTTCAACAAGCAAGATGCAAAGCATAGTGACTCTTCAACTTTGATGTTGGAGAAGATGTTTGAAAAATACGATGAATAGCCAAGGAAGCAAACAAATAGATAATCAAATCAATCCTGAGCTCTCACTTGAGGTGTAAATGATCAGGCTCAAATTATATTTTGAATACATTATTGAAGACTCCATTGAGAAGCTGATAATACTAGGAAAACAAGGGTCAAAGCCGCAAAGTGGATGGCATGAATTCCAATTGCAATAAGTATACTGTTGGAAGATCTGAAGGGCCATATTTTTTATTTTTATTTATTTGTATTCTACCTTTATTATTTTTACAAAAAAACTCAAGGTGGTGAACGTACCCAATATTTTCCCTTAAAATAACAACCCTATAAAATGAGTGGGGCTGAGAGAGAGCAACTGGCTCAAAGTCACCCAGCTGGTTTCCATAGCTAAGGCAGCACTAGAAGTCATGGTCTCCATATATTTAGACTGATGCCTTAACCACTAAACCAAACTGTCACCCTGAGGACAATTCAGGAGAAGGTCTATCTATGTGGCATGTAAGAGTCAACATTGACTTGATGGCATAGAATCCACAAATACTGGGTATGATACAACAAATGTGAATGGAAAAGTAATTATTTTCATATTCCCTAAATACGTAAGACTTTAATGTGTTGTATGAACAGACTAATGTTTCTTTTTAAATATGTACGGGATATGAATTCTTCAGAGTAGAATGCAGGCTGCTTTATATGTTTGTGCAGAATTGGGTTTTTCCCCCCCATTCAATCATATTCAATTCTCGGAGACTGCCCGGAAAAGTCCCTGCACCTTTCTTGGCAAAATATTTCAGAAATGGTTTGCAGTTGCCTTCTTTCTATGACTGAGGAAAAGTGACTGACCCAAGGACACCCAGCTGGTTTTATTCCTAAAGTAGAACTAGAATTCATGGTTTCCTGGTTGCTAGCCTGATGCCTTAATCACTACACCAAAATACAGGTAGTTCTTGATTTACAACTGCTCACTTAGTGGTAGTTCAAAGATACAACAGACCTATCTGGGGACTACTTACAACTTGGATTTGAAGTTCCCATGGTTGCCCCGTCCCAGTCATGTGACTGAACCAGTGATGGGATTCAAATTTTTTTACTACCGGTTCTGTGGGCGTGGCTTGGTGGGCGTGGCAGGGGAAGGATACTGTAAAATCTCCAGTCAGAGGTGAGATTTGCCGGTTCTCCGAACTACTCAAAATTTCTGCTACTGGTCCTCCAGAACTGATCGGAACCTGTTGAATCCCACCTCTGGACTGAACTTTATTTGTGTACTCAGCAATTGGGCCTCATTTATGGCCACCTGCAGCCACTGAGTGTGTTTGCTTCCAGTTTTCAGCAAAGCCACAACCAAAGTGAATGATTGACTTGCTTAACCACTGCTGCAAAAAAGATTGCGAAGTTTTACAACCATCACAACTATCAACTGTAATGAGCAGACTCCATTATGCTTGTAAGTCAAGAATTACCTGTTCTTTATACTAAAGTAGCAGTTATTTACTTTCAAAAGCAAAATAATTATTAATAAAGATATTTTAGTGATAAAGTTTTCATGAAATGCCACCTTTAGATAATTAGGCTTCTCTCATTTTCAAATACACTAAGATTTAAGAATATCCCTCAAAGAAAAAGGGACGTGGTGGCTCAGTGGCTAAGACGCTGAGCTTGTCAATCAGAAAGGTCGGCAGTTCGGTGGTTCAAATCCCTAGCACCGCATAACGGAGTGAGTTCCTGTTACTTGTCCCAGCTTCTGCCAACCTAGCAGTTCAAAAGCATGTAAAAATGCAGTTAGAAAAACAGGGACCCCTTTGGTGAGAAGGGAACAGTGTTCCATGCACCTTCGGCATCTAGTCATGCCGGCCACATGACCACGGAGACGTCTTCGGACAGCGCTGGCTCTTCGGCTTTGTAATGGAGATGAGCACCGCCCCCTAGAGCCGGAAATGACTAGCATGTATGTGTGAGGGGAACCTTTCCCTTTCCCTTTTACCTCACATAAAAGCATTATGTATATCATTATTTTTTATAATGACTCCTGATTACAGTTCTTTTGACTTTATAAGACACAAGTCACTGTTTTAAACGTCTTCAAATTACTTAGTGTAAAAAATAGGATCAAATATATCCTTGAAAGGTCTCTTGATATAGATACTGCAAGTGCATCTGAAGAACATTAATCCAGAATCAGAAAGAAGAACTATTTTCATAGCTTCAGATTCATTCATTCTAGAAATATGAGTCCATGCTGAGAAAGCCCGGAGGTTTGTTCACTTCATTAAAGGTCAAAACAAACTACTTTATTAGTCTTAAGAAAGAAGCTACAATAAAATAATCTGCCAATAATAATATTTTGGCAAACAGGGACTAGAAAGTTGACTGCTGAACATAATGAAGAAAGATAATGAAGAGAACTTGCTTTGAAATGAAAGATTGCGGGTTTATACTCTGGAAACTCCTGGAAGGTACAAAAATTGTAGACAAAAGTGCTCCAAGTAGATTATTTAGGAAGTTCATGGTTTTTCATTATGCAGAAAGAAGTAAAATCGCTTCGTACATGTTCCTGCACAGAGAAATTGGTGATTATCATAGAATGGTGCTTTCGGAGGAGACTGGGGATTCCTTGCATTTAGCCTCATCCATGTGTCAGGCAACCTAAGCAACTGGAGGCTGATCTAACTTCACCAGCTGCCGTTCCCTTCTCTGGCATATTTTGCCCAGCACAATGACTAAAACAATGTATGCAATTAAGCTTCATTCAACAAAAACTGAACTTGGTTTTATGCAATAGTATTTTGAGGAACAATATTGAAAAAACAAGAAAACAGACAATATTAAAAATGGAAGATTTCACTTTCAAAACTCAAAACTTAAAAATCCCTTGAGAACAAAAAACTCTTTTCTCCAAAGAAGTCAGACATCAGAAAAACCTTTGTTTAGAATAACTTTTATAAATTGGGCATTAAACCTGACTGGATATTGGTATTGGTAATTTATCAACCCAAAACTCTGGAAGATCTCCATCGATTATTTTTAAAATTAAGCATGGGCAGAAGGCAATGTTGAATCACTTCTAGAAAACCATATAGGCATGTCTAAGTAATCTCCAGCGGTCAAACTGGACACGAAAGAGCATTACCTTTTTATGGGCTGGAGTCTTTGAGGCTGGCAGTATCTGTTGATGCTACAATAAGGCATTCCATATTTTCATTTTAAAATATTTAAGAAGTTACTAGATTAACACCATAATTGGCTAAAAATTAAAAGCCATTCTTTAAAAACACTTGTAATGGTTAGTACCCTAATTAGTGCATGTTGCACAAGACACTTTTCAGATATAACCCATGTAGATTATACTGTAATATTCAAGACAGAAAAGTAATCAAGACATGGTCATATACTGACTAGTGCATATTTGACTAGTGCAGGAGGAAGAATTGAAATTGGCTATTGATCATAATTGTACAAATGTCTTATCAGGCATGTTTTAATTCAGTGACAGTTGTTGATATAAGAACAGTGCCAGGTGGTGGCTCTTCTTTTTTCAGGGTGACCGGATGCTAGAATACTGATAGTTCTTTGGCATTGGATGAACTGGTTAGTAATCATCATGCCGTATTGCATGCTATCCCCTGAATAATTTATGTAAATATTGAATGGCATGGGGGGATGAGATGGAATCCTGTAGATCTAGATGTCAGTGTCCCCCAGCATCACTTTCTGGATGTGGTCAAACAAAGATCACTACCACTTCAAACCAAACCTAATCCCACCACATGATCTAGTAAGCATTGAAACAAACTAGGATAACCAGGAAAACAAGTGGAACCATATTCTGCCCCATCCACTCTGTGGCGTAGTTAATTAAAGTTAGCATCGTATCACAGCAGAACACCTATTTGAAATAGATCAGACAATCAATCAGATGTCTCTAGTGCATCCTTCTCAAAAATGTAATGTTTAAGTCTGGTTTAGAGTTGCCCAGAATTCCCCAGCTAAGGGAGAGTTGCTTCATTAAATGCTTTTTAACTGTTTCTTTTAGGCATTCATAGGAATCAAGAAAACCCTATCAATTCCCTTAATTATGATAAGATTAGTAGCTGATAATTATTAAGAAAGAAGTGGCCAAAAACCAGACTGTAATTTTTCCATACCTATTCACATTTTGTTTGGATCAACACGTTGTGAACAAAATACCGCCCAAATAAGAAGACAAGCAGTTTCTGAGGTTGTCTTCCTAGAAACAGACCCCAACACTGGCGTCCAACTGAAGCGCAGCTTTGATTATTTTATCTGCCGAGAATTATGTGTGCTGCTCAAAATAAGCCACCAATTGTTCTTGCTTCCTTCTCATCACATCTGGGTGACTGAGATGTATTACCATATAGAAGAAACATGCTGGACTGCTTTGTGTGGCTATATGAAGGCAAACAAGCCTTCTTTCTTGCTCCCATTATTATGGAGAAGGACTTCAGTCAGGAATTAATCCCGACTTGATCTGATGTGTCTTGAGAATTTCTTCCTTTTGCACTCCAGCTATCACCCCACTTCTTCATTGTTCTCAGCTCCCTTGTAAATTAAGGGTTTGATTTGGTTCAGCAAGAAAGAATAAGGCTGCAATCACTTGGATTGTCCCTATCTTTTTATACACAGTCCATAGATAGTACCAGTAATGTCACTTGTAGTACCAGAAGACACAGTTACTGTATCTACTTATTACTCTTTTGATGCAAACATTCTCCCACTATAGTCACTGCCAATGTCAATTATTAGGAGGGATAACTTTGTTTTTAATATGATGAGAATAAAATTATTTTTATATCAGTTTCATTCCTCTCTCTAAAAAATACATATATGTAAATTTGTATTATTATATATGTGATGTAAGACAAGCAAGTGTGTCGGGATGTATGCACCACATTCATTGTTTTTAAATGTTTTTCCTTTTGTTTCACTAATAAAATGTATATAAAAAAATACATGTTCCTCTTTGCAATCTGCTTTATTTAACGCTTCAAATTATCATGCAATTTTGAGGAATATTGTGTGTAAGGTCTTTTTATCTGAAATATGGTTTGAGTTTATTTTGTGCCAGCTGCATTTGGGAACAATATATGAGGTGATACTTTATTTTTATTCCTCATTTATAGACTAAGCAGTTGAAAGTCATAATAGTGGAGGCATAGAACTTTTCTGCTCAGTATGAAAATCTGGCATTGATGGAATATATCTCTATGGATGCCAAAGGGAGATAGATTTAGTAGGCATGGTTTATTTAAACTGATTTGTCATCTACACACTAGCGCTCCACACTCCTTTTCATTTGTATTGAAAAGGTGATTTCACAGCCTCTGATTCAGCAAAGTGATGGTCTAGTGATGTTAAGACATGATCTAAATCTTTTGTACCTCAGGGACCACCAAACTCATAATTTTAGATCCCATGGAGCACTAACAGGTTCTGTGGGCATGGCCTAATTTGTGGGTGTGGCTTGGTGGTCATGTGACTGGCTGGGCATGGCTTGTATGTAAATATTTATAAAAATGTTGATTTTTTTTATAAAAAAAGAGCAACTTTTACCCAAAATCAGGCATAGCAGACAGGCAGATTGAGTTGCTCACAGAATCACAGATTCATTCAGAAATTTATCTATCTGCCATCGGCTAGCTCAGTCTGTCACAAAATTTGCTTGCAAGCAAACTCATAAAATTTGCTAGCAAGCAAACTCACAAAATTAACTCACAACACAACATGCATGTAAATATTGAATTTTTTTATAAAAAAGAGCAACTTTTACCCAAAATCAGGCAAAGCAGGCAGGCAGATTGAGTTGCTCACAGAATCATTCAGTGATCTATCTATCTGCCATCGGCTAGCTCAGTCTCTCAAATTTGCTTGCCATGAGTCTGCACTGAATAACAGAACCTTCAGTCCTAAGGGAGGTTCGGCTGTGCTTAAAAGCAGAGCCAAAGATCTAAAGACTAGCTAGAAAGCAAGAAATCCAACCATTTCCTGCTTCCTAGCTAATCTAAATCTCCCAGCACAGCAGAACAGATGACGGTTGGAAAAAGGAAAAATAGAAATTTAGCAGGCAAGTTTGCCGGGTAAGGAGTGAGTGGGCGGGGAGGGTTCTCGCGGGCCATGTGGGCGGCGCAGCCTTGTGTTTCTGCGCAGCCTGGATTAATTGCTTTGGAGGTGTGCTCTGGGGGTGAGATTTCTCTGCGGCCCACCAAAATTTTCTTACAGCCCACCAGTGGGCGGAGCCCATCGGTTGGCGACCGCTGATCTAAATTGCTAGTGTGGAAAGTGATTCTTTATTTCTTAATATATTTGTTTCTGTGGTGTGAGATACTTGGCTAAAATGTTATGACAGCATCACTTCCTACAGGTTAAATATGTGATTAATACATTTTATACTATAGAGATTGTAGAGCCTACATAAATGGTTTTATGTTTCCACAGGAACATTAGGATCTATTATAATAAAAAAAAGTATAAAAACTTTCATGGGAGGTAGAATCATACTTAAGATAATGATTCCTAAATAATGTAGTAGAAATTTAAGATAGTGAGAGCCAGTTTCATATAGGAGTTAAAGACATTGTGCTAGAAACTGGGAGATTAAGAGTTCAAGTTCTACTTTAGGCACAAAATCAGTTGGGTGACCTTGGGTCAGCCACTCTTTCAACCCTAAGCAAAAGATAAGGGCAAACCACACCTGAAAATGTTAAAAAAAACCAAAACAAAACCCCTGTAGGGACTTGTTCAGGCAATTGATTGGAATCAAGACTGACTTGTAGACACACAAAAAATGATCCTATAATTTGGGGAGTGGAACTATTTTTACATAAGTTATAATAAAACTCTTTGTCATTAAAATCATTTATCTATATCAAAGGATATTCTAGTGTGGGTAGTCCACATATGGAAATCACATAATGGCCATGGATTAGGAAAAGATTTACTTATATTCCAATACTAAGTGAGACCTGAACTATTGAACAATTGTACTTATATGGTAGTAAGATAATGCTCAAAATTTTGCAATCCAGATTTCAAGAATATATGGAATAAGAACTGCCAGAAATGCAGGTTAGATTGAGAAGAGGCAGATGTTATATTGCTAATGGAAAAGATAAAGAAGTTTCAGAAAGGTATATATTTTTGCTTATTTGATTATTTTCAATTATATATCCTATAACTGTGAATAGCTCTTCACAAATGAGTTACTGGGTCACTTCATCTGCCCAATGAAGAATACATATAATGATCAGGATGTGACAAAACAGAACTGAATGGTCCAAAACTAAGAAAGGAATATGCCAAGATTGTATACTATTACCTTATTTATTTATTTATTTATTTATTTATTTATTTATTTATTTATTTATTTATTTATTTGACTTGTATGCCGCCCCCTCTCCAAAAAGGACTCGGGGCGGCTCACAACTAAAACCATACAATAAATTAATTAAATAAAACCATTTAACATAAAGAACATAAAATAAATGTCAGAATGGAAGAGAGATAAACAATCTCAGATATATTATGATACCATTTTAATGAAGGAAAATAAGGAAGACAGAAGGAATTATTGGTTTGAAAGTGAAGAGTACAAAAGCCAGAATGTTGCTGAATACTTAAAAAAAAAGGGGGGGGAGGGAATCCAAGATTAAATTTAAACAAAGGATGAAGTTGCTAAATACTATCACTGTGATGAGATGCTATCATAAAAGCATAAGCATGAATTACAAGAAATTATTACTAATAGACAATCCTGGTAAAATGGTGTCATTTGTGCCACAAAGAATTGGAAGCCACTGAACAACACTAAGGGTTTGTCCTATTCCTGAGTTAAAGTGCTATTCCTAACGTGGTACAAAATGGTGCTATGCCCATTGCTAATAATATACTCAGCCAATGGGTCTTTTTTGAGTGGTGTTCTGATTTTCTCTTCTGGCTTTGCTGCTGCCTCTTTTCAGTACATCACTATACAGGTAGGGAAATACTCACCTGTTGTAGGGCTGCCACAGAAATGTGAAAGGCCTGATGTTGCCTGGACTTTAGTTTGCCTGCCTCTCCTTTCATATCTTTTTTTTTTGCCATACATCAAGCTGAATATTATAAGAAACAGGAAGATGTATTTTGTTAAATGATTTCATCATGGAGGCTGGATTGCCCTGGTTTTAATGTGGCAGAATTCAGAGAAAACCACAGGGGTGCATGGACTGTAACAGAACAGATATCCCAAAAGACCTTTGGCTCAAGAAAACATCTTTTGGATGTAAAAATGTTGAACAATTGATTAGTATGCAAAAGCTGTGATTAAAAGTAGAAGTCTATAAAAACTAAAGAGGGTAACTCAAGGCCTGTATTTGAAAAATAACATACTAAGGGGGTTAACAAAACGCATGCAGCAGTTCAAAACAGAGGTGAAGGAAATGGACAAGGAAATGCAGGGAACTAGGGGCAGATATAGTTGCTTTATGTAAATCAAAGGGAATGTTGCTATTATGGCTTCTGGCCATACTACTACTGGCCAGGGAGGCTATAAGATAGTGTTTGTATTTGTATTTTGCAGATTGGAACTGAATTCATTCAACCATTTTAACTGCTTGGTTTTGATGATTTTATTGAAAAAAAATCAGTACTGGATAAATATAATTGAATGTCATCAGTAGAGAAAAAGTGGGTTTAAGGATTTAACAAAGGGCAAAGAAAAGATGGCGGCAAATATTCAAATGACATTTTTATGTGTTAATTATTTCACATTCAAATTATTTTTCTGGAAATATATACTGAACTTTGTTTTAGTAAAGTTGAGTATTTCTCCCAAGAAAAATGATCCTGGCCGCAATTTGGAGGGAAAAGCCATCTGCCTGAGCAAACCTGATTTATCTGGGTCAGTTCAACCAATTCAGCCATTTTATTCTTCAAAGTTGGGCAGCATCAACTTTGGACAGGTACCATCTTGGAAGGGCCCATTCTTTGAGGTGCGATTGTTTTTCTTTTCTTTTAATCTTTTACAGCGTTTGCTCTAGGTCCGGTCCTCATTCGTTTTTTCCCCCTTTTCTCTGGTTTTGTCTCCTCCTCTTCTCGTCCTCATGGTGGCCTCCCCCTCCCCTCTTGCTGCCTCCTGTTTCTTTCCCACCCAGGGCAAAAGATTTCTTTCTTTTTTAAACGCAGGTTACTGATCGAGGACAGGCACCCAGTGTTTCCATCCCCTTGCCGGCCGTCGCCTCTCGGCATATCATTACGGAGGCAAACCCATAAACCTCTCGGAGGCTTCCTCTTTCTCTCTCTTGTGTCCGTGCGATCTCTTTCACTCCCAACGTGCACGATCCGGTTTCAGCCCAGCCGAAAGGCGCGCTGGGTTATACACTTTCCCGAGTGCCTTCTCTCTAACTCGGGTTGCTGCTTGAACGCGCCCAAGTCTGCGGAGCCCCCACTTGCTTTGCGCTCGTAAGAGGAGCGTTCCCGCCGGCCCGCCCACCCACTCACCCACCCACCCACAGTCCCTGCTCTCGCCTAGCACTTCAAGCGCTTCTATCTCTTTCCACTCCCTCCACTTTCCCTCAAAACAAAAAAGTCTTCCTGCATTTCCATCCCGGCGCTAAATTGAAAAGAGGGGAGATTCCCCCTCCGCCTCCTCCTGCAGCCGCCACCGCCAGCACCAGCCTCACTGGCCCAACTACTGCCGCCGCTGCCGCCGCCGCCGTCACCACCATCATCTCCCTCCTCCTCCTCCTCCTCCCTTTCTCCTCTCCTTTTGGCAACACCAGGACGTCCGGCGTGGTGGTGGTGGTAGGGGTAGCGGTGCTGCCAGTGCTGCCGTGGGGTTGCGAGCGGACGGGGTCGCCTTTGAGTCCTCCGGTTGGGTCTAAGGTGCCTCGCGGAGCGGGAGCGAGCTGAGAGCCTGCGGAGGGGCTGAAAGGCAGCGAGGAGCCACGATGAGCGCACGAGGCGACGGAGCCGGGCAGCCTTCGACTTCTTCCGCGGCTGCCAAAGAACAACCTGCCACCGCCGAACCGCCGAAGAGGGGACGAGGGAGACCCAGGAAACAGCCACAAGTCAGTACTTCCTCTAGCTAACCTAGCACAGAGCAGAGATGTGAGAATCGGGCGCACACGTGCCTTGCAAGCTCCTCGGCGTTGGTGGTGTGTGTTTGTAGATGTAAAAGTTTGCTGGCGGGCACCCGCGTTTCTTTGCTCGTTAGCAACTGTAAGGAAGCGGCTCGGAGCTGCAAATCCCACTGGCGAGGGGAAGGGGTGGAATGTGTGTGCGCGTGTGCCTGTGTGCGCGCGCCTATAAGAGAGGGAGAAACGTGCGGGCGAGCGCGCGCGCGCGTTTGTTTCTTTTGAACTGGCAAAAAAACCTTCTCTTTGCCTTTATTGTGTGCTTTTGCTCGGCTCCGGTCCCACCAACCAGCGCTCGCGGGTTAGTTTCGAGCAAAGTTTAAATCCGAGCCTGAGCGGACTGAAAGGAAGAATGGGAGTCAGGGCTGTCTGCGCTACGTCTCAATCTTTGCGCCATGTGTCTTCTAGCTCGCCTCGCAGTGGCTGTTGCCGCCCCTGGTCCCATCCGACTTCACCCCCTCCCATCGTGGCCGGGAGGTGGGGGGGGTCAGGCTCCCCAATGGTGTGTTTCAAAGGGGGAGCCATTGTTGGCTGCATGTTTACTTTACAGTTTGTAGGATTGTTTGACTTCCTCGCGGTTTCGTCTGGCCCCCTCCCTCCAGTCCAGGAAACCGATTACTCTTTGTGGGAAAGGGGGTTTCGTGACTGAGTGCTGCTCGTGGGACATGCGAGTCCTGGCCATTCCCTTTTCCCCCCACGAAGTGAAATCCGTAACTACTATGTAGTACATTTGGCAAAGTAAACATGCTACGGGGATACCCGGGTTGTCCTCCTCGCTTCAGTCATGTGGAGGGAGAGATTCTCTGCGGATGCATCCAATTAAGGTTGCTAATGTAGCGCTGCCTAGCCGCATGGAGAACTTTTTCTGTTGTTTGGATTGGTTTCCATTTCCTCCGAGGCAGCTATCGGCAATAGGAGTTGCCCTCTTAAGTGCATTTAAAGCTGGCTTCCGCGGCATAATTTTTTTTTTCATTCATTAGCATCAAACCACTTCCTGATCTGAAGCCTGAAATGTAAAATACCTCGAAGTGGGGGGGGGGTTTCCCTTAAATTTGCGGCGCTGTTGGATGACCATTAGCTAAGACCTCACACTTTCCCTACTTTTCACATCCCCAACAATAAATCAATAAATATATATGGGGAAGGACAGCATAAACACACACCCACACACCCCTTGTGTTATCTTTGTTAAACTATCATGGTTTCAGTGACCCCTTCCGCCAGTCCTAGCAAAATTTCCCACCACCAGTATCACTTTATTTTTGAAAGAAGTGTGTGCTGTTGGGAGATCCTTGTTTGAAAATGTAATATTTTGAAATACACAATACAGAAAAAAAATCCACTTCTCTCCCAGTCAGTGCTGAATATTATAACTATTTGGCTTGATTTTTAAAAAAATTACGTCAGTTATAGTGCAGTGAAATTCTATGCATGCCTGACCAGAAGTAAGCCCCACTGAAGGCTGGGTTTTAGTCCCAGGTAAGTGTGTATAGGATTAGGAACTTAAATTTGCGACCTAAAGAATGCAGCCGTTTTAAGATCCATTCACAACTGCACTTAATTAGTTGAACTTCATCCTGTAATCCAAATAAAATGTTCGATATTTGAAAGTGGATTTTTTTTCCTTTTAGTCCATATGATTCATTGAATAAATATTTGAATTTAAAAACTAGGATCCTACACATTTAAGCAGTCTTCCGTTTATGATCACACAGAAACCATTTGGGGAAAATATCTGAACAAAAACTGGTTTTATATATTCTGAATCGCAGTCATGCTATAAACTTTAAATTGTTTTCTCATCAGGCCAGAACATGCAAAGCCCCCAAATACTGTACAATATGTACATTCCATTAAGCTAGACAAAGTGTATTGTAAACTACAGAACAAAGCAAAGCTCACTGTGGTAACTTTCATAACAAGAGAAAAAATATGCCTTAAAGGTTCCTTAAGGTTGGAATCCCAGTCTCAAGTGATTACAAATGTATATTTAGTCAACAATTATCAGGTGAATAGGAAGAGCCTCCACTGATTAGAATGATAAAACACAATCTTATTAGGTGTGTTTGGTTGGGGAAAATGTATCTGCTATAATATCTGACATACTTTTTCATTGTTTTTCTGTGGAGCTCAAGCTGCTATGGAGAAACATTTTAAATAATGCAGATAAACATATACTATTATTTCTCTGTTTAACATTCTCTTTCACTATCCAAGTTGAGTCACTCATTGACATAAAACAAGTGTGGTATGTATGTTAAATTCTGATGTTTGCATTTAGATTTCTGCTGAGTTTTTGGAGACAACGGTGTGTTTTCTGTGTTTAGGAACCGACAGGAGAGCCGTCTCCCAAAAGACCAAGAGGAAGACCTAAAGGAAGCAAGAACAAGAGTCCCTCTAAAGCAGCTCAAAAGGTGAGAGTAGTCAGAACAAAAGATTTGCTTTCATGGCCTCCCATTTTTTAGCTATTGTCTAAACAGTTTCCCATTTAACCTTTGAACTTTGTGGGGTTTGGGCCATTTTAATAATATTTCAGGGAGGAATGTTGGAAGAGGATCTTGGACATATGAGAAGCAATTCCCCACCCCCAGAGCTTCTACATATGTTTAATTTCCAAATTCAGGATTTTACTAACTGTGTTTACTACTGTTAAATAAATTCTACTATTGTTAGTATCTAACACTAAATGTTCACATTCTGAGCAATTTTAATATACCTAGGCAAATTATTACTCTAATGTTTTGTTAACTGTATAGCTAAGTAATACATTGATGGCATCAGGATATATGTTTATATACCCATTATCATCATCATCATTATTATCATCAGACATCAGGGTTGAATACCAGGTTGTCCTCTGTATTTCTTGCTTGACTTACAAAGTATATCTGGGGAGGGGGAAATACCGCATTTGGAACAATTACTGCATTCTGAATATTGTCAAGGGAAGGAAGCATGAATTGACAAGTTAATTGAAGTTATCTACTTTGTCTTCAGACAGTTTTTTATTTAACAGATTCTAAGACATAATACCACAAGAAAAAAACTTAAACAAAATAATAATGGACAAATGCATACTATAGCTATTTACAGTTTCTTTATAAGAATACTGCTGACCGCAGTTTTAAGTAATTTTGAAACGTGATGCATCATGTTTAGTAGACCAGTTGCTACCATCAGCGGTTTTCATTTACAAATACATCAGAAAGAAAAACACAAATATTATTGTTATACAGATGTGGGATTCTTCTAATTAAAACTTGTTTTAGGACTTTTTTTATATATGCACACCAGTTTTGATATTGTTAATGGTGATATTATGAATTATTATAGCAACCTATGATAAATGCTTTTTTTAAATTTAGGGACTGACAATGTTTTTGTCTTTCTTTAATTTAGCTTCTTTGATTTTCAGTATAGAAAACTTTTTTTTAAGTCTTTTGCCTTTGTCCCATCCCCTTTTCTCCCCATTTTTGCAAATGGAATTTAAAATACTAAATATATTTAACTGGCACATCTGTTTTTAAAAAGAATATTGTAGAAAGAGTGCAGACATGCACAACATAAATAATCTGTAACTTTAATCCACTCCCCACCCGCCAAAAGAGAGTGCAGGTAAGGTGATTGTTAGGGTTTTATAAAATTAAAGATGGTATGAAGGAAATGAATAGGTTTTATACTGCTAAAGTCATAATGTCGCAATCATCCCATAAAATAGATAGAAGGTAATATAAGACAAGCAATGATTAGCCAGTGACATTTTCTCTAAAAAGATTTAGCAGTGACTACTAATGGGAATAGCTTTAATGAAAAATTAAATCAGCCTTCTTTATTTTTCCCCAGAATTTCATGACTATTGTCTTGAAGGCTGGGAACAGATATTCCATATCTATGGAGGGGACCAGGTGGGAAAAGACTGAACTTACAAAGGACACAGCTATCCCTGGTGTACATTACTTTTTGTTGTTGTTGTAAATCTGTAAAACTATCCCCCCTCCGAGATTTCCCCGAGATCTCATGACAATTTCTGGAGGGTTTTCACATTCTGCTCTAGGCTTTCCTTAGGCCCATAGCTGGCCATTGTGGAAACAGAAAATTGAACTACATAAGTATACAAATCTTGCTGAGCCATAATGTCCTCAACTTATTACTGTAAAGGAGCCTGCCCATTATGCTTGTACATTGTGATGGTTGTCATTTGGGTCACCAACACAATTGATCCAATTTTACGACTTTTTTTATGCGATGGTTTTTAAGTAAGTGAACCACTGGTTTGCTATGGGCCAGGTTTGAGAAAAACTTGAAATAAATGTCAGTTTTCGGCAAAACTGCTGTAAAATGTGATCTTATGATCTCAGGATGCTACAAGTAGCCGTAAATGTAGGTCAGTCATCAAACACCTAAAATGTCACATGACTGCTGGGGGTAGCCATCAGAACTTTGAAATCAGGTTGTAAGTATTCCTGGAGAGCTCTGGCACAACTTAAACAATCAGTAAGTATCTGGTTGTACGTGAAAACTACCTGTAGCGCGTTTGATTTTGGTTCAGTGTGATGTGCAAAATCATGCTCTGTGATTTTGTAAACCACTGATAGCTTAATGATATTTTTAACACCCATATATAGTGGTCTATTTAACAAACCTTGGTAATTTAAATAATAACATGATAAGTGAAACCAATTAATGAATCTGTTACTTACCTCACATCACAAAACTTATACTTCTAGTCTTTATATTAAGCAGTTATCATGTTTATAGCAAGCAATATTTGAGATTTATAAATTTAGATAATTAATCAGCTCTCTGGGTGATCCTAACTATTGATTCTATTAAATTCAGTTTGCAGAACAAATAGGTTTAGGATTGTGCACATATACAAATGTTAATTAACAGATTTCTATGATTATTTTATAATACTAAGCTGATTTAGAAAGAATTAGGGTTTATTTAGGGATGTTCACAAAGGAATGGCTACATTTTTGTTCATAATTCATAATTATTCTTAAAATTGTTGATTATTTTAAGAATAGAATAATTTTACTCTGCAGATGTTACCAGTTTTGTATTAAAAATATACCATTTACTAGATGCTGTGGCTCTGTGAAACACTTGTATAATAGTTGTCACAGAAGAGTCAGCTTTGCTTTCAACTTACAATGATTGAAAAAGATTTTGTGCAAGAAGTTTTAAGTGGATTCTGCCAATAATATCTAGATTTTCAAAACTCTTCTAAAATATATCTTCCAAAATATATTCTGCATTTATTATTGAATGTACAGAAGTGACTATTGGTTAAGTTTTCCTTTATGGTTTAAATATCTACTTAATAAAAGGACTATTTGTCTATATTTGAAGAATCATTTCTGAGGTGTTGAGGTGTAGATAATTAATTTTATATATGCATGGTTCTCCTAACCATATTCTACTGGGGAAATAGATTTGTTTTTATAAAAGTATATTCTTATGAATTCAGTTTCTTTGCTCCAATGGAAAAACTGTATATATGTATTGTTTACATAATTTATATTGTGCCTTTCCGTTGTTAAAGCAGCTAATAAAAACAAATTTTTAAGTGCAATGGACAAATTATAAAGTATAGAAGTATACAAAGGCGTATAAATCAGAGAAGTGCTTTGTCCTTTTGGACCTTTAAGAATTATAACCCACTTTGCAGTTTCAATGTATACAAAGTAACATAATGTCCACATTTGATATATTGAATTATTAGGCAAAATATATTATAGTTAACTGTAACTGTATGCTTTTTTTTGGTCTGAGATATAGCTATTAAATAATTAAAACATGCACACACACACACACACACACACATTTATTTCCAGCCTAGATTTGAAAGCAGGAGTTGTCACTGCTAAAATTATTTTATCATAAAAGTGGATTCTTTAGGTAATGAAATGTTGCCAAAATTTATGATAAATAATAAATAGGTGGCTTCTTTCTCAAAGTAAAGTAATTGAAATGTATTGTAAGATAAAAGTTACTTTTAGAATTCAGACAGGCAAATAAAGAAGCTCATGATTAATTGATAATATTTTCTCTTGTGAACTCTTACACTTCATAATTAAAAATCTCTCTCTCTCTATCTATATGACATATATGTGTGTGTGTGTGTGTGTGTGAATGATGTGGATCTTTGTTATATTTTAGAGAAAATTCCATTAAATCTATTGGGAATGTCCTGGAATGCTCCATGATGTATATTGCTGCATTTTTTAAAAGCTTACACAGCTTCTGGTAGACTTAGAAATCAGGCCTGGGAGGCATTTAAAACAAATTGAGCTTGTTAGGAAATTAGTAGTGTGAAACTTGACAATACATAAAAATGCTGCAGGATCTAATGAGTAGCTTGTTTCATGTCTGCTGCACAAATCCCAGAGAATTGCCCATAAAAACAGTAATATAAAACCCACAACTAAATGAATGTATAATTAATAGAGCTTTCTAAAATAACAGCAGCAGTATTAGCCCTTTTAAAGTTTTAAGTTCACAAAGGAATCAAATAAGAGGTAAAACAAGAAAGATAGGAAGCAGCATAGGACTGTTCTAATTCAAATATTTCTGTCACTGAACAAATTCTTACGTTGCTGTTTAAAAATGGATTTTTTAAATATTTGAGGAAAATTGTTTAATAGCTTTTAAACAAGGATAGATATTTTATGGGTCATAGTCTAGATTTTTAGATTTACAATTCATATTTGTTTATGCTTGATAAAATAGAGTTTTTTAAAGAAATTTTTTAGAATAAAGATACACATTGGGGTATTGTATTACAAATCATTTTTTGGAAGCGAGTTCTCATTATATTAATGGGACTTAAGTACATGTTAAATGAAATGACAAATTCATCCCATTTTAAAAACTATAAATCCAGCTTAAATTGTAGTTTGTTAGAAAATAAATAAAACTGTTTTGAGAAAAAATGTGATTACATATGTCCATTGTCTCCTAAATATGTATATGCCTTTTATTTATCAGTCAGTTAAAACAAACAGCTAAACTGTGTGAATATCATCAGCATTGTCTTTTCCATTCTTCAGGCAATATCATCCAGACACTGAGGAATAAGCCTAATTTGCAAGCATAGATCACGTCTGTATGTAAACTGCCATTTATTTATGCTTGGACTAGGAAAAGAAACCAGTCTCCTTTGTGGTAAATTTGCAAACAGAGAAAGATGCAGGGTTTTAGCTGTTCCAGCTATTTTGTTTTAATTTAGAACTCTGATTTCTCCTCTCCCCAATAGGAAAACACTTCTAGAGCTGCTTTTGTTAGCATGTTTCCTTTACTTCCAAAGTAAAGGATAATTTATGGCTTATGCCAGGATAATTCTTGAGGTGCTATGCAAATACTAATTCTTCCTCTGTTACTAAACAATTCTTAATCTTGAGTATGCCCTTAAAAATGACATTGTACCATAGCTATGACCATGCTGGTAAATAAATGGTGGGGCCATAGAGCTTGGCACATAGCAAAACAAGAAATAAGATTACATTGACTTGTGCATAGTTCATAACCATATTCACATACTGGTGATAGTTATGAAAAGCAATCAGAAATGTAGTCCTATAAAGCAGCCCATGTCTGCTAAAGCAGTGACTTGATTACTTTAGCATGCGCTGATTTGTATGAAACCATGCAGGCAGCATTTGCTCCATTCCAGTTTGAGTGTGATTGGTAGTGCTATTGTGCTACTCCTTTCTTAGTAACTTAGGTATAGGCTTATGAAGAGGCAGGTTTTATTTGCCAGAATACGGTATACGGTATACTTCTCTACCATGATTCTGAAGCTTGAAGCTGCATATCAGTGGAACTGACTCATGCAAAATATTTTCATATGGTCATCCTATTGACTAAAGAGTAATGGAGGATCCAAAATGGTAATCTGGTGGTAAATAGTAAATACATTACTCTTCTAAATATTATAGTATAGGTTACTGATAGATGATGATTGCAGACTCTGGAATCATGTCATTTTTAGTATTCTGACCACCTGAATATGTTTAAATGATGGCAGTCACTTTCCTCAAGTGATTACCTCAACTATTATTTAGACTAAAACTTTGTAGGAGAATTATGAAAGAACATCAATTGCATCTTGTTTGTTTCCAAAAGAAAAACATAGGTAAACAGTACATCTAATTAAGATTTTTTTCCTCTTGTCTTTCTACTATTAGTGGGAAAGTATTTTACATATTGAGTGAAGCCAGGCTTCATCTAATTCACCCATATGTGAGGATGTAACTCACCTTATCAGGATGTTAAGAGTACAGAAAATGCAGTGAATTGGTTATGTAGTATATCCAGTGGTGGGATTCAAATAATTTAACAAGTGGTTTGCCCAGGGTCAGGTTGTTGTTGTGGGAGGCATGGCCCATCTCCGTCCTCCAGCTGCACTGCACATGTGGGATGAGCCTCCCCTGATGGCCAACCTGACCCTGGGTGAACCTGTTGTTAAATTACACCCCCCCCCCAAGATATCAAAGAAAATCCTGGGTGCTGCAATGAAGAAGCGGGCAAAGGAGCAGTCGGAACGAGGGAAGGAGGAGAAACAGGGAGAAGAAAGAAGGAAAGTGGCCTTCCTCCCTTGTGCTGGCCGCTTCAATGCCCATTTCTCCTACAGCTCAGTGCTCAGGATCCGCTTTGATAGTGGGGGTAGGTGGGTAATTTAACAACCGGTTCTTCTGAACCAGTGCGAACCAGCTGAATCTCACCACTGGGTATAGCATAAATCATGGTTACTATATGACTAAACCTCCGAAGTAGATACAAATCTTAGTAACTGAAAAATGATTAATGAAGCTATATGTTTCTAAATTTGAGAAAAACATTGAATATAACTGAAGAAGTGTTGTTAGTCTAGCTTTAATACATTTGCAATGAAAGAGGAATTTTTGAAACAGATAATCCTCGACTAACAACAATTCATTTAGTGACCGTTCACAGTTACAATGGCACTGCAAAAAATGACTTATGACCATTTTCACACAACCATTGCAGTATCCCTAATCAAAATTTAGATGCTTGGCAGCTGACTCATATTTATGACAGTTGCAGTGTCCTGGAGTCACATGGTCACTTTTTGCGACCTTCTGATAACCAAAGTCAGTGGGGAAGCCAGATTTGATTAACAAGCGTGTTACTAATTTAACAACTGCAATAATTCACTTAACAACTGTTGCAAAAAAGATTGTAAAATGGGGCAAAATTCACTTAACAACTGTCTCATTTCCAAACAAATTTTGGATTCATTTGTGGTCGCAAGTTGAGGACTACTTGTATTTTGCTAGTGAAATGTCTTCAATTATATTTTGGTGGGCTTTAGCCCTATGAACTTTCTGAAATGCTTGCTTTCTTGTATCCATCTTTGATTCAAACTATATCGTTGATAGGATATGGCAAAAAAAAATTCCCTTGAAGTTACACAGTCTATGTTTGGCAGTGTTGGGTAACATGTGCAGCAATAGGTGTAGGCTTTTTGTTCAAAGAGGTTTGAAATTTGGAACATGCTTAGGTTGGCTTCAAGTTTCGTCTGTGAAAGTAGAATCTTTGTCTTAAGATCCTACATGAGAGAATTGAGAAAAATACTAATGAGCACCTTTGCCTGGCTAATTGCTTTGAATTCATCCTCATTTCTCTTCAACAGTTATATCAAGTAGTTGTATAATAATGTTACCACTGAGGAATATACATATAAGGTTTAAAGAACATTTATTTGGATGCTTGTTATTCTTTCTTTAATGTATCTTTAAGAACATTTGCATTGGCTGTACTGTATCTGTGATCACTTGAGAATAAAGTTCAATGAATTCATTGGGCCTTACTTTCAGGTAACACCAATAGGATTGCTGGAAAGATATTATCACTCTGTTGTGAAATCTTTGTCCCTTTTTTCTATTTTTTTGAACTGGAATCAGTGGTGCGAATCAACCGGTGTAACAACCAGTTCAGTGAGCATGCACGCACCAAGCACATCATGCTCTGTGTGTGTGCACAGTATTGTAAAAAGCCCATTTTCAGCTCTAATACTTACCTTCTACAGCAGCCCCTGTGAATAAAACAGCGAGGCACGGCAAACCGCTCTGCCGCGTGAATCAGCTGTGCGCCAAAACAACGAAATAAAGCACAGGAAAGAACAGGGGCGGGCAGGCGGGGCCAAATGCTCACTGGAACTACCGGTTCACTTGAACCAGTCCAAACTGGCAGAATCCCACCCCTGACTGGAATATATCACTGTCTTTCTTATCCCTCTGAACAAAGTCTAATCTGAAAACTACATCCTGTAATCAAAAGAGTTTTCCACCAAGAGACTATTCAGTGGTAGGAAATTGCTGTTATTATTTTTGGGGAAATATTCCACTGTGACCAAATTCTCCCTCAAATTATCCCTTAGATAATTTTATTTTTCAGTCATGATACTATAACAGTCATTTGTTTTAAATACTAGTTAGGGTAAGGCTCCAAATATTTCTGAAGTCTGCTTTGATAGATGATAGATGAATACATTATATTTGAAGAACTGTTTTAACTATTAAAGGAGAGTCTCAGGAATTTGTGCAAAAGGATAACACAATGATCACTCTGGAAATGATATGTATTACAGTAATTGTTTTAAAAATACATGCATTCTCAACAGAAACTTTTTTTTACTTACATGAAAATATAAGTTAGGATTGGGTCAGATGAATTATCTGATTTGACATAACATTTTTAGATACTTTAAATGTTTTTGAGAATATCTATACTGCAGTGAATTAAATTAATGCAGTATATCCAGTTCCTGCCCTGAAGTGAGGTTGTAACACTTTAGTTTTCCACTTCTATGAATCAGAGACATTTGGATTATCAGTCTGTGTTTGTATTCAGTTTTTAACGTCAGTATTTTTAACAGTAATGGATTGCAATGCAACACTGTTAGATTTCTTATTTGTATTCCTTTTCTCTGCAAGATGCATGGCTTCACAAAGCAGTCTTGGGCTGGTATTGCATGTGCTTTTGTGTTTCCTATCCCAGTTTTTCATTGGAGAATAAATGTTAACCTTTTCTTCACTAGAAAGAGCAAGTGGTTTCAATAATTCTTTTTTAATTTCAGAGGCCTAGCTATTTCAGGATTTCTCACCATTTACAGAAAATAAATAAAATAAAATAAAATGTTTAAAATAAACAACACATAGTTTTCATAAACAAACACCTTAAATATCTAGCAAGCCCAACCTTATTGTACAAGCAATTTAATGTTGACAAATAGTAATTTAGGAGTTATCAAATTGTACTGAAATGGATAGTCAAAGGTGGGATGTCAAATTTGGGTGCTAAAATTTTGCTGATCATTAGATGGGAACAGTTTATTTTTGTCTTTGCTACCATTTACAGATCTTTCAGTTTTTTGGACTTATCTTCTAAAACAGCCTACACATATTTTTCGATATTACATAGAAAGGAGTAAAAGACAGTAATCCCGATTTTGAATAGAAATTGAGATGCACTTTAAAAATGCTTTCAGCATTAATCTACCTAACTTGATTTTAGATGGCATGTGTAGAAAATTGGATCCATAGTGAAAGAGGACTGAATGCTGAAATATTTTAAGCAATATTCACTGAATTTCATATAAATAGTTAATACAGATATGTTTCCTCATGCAGGTTGTTAGAACATGGTATCTTAAAAAATTGCATTTATACTATGAACATTTTAAATGATATTTTATTCTCTAATTTTGTGCTGTTATATTTTCATGTTTCTTTCATGTGTGTGTGTGTGTGTAGAATAGAATAGAATAGAATAGAATAGAATAGAATAGAATTCTTTATTGGCCAAGTGTGGTTGGACACACAAGGAATTTGTCTTGGTGCAAATACTCTCAGTGCGTGTGTGTGTGTGTATGTATATATATATATCTGTATTTATAGTCCAAGGAACTGTAAAAAAACCTGCTGTAGTATTTTCACATGCTGTATCAAAATTCCTTTTACAAGGCCTACTCTTATACAAAGATTTTCAGTAAGGAACTGAAAGAATGGAGTGTTGAAGTACTAAAAGAAAAAACAAATAAATAGGCATACTATTAATTAAAGAATATGGGCACTACTGGGATTACATTTAATTTCATTTCATTTCTAGCCTTTCATCTCAACCAGTAACTGTGTGGCTTAAAATTCTAAAAATAAAAAAAAACATTTAAACAATAAAAACATTCAAAATATATTTATAGTAGCCAAGATACTTAACAACATTTGCAGCCCAAGGCTGAGATACAGTGACCTCAGTTTACAACAATTCATTTAGTGGCTGTTCAAAGTTACAATGACACTGAAAAAAGTGATTTATAACCATTTTTCAGTTACGCTGCATCCCCATGATCACATGATCAAAATTCAGACGTTTGACAACTGGTTCACACTTACGAGCTCGGGTGATCACCTTTTGCAATTTTCTGATAAGTAAAAGCAATGGAGAAACCAGATTCACTCAACAACTAGGTTACTAATTAAGAACCTCAGTGATTCACTTAACAATGGCAAGAAAGGTCATAAAATGGGGCAAAACTCACCTAACAAATGTCTCACTTAACAACAGAAATTTTGGGCTCAATTGTGGTCATAAATCAAGGACTACCTGTACATAGCCAAGTTTTAAAGCCTTAGGAAAGGTTAATAGGTTTGGGGGAATTCTAATTTCTAAGAGGAAAATATTCTGGAGAGTAGGGGCTATTGCAGAAAAGGCCTATCTTCTATGCCTCGTGATCTGACTTTCTTTGGCTAATGGGTTTGGTAACATGCCTAGGCAGCTAAATAAAATTGGACAGATAGAGACTCTTGGAAAAAGATGGTCCCTTAGGTAACCTGGTCTCAAGCTATGTAACACCTTGAAGGTGACAAACAGCATTTGAATTTACCCCAAAATATATTGCTAGCCAGTACAATTCTCATAGTAGTTATGTTGCATGAGCTGTATGTCCAGCACCATTTATTAGTGTGCAACTGCATTCTGAGCTAGCTGAAATTCTCAAGTGCTCCTCGGGGGCAACCCCATGTAGAGTACACAGCGGCAATCTAAACAAGAGGTTTACGTGGGCATAGGTGATAGTGAACAAGGTCTCCCAGACTAGAAATGGGTAAACTGGTTCACTACTGGAAGTGTGCAAAGGTTCTCTTAGCCATTGTTGCCACCTGCTCTTTAAACAGGAGCTGTGAGTCAAGGAGGATCACAGATTGTATATTGGGTCTGTCTGGAATATTACCACCCATCTAGAACTAAGGAGTGAAGAACCTTGTCTTGGGAGGGTCCAAATACTACCACAACCACTCAGTCTTGCTAGGGTTAAGTCAGACCTTGTCATAAGTCCCACTAGAATAGGATATCCACAATATCACTCAGAGTGGTAGAAGTATAAAGCTAAGTGTCATATGCATATGGTGGCCAAACTAGCAGCTAAGAGAGTCCTGTCCTCAGGTTCCACAAACTCAAAGTGCTCCTCCACCTTGCAAGATGTAGCCCCCTCCCATTGTTTCTGTTTAAGGCTGGAGTCTAACACAGAGCAAATGCAAGTGACTTTATCCTCCAGATGTACATTCTTCACAGCAACCCTGTAGGTGAACTTTGATATTACTCCTCCAAGAAGGGACCGAATTACCTGTAACAGGTCTGGTGAGTGTGCTGCCCTACTCACACACAGTAGTAGATTAAGAGTCTTTGTTGAATGCCCAGGCCCCAATGTACCGTCCGCAGCAGCTCTTGAAAAGCAAAAGTCCACACAGCCCCTCTGAACCCACCAGAGGCTTGAAGGAGCTGGCAAGTGGTCAGTCTCAGTCCCTGAAGCTAGGCAGAAGCCAGAACAAAGATGCTCGACAAGGCAGGAGACCCAAAGGCTTGAATTAGTCCACCCGGCAAGGCACAATGTCAAGGCACGAACCAGAGGTGCAAATCATAAGTCCAAGGCAGGAAACCCAACAAGGCTGGGATACGAAGCAAGACAACTGGACACGTTTCCAGCAATGCTCTTCTCTTTGAACAGGCTTGAATAATTAATGCTGGGGCAGCCCCTCCCAGTGGATGAGGTTGCTGCCATGCAAGTAGCCTGGCTGACCAGTGTCCCTGTGGCCTCAGCCCTGCACACCCTTGGATTAGGGAGAGGGTTGGCCCCTGTTCCTCAGGGCCCCTGGCAGCTGTGCTCGCTCCCTGCCTGGAGTCTCAATGCTACCATGCTGCAGTTGGGATGCCCTCTGCCCGAGCTCAGCTGACTGCCCATCCAGTTGTTCCAGCTGCAGTTGCTCTGTTGCTTCCTGATCCGCCTCTCCACTAGCCCCCAGGTTCACAGTCCTGTCTCCCCCAGAGGTGCCAGGGACTGACTCATCCTCCTCCTCTAAACTTAAGTCTGGAGAGGAGATATACAGAGGTATAACCAGCAAATCAAGCCCTGTGGCGACCATTGGGAGACCCAATAACGGTGAGGAAATATTTAAGTTTCTCCACCCTTACCACCATAAGGCCGACTCTTATAGTGTGTCCAGTTGTCTTTGCTCTTTGTCTTTCATCAGTAACACACTACCTGCTTTACTTCCCTCAGTTCCATCATATATGATAGAGAATATCAGGAATCATGGAGAGGCCATTCAGCCACAATCCAGTCCAAAGCTACCACAGTTTTACTAATCCATCTGGTCACTAAGGCTTTAGTCGGACCAAACCGCATCTTCTTCAGAATAATTGGCTACATTAGTTACTTGGGGTGGGCCCAGGTAACAAAGGAGGGTGGCACCTGAGAATTGGAGACTTACCAGATAGTGATCTGACCATGGCAGGGGGGAAAAAATCAATATATCCCCCAAATCCATAAAGCTCTGCCATTGCTCTGCCATAAAAAACAGATCAGGTGTATCACCACTGTGATGAGTTGGGCTCTGGATGAGTTGGGCCTTGACAATTCGACAAATGGCTACTAACTCCTGAGCTACCTCTGATCCTGTGCCAGAATGGCAGATTGAGGTTCCCCAGGATTAAGAGTCCAGGAAACTCCACCGGCAGCCCAGTCACAGAATTAAGGAGTTTAGGCAGGGAGGTCGCTACGCAGCAGGAAGGCAACAATATAGCAACAGATCCAGCTGACCCCTCATGCTACATAAGATATAAGCACCTTATATCTGGTAATCTGTGGAGCAAGGCCCCTGGATGCCTTCCTAGTATCCAGACAGTCACCACCACCCCAGATCACCTTTCCTGGAGTCAATAATATTAATGTATAGGGCTGCTTTTATAAGTAATGCAGGGGAAGTGCTGCTTAAACCTTAAGACTGCAGTCCTGTGAAAATATTTAATGGTTATCATTGGAGTCAGGAGGTGGCTTCACATTTTGCCCTTAGCCATGATATAATTAACTAGGTTTTGCTTTGGTATGCTTATCAATCCAACCATTTTTTTAAAAAAATATGTGTCTTAGAATTTATATGAACTCACCAAATTATTCTTTACTCAGTTGCAGCTAAGCAAGCTATGGCTTAACATGTTTTATGAACACATCCATTATAGAAGTTAAATCATGGCTTATGTAATTGTGCTATGCGTGAACCCAGATAGAGCCCTTATCCAAACAAGTAATAGTTATAGTTTTGTACAATGTATTAACCTATTCAAGGAAATTTCCTTTTGAATAATAACATAGAATATAAATGATATAAGTATTCAACATTTTAAATTGCTTTTTATCCACTTTTGCAAATCACTTGGGAAGGTAAGAAAAACTAAAGCCTCCATGCAAGATACCATATTAATTCAGTTAAGTTCATTCAAGAATTTAACTTCATACAATGTTTTTTTTATTTATAGGATTTGAATTAATATTAGTGCTTAGCACAGAAATCATGTTTAGAATTGGAGAGGAAGAAATTGAAATAACTTTTTAAATAAATGTATCTTTTGAGTATGCTCTGAATTGTGTAACATTTAATTTATGTATAGACAGTATGTTTCCTGATCTTCTTACATTCCTCCAGTCCCAGCTTTTTTATGTTAGCAGTCATTGCTAACATTTTGAGTTTGTTTTGGCCCACAAACAAAGAAAAGTTCCTTAAACAGATACATCCAAAGATAGTTTTTGTCAAGAATGTTGATTTGCTTTCCATACATTCTTATC
This sequence comes from Naja naja, assembly GCA_009733165.1. Classification (NCBI taxonomy): domain Eukaryota; kingdom Metazoa; phylum Chordata; class Lepidosauria; order Squamata; family Elapidae; genus Naja; species Naja naja. The sequence continues at coordinate 827,713 of CM019154.1, read as the reverse complement.
AATAGTCTAGACACATGAAGATCACAGTGAATAGTATATCTTTAAAAAAAAAACATTTCCTTCCTTAAACAATGAACTTTTCATTCTGTTTTATGAAAGGATGGGTGCAGCCTTTCTCCAAAAGGGAAAAAGAGAAAAAATGGGGATGGGGGAGAAAGAGTAAGATAGTAGCAGTTTTCTTTCTTGGTGGCTGCCATCTAATCAGTAGATAAATAAAAGAACAGTGTTGCAGGAAGTATGCACTAGTTAGCCCAACACCAAGATTGTCTAATAATGTAATTGCAAATAATTTGGATCTATATCATGTATCTTTGTTTTTACAGAAAGCAGAAGGCACTGGAGAAAAACGACCAAGAGGCCGGCCCAGGAAATGGGTAAATACTACTTTACATTTATAAGTACGGCTATTTCATCTCCCAAACATAGCATTAATATAGATGCTTATCTTGTTTTTATTTGTTTAAATTCATTGCTATTTTCTACTTAATTTATCTTCTAGCAGATCCTAACCTGGCTTTAATGATTGATATACTTAGTTAATAGCCAGGATTCATACCTGGCTGGTAGTGTGGTGGCCCTGCAGGAGGCAGATTCCAGAAAGCTGCAGAGAGCAGATAGCAATACCAGAAGGAGAAGACAGCATGGTAGTCCCAGCTTGGCGTAAATCATCCTTCGTCTTCCTGGTGGGCTGTATACATATGCCTTCTCTATATTTGTAGGTTAACCTTGCCTAATTTGCCTCATCAGTTTGTGTTATACCATAACTGCAAGATGTCTGTTAATTATACTGGCTGGGACTCCCAGGATCTGTTAATTCAAATACATTTGGGTAGAGTAGATTAGGAAAGATGGTTATAGATAGATGTTGGTAGGAAAACCACAAACAGAAGTCCTGCATGCCTGATGTTGCAGCAATTTTGGGCTCCTGATTGTTATCACTTGTTTGCTTTATCATTATCCCCAACCATACCTTCACTTTCTTTGGCCAAAGCTTGCTCTTCTTTCTGGCTATAGCATTGGTAGTGGGAGGAAAGGACTGGACTTTTTGTTACCTCTTCAGTGTATAGTACAAGTAGTATACTGATTTTGTGGTAATAGATACTAGATTGCATATGTCGTTGTATGTGTAAATATAGGCACATAAAGTAGGCTGTAGGAGCTGATTAATGGTTTTTTGCCTGGACCTCTGAAAACTGCAAGCACTGCTCAATGAAAGTGTTGAAAGAAGGCTCATGGAGAGTACCTTGTTTCCTACCTTTAGACTCTAATTTGCGCAGAGACTTTATTTATTGAGTGGAAATAGTTGTGTGAGCCTTATCAGCATGAATGAACCTCAGCTCTTGCTTTTAAAAAAAGAGAATGAGATAGTTTGTTGGGTAATTCAGTTACAAAGGTTAAAGAGGGGTTTATCAGGCATCGGAAAGTGATTATGAAAGAGGATAAAATTCAAACAGAGTGTATGCAAAGATAAGATTAATAAACAAAACTTCTTTGTTTCTTTCTGTGGTGTCCAGGGACAACTCTGCCTCAGAGTTCAGAAACTTATACCGAACAACTCAGTGGTTTATATTATTTATCCTCTTTGTGTGAGTGTCGTTGCAGCCTCGAAGTTTCTAAGTAAAATATGGCTTCCCAGGCTGACACTTTGGGCTATCTCAGAAAAAATGGGCTTACCCAAAGTGAGCTTGGGTTTTCAAGCCAGTCTTTAAATCAAGGCATGCATATTCACAACAGTGGAAATTGTATATTTTTTTTAAGTAGGGATAGTGTAGCTAGAGCAGATATATGGATTAAGGTTTAGTTTGGATTCATTCCCTCACCTGCATCCTAACATCCTAGCAGCAGAGTTCAGAATTTTGCTTTGTGGATGCTTGATTCAGGGCATATTAGTAATGTCAGTGCCGTTCCTGTCACTGTAGCTTCTTTTGCTGCACAAACTATTGCCACTGTCCAGGTAGTGTGAAGAGATCTAAAATAACATCTCAACAGGCATGTAACAGCACCACCATTCCCGTTTTCTCTTATAAAATGAAGAGGAGCTTATAGCTCCTAAAAGAGGAAGTTTTTTCAGACTACCAGATAAAGTGTTGGGACAGACAATGACAATACACATCACTTTTCCCTGCAAAAGCACATCTCCATGTCAGAAGTTGATTAAATAAAAAGTAAGAGTCAAAATGCAATTTTTCTTCCATGTTGAATCCAAGAATTAGAAATCACTGGGAGAAGAATTTCTACATCAGCATGTAGGCTCCCAATCATGGTTAAGCTTTCTGCTAACACTTCAGCTGTTGTTCTTTTTACTTAATCATATTTACCAAAGTTTAAAAAGATACATATAAAACTAATTAAAATTAGGTTAAATCTTAGTTTTGTTCTAGCCAATGCATTTTTTGTTGAAAGATGCCTTGTTTCTCAAAGAGAAGTGCAACTCCCAGCCCCCCCCCAAAAAACACTATGTGCTTGTACTCTAGAGATGAGATAACACACATAGAATGGGATGATGTCCTACTTTATTCTCACCTCAACCATCATATAAAGTAGTTTTGTGACTGGCCCAGATGTCCAGGTGGGCATTGGGAACTGCATTTTGGTCTTAATTTTTACATAAGATAGCCTCAGAACTAGGATAATGTTTAATGGCAGTCTGGTTTTAAAAATAATGTTTAATAGTATGTTGCAGTCTGAGATGAAGAAATATTCTCTCTGGAGAACATTTAAAGGGACAATGTATGAGTTTTGTAGTTATTTGAATTGTGCCAATAAATGGAGAAAAGGTGTGCCTTTATCAAAGTGACAGATGCAGCCAGACTTTTCTATACAATGATGATGATGATAATAATTTACTGAAGTTATATGCTGCCTGATTCCCTGTGACTCCAGATGGTTTACAAATTATTTAAAACATTTAATACAATAAAAAAATACCAAAGCAGCATAAAATGAAAGAACATGGCAGAGAAATAAGCTGGGAAGGGAGCAAGGAAAAAGAAGAAGGGCTGTCAGTTGTGCTGGGAAAACGCTTGCTGTAATAGGTATGTAATTGTCAGCTGGAATCTTGAAAGTCCTTTGTGAACGACTCAATTTATAATATAATTTTCCTCAATGATCATGCTGGACAATTACTAGCTTTTTGAAATACATACTCACACACATACATAAATTTATATTATTATTTTTACAAATAACTTGTAAAACATATGTCACTTTCCTCCTCATATTTTCCCCATAACAACTGACCCAAGATCACCCAGCTGGTTTCCATGGCTAAGGTGGGACTAGAACTTGCGGTCTCTTGCTTTTTAGATTGGTGCCTTAGCCACTCGACCAAACTGGCTCTTGCTTCTATACTGTATCCTCAGGCTAGACTAGCATGGCGTATATTAATTATTGAGGAGCTATATTCTATCTTTTCATTTTTTTTATTTCTTAAATATTATGATGCCCCCCAAGAATATGGGGATAAAAACAATTATCTTATAATATATGTTAGCCCAGGGGGGGGTCCAAATATTTTTACCACTGGTTCAGTGGGCATGGCTTGGTGGGCGTGCTTTGTGCACGTGCACACACTTTGCACGCATGCGCATGCCAAACACGTACTTTACCCAGGCGCAGAGGCGTATTCTAATTCACCTCCTGCAAGCCTGCACAATCCCGGTTGCTTCAGCATCTGCCGCACGGCACTCTTCTGTGCCCCTCAAAGCAGCTGCGCTTCACGTTCAGAGGATAAAGGTGAGTAGGGGAGCCCAGGTGGGCAGGTGGGCCCAACAGCAGAATGGCAGAGAGAACTGGTTTGGTCTCCGCTGCTCATCGCTGCTACCAGCTCTGCAGAACTGGGCCGAACCAGTAGAAAACCCACCACTGTGTTAGCCTGACTATATAACATGTAAATGACATGATCCTGCCTTGAACAGGGCTGGACTTGAAGATCTCTTCCAGCTCTATGGTTCTATTTCCTGTGATTGAGAGAATCTCATGGATACAGTAATTCATTACGCATGTCGGAGATCTGATGAGAAATATGTGCAGGTAGAGTTGTTCTCTGCTGAAAGAGCTTAGGAAGGAGATCCCTATTTGCATTAGACTATACCAAGACCTCTGTACTGAGAGCAAAGTATAGCAAGACAAAAATCAATGAGATGTGTGATCTAAAGCCATATGGCCTTATGCATTTTACAGGCAACTCTGTCATATACAGTATCTCACAGAAGTGAATACACCCCCTCACATTTTGTAAATATTTAAGTATATCTTTTCATGTGACAACACTGAAGAAAGGACACTTGGCTACAATGTAAAGTAGTGAGTATCCAGTTTGTATAACAGTAGAAATGTGCTGTCCCCTCAAAATAACGCAACACACGGCCATTAATATCTAAACCCCTGGCAACAAAAGTGAGTACATCCCTAAGTGATAATGTAGTCATTTCCCTCCCTGGTGGCATGTGACTCATTAGTGTTACAAGGTCTCAGGTGTGAAGGGGGAGCTGATGTGTTAAATTTGGTGTTATCGCTCTCACTCTCTCATACTGGTCACTGGAAGTCCAACATGGCACCTCATGGCAATGAACTCTCTGAGGATCTGAAAAAACAAATTGTTGCTCTACATAAAGATGGCCAAGACCCTGAAACTGAGCTGCAGCACGGTGGCCAAGACCATACAGTGGTTTAACAGGACAGGTTCCACTTAGAACAGGCCTCCCTATGGTCGACCAAAGAAGTCTGGATCAGCCTGTCAGTGCTCAGACCATACGCTGCACGCTGCATCGAATTAGTCTGCAGGGCTGTCATCCCAGAAGGAAGCCTCTTCTAAAGATGATGCACAAGAAAGCCCGCAAATGGTTTGCTGCAGACAAGCAGACTTAAGGACATGGATTTCTGGAAGCATGTCCTGTGGTCCGATGAGACCAAAATAAACTTATTTGGTTCAGGTGGTGTCAAGCATGTATGGTGGCAACCATGTGAGGAGTACAAAGTGTGTCTTGCCTACAGTCAAGCGTGGTGGTGAGAATGTCATGGTCTGGGGCTGTGTGAGTGCCGCCGACACTGGAGAGCTACAGTTCATTGAGGGAACCATGAATGCCAACATATACTGTGACATACTGAAGCAGAGCATGATTCCCTCCCTTCAGAGACTGGGCCACAGGGCAATATTCCAACATGATAACAACCCCCAAACACACCTCCAAAATGACCACTGCCTTTCTAAAGAAGCTGAGGGTAAAGGGGATGGACTGGCCAAGCATATCTCCAGACCTAAACCCTATTGAGCATCCTGAAACGGAAGGTGAAATGTGTGCAAGGTCTCTAACATCCATCAGCTCTGTGACGTTGTCAAGGAGGAGTGGAAGAGGACTCCAGTGGCAACCTGTGAAGCTCTGGTGAACTCTATGCCCGAGAGGGTTAAGGTAGTGCTGGAAAATAATGGTGGCCACACAAAATATTGACAATTTGGGCCCCATTTGGACATTATTACTGAGGGGTGTACTCACTTTTGTTGCCAGCAGTTTAGACATTAATAGCTGTGTTTTGCGTTATTTTGAGGGGACAAGAGTGTATGATGTGAGGAGTACAAAGTGTGTCTTGCCTACAGTCAAGCATGATGGTGGGAATGTCATGGTCTGGGGCTGCGTGAGAGCTGCCAGCACTGGGGAGCTACAGTTCATTGAGGGAACCATGAATGCCAACACATTCAGCACATTTACACTGTCATACAAGCTGTATACTCACTACTTTACATTGTAGCCAAGTGTCATTTCTTCAGTGTTGTCACATGAAAAGATATACTGAAATATTTATAAAATGGGAGATACTGTAAGTTCCATTTAAACTTTAAAATGACATTGGTGTTATTTTATGATTAATCAAGTATGTTTGCAGCAAACATTTCTCAATATTTTTATAATAGGGTTTATAGATATTTTTAAAATTATAGTTCAGAAAAGACAGAAGATGCATTTTTAATAACTCCCTAATTTGTTTTTGCTAGATTTGTGAATTATACTGTATGTTGTTTATCAAACTGCATGAAGTATTATTTCTGCTGTGTCCTCACTATGTATATAAAGAGATGCATTAGCTAACAGATCTCGGTTAGTTTAAATGAAATATTTTAGATTTCGAAAAACTATGAATCCCCTGGCAAAAAAACAAATAAACCCTGTTAGCTTGCTTTAATAGTTTTGGTGTATTAAATGCATAAAATGACAGTAATATAAACTTCTTGTACAATTAAACACAAATGAAATCTCTTTTAATTATTCCTATGTCATGTAGAGAAGGCATGATTTTGTTTTCTTCATTTTTTTTAAATGAAAAGGATATACAGCATGAAATATTATTAATCATTTATCACATCAGAAGAAGAAATCAAATTTTAAAGTCAGTTTGAATTTTAAAATCTGTTTGAAAGCCCTCTCAAATCAAGATTTGAGCTGCAGTGCAACACTAAATGCCTAAATCCAGGTATGTGCCTAAACAGTCAGTCTACAAATCAGAAATCAATCATTTATATTTGGACAAGTTCTTATAGGCAAAGATATTTCAATAAAAATGCTCAGTAGTTTTGGTATCTACTTTATGATGCTTTACTAGTTAATAGTAGCATTAATGATCAGCAGTGATTAGCTAGCATTCTAACTTTTTCATTATTCCTTGGATTCCAGCTGAGGTATAGGGGTTAAAAAATACTTCTGAAATTTTATCTGTTATTTTCAGAACATGTTAATTTTTAGTCTCTGCAATGGAAGTTTGCAGCTAATTTACTTCTGTTAGACTTTGATTGAAAGACTGGGGTTTTAATCTAATTACTGCATTTTTTGCACTATAAGACGCTCCAGACCATAAGACGCACTTAGCTTTTGGAGAGGAAAACAAGAAAAAAAAAAATCTGCCGCTGCCTCCAGCAATCTGCCTCCTTGCAGCAAACAGCAAACAGCCTGGTCAGCTTCAGCACAGCCTGATTGAGCACGAGCAGCTGATTGGTGGTTGGATCGGCCTCCTGAAATACCACCGATCAGCTGTTCCAGGCTGCGGGATCGCCACTGCCTATCTCCATCTCCACGTGCCCCATTTGCGGCCTCCTGCACCCCATTTTTGGCCCATTCCAAGCAGCGGGGATCACTGCCACTTATCGCTGCCAGTTGCCATGGCAGCAGCAACCTCCATTGCCTGGAACAGGCCAAAAACAGGACGCACGGAGGCCGCAAATGGGGCATGTGGAGCTGATGTTAGGCAGCGATGGCGGCAATGGGTGGTACTGATCCCCACAACCTAGAACAACTGATCGGCGGTATTCTGGGAGGCCGATCCAACCACCAATCAGCTGCTTGTGCTAAACCAGGCTGTGCTGAAGCTGACCAGGTTGTTTGCTGTTTGCTGTAAGGAGGCAAATTGCTGGGAGGCAGCGGCCGAAGGGTGGGGGCCGGTGGGTGGGCAGGGCTTCAGCAACATTTGCTCTACAAGATGCACAGACATTTCCACCCATTTTTGGGGGGGGAAAAGTGCATCTTATAATGCAAAAAAATACGGTACAAATCTTCTCATTGTTAGAATAATGCACCGAGCTTATTTTTGTTCAATAATACAGGTAGTCCTCAACTTACAACAGTTCGTTTAATGACTGTTTAAAATTATGACATCAATGGAAAAAAGTGTCTTATGATTGTTTTTTCACACTTATGACCATTGCCACATCCTCATGGTCACATGATTTACATTTGGATACCTGACAGCTGTTTCACATTTATGATGGTTGCAGTAATCACCTTTTTGCAACCTTCTGACAAGCAAAATCAACAGGGAAACCAGATTAAATTAATAACCATGCTACTAATTTAACAACAGCAGTGATTAACTTAACAAATGTGGTAAGAAAAGTTGTAAAATTGGGCAAAACTCACTTAACAAATTTATCACTTAGCATAATTTTTTTTGGTTTAATTGTGGTTGTAAGTTGAGGACTATCTTTATATGATGGGGAACTACAAGGTGAGAATAATAAGGATTTGCTGGTACATACCCCTTTCCCAAACTGATTAGAATAAAAATAATTCTTTTTTTCCTTATTACTCTTTTTTCTTAATCTTTGATCTTGAGCAATTGAATTAATTTTTCCCCATATTTCTTCCATTGTATCAACTTTTAGCAAAACACATTTGAGAAAGTCTGTTGTGTTTGCAATTGAAGGTTTCCTCGATTCTCCTGAAAAAATAAGTGCAGTAGGAGGACTATATTTAGAAGTGAGAAGTTATAGCTATCGATAGGTTTCATAGGTTTCACCTTTTAAACAATTAAATTGCAGAATTTGTTATGCTTTTGTAGATTCGTTTTAAATCTTCCATGGAATAGCATTGACATGTACATATTAATTCCTATTTCATCAAATGATTGTTTTTCATTTTTAATCTTAAAAGCATTTAAAATATGTACACAGATTATATGTCCTGTATGAAAAGTACTTATAATGCGGTGTTTACAGGAAAGGACTATTAATTTTTGTAGTTCACCCTTACTAAATAACATGAAATATCTCAGCACTATGCGTTTTAAAATCCATCTTGTATGCATCTTTACCACTTCAGTCATTTCTTTTATCTAGTTTCTTTCAAATGTAACTGGTTGTCATCCTTTTGAATGTATTTTGATAATATAAATAGTTTAGGAACTGACTGCTGTATCTGTCTTGCAGTGTGAACATCTATAGCCCTTTAAAAGATAGGAACTGCAATAATATAACTGTTAGAACTGTAGTATTTCAGTGCTTGTTTGGTGTGCTGGTCTGCTAAGCATAGTCCAGAAGTGTATCATAAGTTGCCAATCATTCTGTGCCATTATAGTGAAACAGAACAGGGACAGCAAGGCCCCTCCCATTAGCCTGATTTCTCCATTCATCTTTCTTTCCTCTCAACTCTGATTAGCAGCCAGATTTTCAGCATGTTGTAATAACAGAGGAAGTTGTGTTACAGTTGACCAAATGAAGCAGACTTCTGTCAGTCAGCCTAGCACAGTATTGACTATGTTGACAGGAGTGGCTGTGTAGTTTCTGACCAGTCTTTCTTAGGTATTCCTGAATATGTTGAAGTTTAAATCTGGAACCTCTTGCCTACAGAATGTGTTCTACCACAACTACCTGCAGCCCCATTTTTAAAGAAAAGGGGAGTAAGGCCCTTTCCATTTACATACCTTCAAAAGTCTTCTCTGGTTCCTCAGTTCCCTCTGATTCTCTCAATTGCCAATCAATTTTCAACTATGGGTAACTGTATTTGCACGGAACATTTTCATCGGGGAAGGAGATGATGCTATAGGAAAGAGTTAATTGCCCCTCTGTCCCAGAATATTGTTGGTATTATTGATACATTTGCTGTTGTTACTACTGCTTGCCCCATTGATTACATCCTAATTAAATAATTAATATAAATACCAAGTGCTAAATAAAATATAAAAATTAAGAAGAGATCCATTCCAGAATCTTTGACATTTCAGCTAGTTTGTAATGAAGCATTAAAATTATTGGCAAATCATCTTAGGGATTGTTTTGTGTCTCTTAAGTGACCAATTTAGGCAAATTTGAAAGTTAAACAGAATTTGTAGTCTTGTATATGGTAAAAAGGGTGAATGGATCCAATACATTAACTTAATGGAGTTTGACTGGAACATCAATTAATTTAATCAAGGTGAATTGGGATCCCTACATTTTTGCCTTTATAATCTTAACTAAGTTTCTTTGGATTAGTTCTTTGAAATGTCCTTCCAATTAATTTACAAGTGATTCGTACCTTATTATGACACGTTAATGATGATAAAATCCATTCTGGGACACTGCCCACTAGCCTGGGACCCCAGTGGGGGTGTGACACTCTGGATGTAGTCATGGATTAGATAACACTCCACTACCCATGCTCACTTTGCTCCATTCCTCACCATCTTGGTCAATTTAATTTAAACCAAATCTTAAATTTAAGATCTCTATTGTTTTAATGTCTTATATGGTGCTTTTATCAAATATTGTAAGCCACTTAGAGTCGCCTTTGGCAAGATCAGAGACGTACAACTTAAATAAATATGTCTACTATAAGCTTCTATAACAAGTGGAAAAAATCACCAGCTCATTAAAAATCCCGAATAAAAGAAGAATCTAAACTCTAAGCAGTAAATTAGGTGGAACACAGTGGTTTCCATGGATAGAATGTGCCTTATTCCTGTCAAATTTATTTTAAAGATTTCATGCTGAAGTTGTTGACTGAACTACATACAGTATGGTTGATATCTGTCTATAGATTTACTGAGAAGTAATGATGCAAAGTGACTATGATCTCTTTTTTTAAAGTTAAAATTAGAGGATTGATATAGCAAGTGGCAAACTTCAGCTCACAAGAAAGGATAAAGTTGTATCAGATCAAACAACAGTATTTGACAAAGGAAACAAGTGTCCAAAAGGAAAAGAATCAACAAAGGAGCAAGCTCAGTTGATGAATGTGCAGCCAGGAACTAGCAGAAGATATTCTGACTTGTTGGAATTCAGAATCCATTCTAAGTTGAAGAAACAGATGCTTGAACTTAGGGGAAGAAAAGGAGGAGGAGGATAGTAATAGTCTTAATAATAAAACAAGACAGTGAATCTCTGGAAGTCTAATATTATGCATATAGGCCTGCAATAAGATAAAGAGAACAGCTGTGACAGTTGATAGTTCACTGCTGAAAGCAGAAATAAACATTTGTGTACCTCACCCATTGGATTCTAAAGTGTGCTGTGTCAGTCTTCCAAATAACATGTCTCCTGAATAAAAATTCAAGGCATCCATCTTTCTTTAAAGTCTGTTTGTTAGGCACATATCAAATTGGCAAGGACTTGATGTAATTCGGACTCTGGCTAGATTACGGAGTTACACCCAGTAAAAAGCAAAAGTTTGAAACTTCCCCCCAGAGTCACAGTCTCCAATCAATTCTCAGTCCATCAGTCCGGTGACTCCAAACTCCACCTTCCTCCAGCTGCAGGCATCTTCTCTGTTCTCACGGGAAAGCATGCCACCTAGACATAACATTCCCCCTTTATCTCTATAACCCCCCTTTCAACATCTAGAGAGTGGCGAACCTGAAATAGCGTTAAATTCCTTTGCAGAGAGCCTAAAGAAGCTAGGGAAAAAAATAGGCAAAAGCTAGAGTAAAATATGGCTACCCATATGTCATCTTCAGGGTTGACAGGCTGCCCCCCTTCAAGCGAAAAGGACTTCCTGCAAAGAGATAACCACAATAGATTAGATAAACTCTAACCTCCCCTGCCACCTCCAGGAACTCACTTAGACTTGTGAGGATTCTTCTCATGAAACTTTTGTGTTAATCTGTCAGCATTTACTTTCCAACTTTTTATCCATGTTGCTTCTGAAATAGGGTATCCTTTCCAGTGTATTAAATACTCTAATTGATCCCTATATATTCTAGAATCTAAGATTTGTTTAACTTCATAATGTTCATGGCCCGATTACTAAAGGTTTTGGTGGGGGCCGATCTACTGGCCTAATAGAGGGACTGACAGCCAGCTTTAACAAGCTACTGTGGAAAACCGGATGCACTTTCCCTAACAGATGGGGAAGTTTAAGTTGCATGGTGACAGGGTTAATTATCTTAACAATTTCAAAGGGACCTAAAAACTTTGGCCCTAACTTACTTGAAGGCCATTGTAACTTCAGATATTTGGTAGACAGGTAAACTTTATCCCCCACCCTAAATTGTGGTTGCTGGGAGCAGTGTTTGTCAGCGTGTGTTTTATAGATTTTCGCAGCTTCCGCTAAAGCTCGCTTAGTGTTTTCCCATGATTCTTTCAAAGAATCAGTCCATTCATTTACTGACATGGATGAGGGGGGTTCTCGAGGTAACTGGCATAGGGACAAATTCCATCCCAGTGTTAATTTGAAATGGAGTTAACCCTGTGCTACTGTGTACTGCATTATTGTAAGCTACCTCAGCAAATGGTAACAACTCAGGCCAATCTAATAATTGATAATTTATATAGCATCTCAAATATTGCCCAATCATTGCATTTGTCATGCCCCAGTCAGAGTCTGAATCTGCGGGGGAAGATGAGTTAGAACAAGAACTGACAGCAATTGAGAGGGAGCTCAGTTGGCCTTGGAGGAAACTGAAAGGCAGAGTCAGTCCAGGCAAGGCTTTTTGGAATTAGTAAGGCCTGCAAGCAGGAAGGAACGGAGGCAGGATGAACATGAGAGACATAGGTCAGACGAAGAGCAAGAACCACCCCCTACTGATGCAAGGGTTCGGAGAGTGCAGAGAAGGCGTGATCAACACAGATGGAGCAGGCTACTCACGAGAACCGTGTCCAGCCCATCTTCACCAGGCACACCTGGGGAATGAGACTTAAGGAGACACTGTGGGGAGGGGCATTTGTCGGGAACAAATGCTGGGTTCCTGAAGTATTGCATGCCGATGTGTGAACTTGCCAAGAGTCCTTGCATTCCTTTTGGTGTTCTGGACTAATTACCTGGATCTTTTGCTCCCTGAACTCCTTGATTTGCTCTTGTTTTGCCAAATACATTTGGAATTTATTGCCATTCAGCCTCGGTGTAGACAGTGCTGTGCTGGACTAATTGCAGCCAGAGGCTGCTTGAGGTGTGTGTGGGGGTTTGTTATCACTCTGCTCTAGGACTTGTGAGAGGTGGGAGCGTTTGGGGTAATTTGGAGCAATAAAGGGGCGGTTTGAACTGCCACCTGTTTGTGTTATCTCTGTGCCATGCCCTGGGTCATCACAGCATTTGTATGTTCTGCCGCCCCATTAGTACTGTGATGGAAAGCCGAGTTTAACCCCTGGGATGACCAAATAGCCTTAATAAATTCCCTCCAGAACTTTGCAGTGAATTGGACTCCCCTATCTGAAATGATTCTGCAAGGGGCCCCATGTAATCTATAGATGTGCTTAACAAACAGTCTGGCTAATTTCTTTGCTGAGGGGAGACCATTGCATGCAATAAAATGGGGTTGTTTGGAGAATAAATCAAATTGTGTTCCCTCCACTCTACAGGAGTTCTACTATGAAATCCATCCCTATCTCCTCCCAAGGTTGGGATGGTTCTGCCACCAACTGTAGAAATCCTGGGGGAGCTTTTCACATAGTTCGCAATGTCCTTTTTCATCCTTGGCTACCAGAATTGTCTCCTGGCTAAGTGCAATGTCTTTAAGTAGCCAAAATGTCCCCTTGCTTTGAATCATGGCTCTGCTGCAGGACTTGGGTTTGCAGTGTGTTGGAATTTTAGCTTTGACCCTTTCCGAGCCACACCATCTCTCTGGGTTAGATTGTCTTTGTTGCCTTGGTACCAAGGGTCTGTTGAGAGCTTATCTTTCAATTTTTTGGTGACTTGTGATACTGGTTGGGATGGAGGAATTATGACATGAATTATCTCCTCCCTTTTACTGTTGAATTGTGGTTCTCTTTTTCTTTTCTTTTTTCTTTCTTTCTTTCTTTTTTTAATTCGTATTTATATCCCGCCCTTCTCCGGAGACTCAGGGCGGCTTACAGTTTTTGGGATACAACCCAATGAGCTCAGCAATAGCCTTCATTCCATTGTATATGCCTGCTTATTACTAAGCGGCAATTTTTACAAAGTCAACTTATTGCCCCCAACAATCTTGGGTCCTCACTTTACCTACCCCAAGAGGATGGAAGGCTGAGTCAACCTTGAGCCTGGTGGGATTCGAGCCTGTAATAATTACAGGCAGCTGGAGCTAAGTGCTAGGCTATTAACAGCCTGCACCACCAAGGCCCTTTTTGCAAGTAAAAAGGTGTTTATTAATGAATAGCTACAGATTTCAGTAATATTCTTTATTCAGTAATAGTCTTTCTCCATCCTGTTGGTTTGTCATTATCTTGTGGCACATACAGAGCAAGGAAAAGCAATGTATGAGACCCACCAATCTTGTAAGAAGGAACCTCAGCCTTGCAGCTCTAGTTAGGGCTGATCAGAGTTGGAGTTCCACAACTGGAGGCTCTTGTACACTTTGTCAGTTTAATTTTTTTTAATGTTTTATTAGATTTTTATTTTTAAATAAATATCAATATCAGTACATGAACAGTGTGGTCCCTGGGTATAACTTATTTTAATATAAACATCAATAATGATAATTGTAGTTGTTGTATTAATCAAACTTATATAATATTAATATACATGGTTTTTAAGTGGTTATTCAATATTTCAATATTCCATTTTAATGCCAATGATGTTATAAGCATGCATGGTAATATCGTTCACCCTCTAATCTTCCCATCAAATTTTTTACTTATATTCTATTATAAAAAATCATAATATCCTTTTCAACCTCCAATCTTTCCATCTAACTATTGCTTCATATAAAGGTGTATATTCTTGTGTCTATCTCTTTTCAAATTTCTAATCAGGCCATCATTATATTAGAAAAAGTGTGTGTGTGTGTGTGTGTACGTCTTGGTGTATTCGGGTCTTGTCCCATGTAAGATTGAGAGTATCTTGGCCAACACACGAATTATATCTATCTATTCAGAATATTCATGAACTGCATAGTAACTAAGTCAGCCAATGAGGACTGTTTGGAAACTGAAACTGGAAGGAGCCTAGGTGTGGCTCTATATTAAGCTCTGAGTCTTGTCTGAAACTCGAATCAAAACTGAAACTGTTCTCTGCTCTGAACTCTGAAGCTGCTGCTTGTGTTTTGCTTGTGTTATGTTGAAAGAATCTACTGTTGGTATTGTACATTTTACTCATGTTATTAAATATAAAGAAGTTAATCTTGCTGAATCAGTCATCTGTGTGTGCTTTCTGGATTTGAATTTCTGCTGTAAACTATACCTTTCTATCCATCATCTCTCATTCGTTTTAATACTTCAATTCTTATTCATTTTTTGGTTTGCCTCCCATACTCCTCTCTTGGATCTTTATCTCTATCATCATTTGTATCTTCACAATTCAGACTGTATATTTTCCCCATCTTTATCTTCTTACTAAGCTGCCAGGTCTCCAAAATATCCACCCAAGCCTCTATTTCTCTTTCAAAAGTATCTTCCAGTTTATCTGATTCCATTTTTAAATCTATTAAAATGCTTTTCTCTTGGTTTATTTCATCAGTCATTTTTTAAAAATAGTTTTTATTGAAATTAAGCTTTAAAAACATAGAATGTGGTGCTCCTTTAGACATATATCTCAGTCTTTACATTGCAGTGTGTTGGGAACGTAGAGTTTTGACCCTTTCCGAGCCACACCATCTCTCTGGGTTAGATTGTTATATAAGCAAAATATCATCAAACAATATGAACATTTATATACATATATACAGCTATATACATATTTACATTTGATCTTTATATCGATTTCTATCCTAGACATTATGTTGCAATACAGTCTCTTTTTAAATTCTAGTTCACATTTTTTAGACTTCCTTTCATATCCTTCCATACATAGAAATTTTCCCATACTGCATAGAATTCTGAAATATCTCGCTCCTTCAATTCTAATGTCATTCTATCAAACTCAGCGCATTGGAAAATCTTTTCTATTATTGCTTCATCATTCAGTATTCCTTTCAACTTCCATGTTTGGGCAATTAATAATCTTGCAGCTGTAATAACATAAATGATTAGGTAAATATCTTTTTTTTAAATTCTCATTTATTCCAATAAAAAACATTTCTGGTGTATAATTTATTTTTAAATCCAACATTTTTTCTAGCCATTGCTAAAAAATTGCCATATGCGATTCAAGGTTCTGGCACTAACATTCAAAGTCCTTCATGGCATGGGTCCGGGTACTTGTGGGAGCGTCTCCTGCCGATATCAAATACCAATCGCCCTGTGTGAGCACACAGGCTGGGACTCCTCGGGATGCCGTCCGCACAACAATGCCAGCTGGCGGTGCCCCGGGGAAGGGCCTGTTCTGTAGTGGCTCCCGCCTTACGGAACCAACTACCTGTTGAGCTCCGGTTGGCTCCTGATCTCTCCTCTTTCCGGCGTGATCTAAAAACCTGGTTGTTTTTACAGGCTGGGCTGGACTGACCTCCTGGGGGGGAGGGGGGATTTTAATCGGGTTTTTATTGTTATATTTGGCTTGTTAGGTTTAATCTCTTTTTAAATTATTTATTATTCTATGTTTTATCTGTGAGCTGCCCTGAGTCCTTTCGGAGAGTGGCGGCATACAAGTCAAATAAAATAAAATAAAATAAATAAATAAATATTTTGTGCCAGATGTTCTTTCAAACATTTCCAGCATGTAGGTGATTGAAAGCTATACATTTTGGCTAACCTAGCAGGTGGAAGATGCCATCTGTAAAACATCTTAAGCAGGTTTTCTTTGTAGGATGTGGCTAACATAATCTTTTTATTCTGGTCCCAAATTTGCTGCCATTAGTCCAAATTTATGTTATGGCTGAAATTTCTAGCCCAAGTTAACATTGGTTGTTTAACCTGCTCCTCATACATTTTATAATCTAGTCAATAGTTATACAATTTCTTTATTTGTTTCTTCTCTGATCCTAATAATATTTTATCTAATATTATATCTTGACAGTTAATTCCTCATTCTTTTTTATCTCATTCATATCTGGATTGTACT
Source organism: Naja naja (assembly GCA_009733165.1). Taxonomy (NCBI): domain Eukaryota; kingdom Metazoa; phylum Chordata; class Lepidosauria; order Squamata; family Elapidae; genus Naja; species Naja naja. Next base: position 811,124 of record CM019154.1, on the reverse strand, counting down.
TGGAGATATGCCCACCATTCCAACGTTAAACCCTGCTGGTAAAGTTCCAGTCTTTGTTTTAACCTGCCTTCATCTGTTAAAATAAAGTCTGTTAAAATAAAATATGTGATTGCCCTTTTCTGGTTGTAGAAATTCGGATACGATATGGCTTCTAAGGAGGAGAACCAGTTTGGAATTTCCATATAATTTTGCAATCTTATTTTATTCTAAATTAAGATTAGAGCTTGTTGGATTTTGTGCCTCAAAAAATATTGGTGTGTCGTATGGGCCACAAATATGTATGCCAGCCCTGTTGTAAATCATGCTCTTCTAAAAGTAAAAGTCTTTTATTATCCAAATTTATCCAATCCTTAATCCATGTTAAGGCAGCCACTTGATAATACAGTTCCCAATCCAGAAAGCCTAATCCCCCTCTTTGTTTAGTATCTTGTAAATGTTTTAATTTGATTCTTGGTCTCTTACCCTGCCACACAAAATTTAACATTATTTTATTCACATCTTTAAAGAAATTTTTCCCTAATTTAATTGGTATATTTTGGAATAGAAACAAAATTTTAGGTAGTATGTTCATTTTGATAGCCGAAATTCTGCCTATTAATGATAGTTGAAGATTATTCCAATTTTTAAAATCTTTTTTAATTTGTTTCAATAAGTTATCATAATTATCATCCTTAATTGTTGAGCAATGTGCCGAGATATTGATTCCTAAATATTTTATTTTTTGTACTATTTGAATATCTAATAACTTAACAAGGTTTCTCTTTGTTTGCTGGTCATGTTCTTAGTTATGATTTTCATTTTTTCTTTATTTATTTTCAAACCAGCTACTTCTCCATATTCTTCAATATGGAGGAACAATAATTCTAATAATTTTGGACCTGTTTGTTCAGGGTCTTCCAAGAAAAATACTAAGTCATCGGCATATGCTTGGAATTTAAAATTTTTCTTTTTTAATTTCCAATCCTTTAATCTGGACCTCTTGCCTAATTATTCTCGTTAAGACCTCTAATGTATATATGAATAGTAACGGGGACAAAGGGCAGCCTTGTCTTGTACCTTTTTGTATATGAAAGTTACTTGTCAGTTCTCCATTTATTATTATTTTTGCTTCTTGTTGTGTGTATATTGCCATAATTGTTTTTAAAAACTTTTCACCAATATCCATGTGTTTTAACTGTTGTATTATAAAGGGCCAATTTACATTGTCAAAAGTTTTCTGGGCGTAGTCATTATTATTTTTATCATTTTCTCCTTCCCATCTTCTTGCTTTGTTTGCTGGTTTGTCTGTTCTTCTTTTCTTCTGTTCTTTTTGCTATCTCCTCTCTTTCCTGGACTCTTTGATCTTCATTCATCATCAGTTGTAGCATACTTTCTATTTTCCCATATATGCTTTGCATTAGGTACTTTATCTCTGTGATTCTTTTCCATAGTACCCCTAATGCTTTGAAACATCAACGTCATTTCTCTTGAAATCTCACTCCTTTCCCCTCGATGGAGCACCTTGTCTTAATTTAATAAGTCCCGCTCTTATTCAAGTCCAAAAGCAGTCCACTTTTACTCCTCAGAAAGTTCAATAATCATAGTCCTTTATATCTCAGGATTATTATTCAATTCCATTTAAATTATTATCTTTATTGTCAGAGTGCAACATGTGTACAATGAGATTGGCTGAGCTTCCCTTCATGCACCCCCCCAACACAACTCACAGTAAGGACAGAAGTCCCTAACCCAGACCCAATCTTATTACACATTGCACAATGTGCTGGCCCTGCAAGTATATCATACTATGCTGACATGAAGTTATTTTCCGTTCAGAAGTCTGATAGCCCATGGGTAGAAACTGTTCTTCAGCCTGTTGGTGCAGCTGGCTATGCTACGATGGTAGGAGAGTGAAGAAATGCTGACCAGGATGTGAGTCATCCCTGAGAATTTTCCTCTTCTAAGGCAGTGAGCCCTAGCAATGTCATCTAGTGGTATCAGGGAACAGTCCACGATGTTTTGTGCTGTGCTAACCACTTTCTATAATGTCTTTCATCTGTGGCTGTCAAGCCAGCATAGCATACCATAATGCAATATATGAGGATGCTTTCTACTGTGGAGTGGTAAAAGGAGGTCATCAGTTGTTGTTCCACTTTAGTCTTTCTCAAGACCCTAGGGAAATGGAGTCTCTGTTGGGTCTTTCTGGCCACCTGGGTTGTGTTGATTTTCCAGGTAAGATCTTTGCTGAGGTAGACTCCCAGGAATTTAAAGGAGGAAACTCCCTCCACACAGCCCCCCTTGATGTAAAGTGGGGCGGGTTCCTCTCTCTTCTTCCATAAGTCTAACACCATCTCCGTTGTCTTGCTGATGTTTAGGTGCAGGTTGTTTTCTAGGCACCATGAGGATGATTTTTGAACCTCCCCCTGTATGCTGTTTCGTCTTCACCTGTAATGAGACCCAATACAGTAGTATCATCTGCGAACTTAATGATCACAGTGGATGGGTCAGACGATCATGTGTGTACAGTGAGTACAGGTAGGGACCAAGCACACAGCCCTGTGGGGAGCCAGTGCTACGCTTCAGGGAGCTGAATGTGACAGACCCAGCCCTCATTGTTTGTGGTCAGTCCCTCTTTGATCCAGTCACAGATGGAAGAGGGAAAATCAAGTCAGTCAGCTTTTCAATAAGGGTGCTGCAGGATAGTATTGAAGACTGAGTATTATAAGTAGTCCAGGAAGCTTCCACAAGTCAAAAATCACTTTGCTTTACTTAAAAGTCTTCTTTATTCTCATAATAGAGTCTCCCGTAATCATACAGTAGCTAGTTAAAGAACAGTAAGTGTCACCAGTCCTCCAGATGAATGTTGTTTATTCTTCTCATCAAAAGGTATTTTTAAACTTGTAGGAGTCTGGTATATTCCATTCACCAATAGATGGTGCCCTTAGCTTAGGTTTCAGCATTGTTTCAAGTCTTGTAGATTTAATTAATACAAATCTGATTCAATTTATGGAAGCAAAGTCAACTATTCAAATAGATTCAAGTAGATAGTCCAGCATTTTATAATGCCTTTCCAAAACAACACCTGCCCAATTTAAAAGTCCAATTTTTTGTGTTTTAAAAGGTCTTTAGATTTTTTCTCCTTAGTTCCTTTTCTTTCAGGTCTAGGATTTTTCTCTCTATGGTAGTTCGTTGCTTTAAAAGATCATTCTAAGCGTTTCTTTTCATGGATTTTCCTCTTTCTTTTCTTTAAAGTAAGGTCTAAACAGAAAGGAATCTTCTCACCCAGCTTCAATCACTGTTTATCTGCACCACTCCTGCACATTTTTTTGTTGCCTCAGCTGTCCCAGCTTTGTGGCAGCCATGATGGCTGACTCTTTTTGTCAAGGGAGAGAGAAGAGGCCCTGAGTCCAGCAGGAAAGTTGCTGCCTCTCCCCAAACTACAGGGCACCCCTCTTTTCTTCACCAACCCTACAGGGTGGCTTTGGCTCCTTTCGGAGCCCTCCAACAAGGAAAACTTGGCGTGGGAGCTCAGAGACCTGTTCTTCACATCCGATAGCGCCATGACATCAGCCGGAAGTCCAAATTGTGGTTCTCTTGATAAAGCATCAGCCAGTAGATCCCACCCACCCACCGCCGGATGTATTTGAGTTCAAAATTGAAGCATTTGAAGTATTGTGCCCAATGAACTTGTTTTTGGGAGAGTTTTCTGGGTGTCTATAATGCCTCTAAATTTTTATGATCAGTCCAAACCTCAAAAGGCTGTTGACTACCTTCCAGAAATTGTCTCCAGGTGAGCAGTGCCCAACATACTGCATATACTTCCTTTTCCCACACTGCCCATCTTCTATCAGTCTCAGTGAGTTTTCTGGAAATGTAAGTGCATGGCTGTAGAGTTCCACTGACATTCTTTGTAGTAAGACTGCAGTCACAGCCACACCACTTGCATCAGCTTGGATCACAAAAGGTTGTTCTGGGTCTGGGTACTTTAGCACTGGTTTTTCCACGAAATGCTTTTTTAACAGTTCAAATGCTCATTGGCATTCTAAAGTCCATTTTAGAGATTGCCCTGGCTGTGGCTTGGCAGGTCCTCTCCCTGTTTTGAGTAGCTCAGTGATGGGTAGGGCAATCTCTGCAAATGAAGGAGTGAACTGGCAGTAAAAATTTGTGAACCCCAAAAAACTTTGCAGTTGTTTCTGGGTGTGTAGGAGTTGCCAGTCTAAAACTGCTTTTATTTTACCCGGATTCATTTCTATCCCCTGGTTCGATATGCATAAGCCAAGGGAGCCTAAAGCACTTTTGTGAAATTCACATTTTGACAGTTTTACATATAGTTTGGCTGCCAATAATTTATTTAATACTTGCCAAACCAGCTTTACATGTTCTTCTAGGGTTTTGTTGTAGATGAGAAGGTCATCTAGGTAAACAAGAACCCCCTTGTACAGGTGCTCATGCAGAATCTCGTTTATCAATTGCATGAAAACTCAATTCAGAGTGAATGGCATCACCCTGAATGGGAAACTTCCAAAGGGACAATTAAAGGGCTTTCCATTCATCTCCTTCTTTTATCTGCACTTTTTAGTATCCACTCCTAGAGATTGAGTTTAGTAAATACTTTTCCTTTAGCCAAGTACCCCAGCGTATCTTTCATGAGGGGCAAAGGGAAGATATTGTGTATGCACACAGCATTAATTCCTTTAATATCAATGCATAACCCCATCTCCCATATCTTTCTTTTCCTTGAATAACACAGAGGCAGCTACCCTGGATTTTGCTGGCTGTATAAAACCTTTAGCCAGGTTGGTATCAATGTACTCCCTTAGTTCCCTCATTTCTGAGAGTCATGGAACACATTTTTGGTTTAGGTAACTTTTCCCCTTCCACAAATTCTATCGCACAGTCTGAGGGCCAGTTGAGGGGTAGTACACTGCATTCTTCTTCGCTAAAAACTTCTGCTAAGTCTCTGTATTCCCTGGGAATCAAAGGAGTTCCAGGGGGGTTGTTCTGATAATGCTGCTATTGCTTCATTCTGATCGTTTGGGGCTTGCTGCCTGCTAGCCTGTCATATGGTGAGTTTGGAGGTGGTTCAGGGCCAAGTCCTAGTTTGAGTTTCTGATAATCACCTTCCCAAGTAATAGTGGGACACCATTTGTCTAGCAAGGCGAGGCCCAAGATGACTGACCCAGTCATTTTCAGCATTACTATAAAGCAAATCAGCTCCCAGCGCTTTCCCATCTCTAGCTTTAGCTCTTCAGTGACAAGCATGGCTGGATGGCCTCCTATTAGTGATTCATCCACTTGTATAAATTGGATGGGACTTTTTAGAGGTTTTGTATTTATCCCCAACTTTTCTACTATGGTTGGAGTGATGTGGGTGCAGCCCATATATATGTTGGTCCTATGTCCCCATGGGTCGCTGTTCTGGGCACAGTTAATCTTGCTTTTATTAGAAAAGGGCAGATGGCTTCACTTACCATCGGGTCATCTTCTTCACCGTCTGCACTTAGTATTATTGGTGCATCAAGGTCCAGAGTTCCTTCCTCTCCTGTGGTGTCAGAGAGGGGGACCTCCACAGCCAGGCAGACAAATTTTCCTTTCTCAGCTGGCCTTCTGGGAGCCCTTTTCGGCTTGGCTGGAGTGGGTGCTCTCACTTGGGGCACAGGAGTCAGCGCCAAACATTCTGAAGCTCAATGACCCTGTTGTCCACATTGGAAGCATTTGATGGGATTGGTTGCCGTTGCCCTGGGACACTCTTCTATTTGATGAGAGGTAGTACGATGACCAAGTTGTCTTTGGGGCTGTTTCTCTGGTGCGACTTGGCAGTGCTCTCTTATTTCATTATCCATGGCAATGGCCACTCGGTACCATTTGAGGATTCAGTCTCTCATTGCTCTGCATATGCATATTTTTAGCAATTCCTCATCCAGGCATTCTTTGAAGTAGTGCACCAGGATCCGCTTGGGCCAATTGCTTAATCTCCCTGCCAGGCAGCGAAATTCTTTAACTATTTCTTTTGCAGGCCAACCCTTTTGCTTTATCATTTTAATTTCTGCCTCAGCTTCTTGGGCTTGGGAAGAACTCTCGAATCGGGCTTGTAGCGCTCACAGGAAGTCATCTACGTTATCCAACTCTGGGGCACCTTCGTCATGGACTTGGGTACACCAATCAGATGCCTCCTCTTCTAGGTTGTCACTCAGAATGGAGACAATTTCTCTATCATCATGGAACTCATCCCCATGACGGTTGCTGTAGGACCAGGCTCAATTTAGAAAGCAAGCAAGCTTGCTTGCAGTCCCATCGAAAACAGGCTTGAAAGGCAGGGGTGTGTTCACTCTGGCAGGCAGTGGTTGTTGCTGTGGTGCCGGTGCCTGGGCTGGAACCATTTGGCCCTAGTCTCACACCCATCCTTGGCCAGGGAAAAAACACCCATCCTGGGGGTATTTGGTTGGCTGGTGGGAACTGTGGCTGTGGAGGAGGACTGGTTGCTCGGTGATGTCTTTGCTGCCTAGTACGAGTCAGACCCGGTGCCGGAGGACTGGTCACCAGTCCAGGCCCATCTGGGAGGACTTCTTTCGCCAATCAGTTGCGACAACTCCAGGGTTGATCGGCTCAAGGCTCAGGTAGATCAGTCCCTCCAGGGAGGTGTTTACAGCTCTGCTTGATCACAAACTTCCTGCCCAATATTTAGTTGCTCAAATTGGTCGGGTAGTCCCTTGAATGTCTGCCTTCGCACCGCGGTTTGATACTGCCATTCTCCTGTCTCACTTAAATCAATTGCTCCAGTTGATCTCCACTCCAGGATAGTGTCTCTTGATTTTCAGGAAGCAGTGAGGGAACAATCCAGCAGCGAGTCAGGAAGCGCAGCTTGGCCATCAGCTGGATCCCTCCTCCGGGTCCCCAGTTAGCTTGGGTCTTGGACAGATGTCCATCTGGCGTACAATGTCCTATACCAAAGCCGTCACTTTCAGGATCTCCATGGGGATTGGTAGCTTCACACAGGGTCCTTCACAAAGTTTACACTCTCGTGTAACTTTCTTAGGCATCTGTTTCTTCTCCATCTTTCCTGAGTCTTTTCTGCTGCCCGACTAAGTAGATCGGGTAAGCAGCCAGGGGTCAGGACCCTGGATAGCGATCCTCAATGAGGAATCTGAAAAATACTTTTTCTTTAGGAGAGTCAGAATAATGTAACATGTCCCAAGTAACATGTCCCCTGAATAAAAATCCAAGGCATCCATCTTTCTTTAAAGTCTGTTTGTTAGGCACATATCAAATTGGCAAGGACTTGATGTAATTCGGACTCTGGCTAGATTACGGAGTTACACCCAGTAAAAAGCAAAAGTTTGAAACTTCCCCCCAGAGTCACAGTCTCCAATCAATTCTCAGTCCATCAGTCCGGTGACTCCAAACTCCACCTTCCTCCAGCTGCAGGCATCTTCTCTGTTCTCACGGGAAAGCATGCCACCTAGACATAACATTCCCCCTTTATCTCTATAACCCCCCTTTCAACATCTAGAGAGTGGCGAACCTGAAATAGCGTTAAATTCCTTTGCAGAGAGCCTAAAGAAGCTAGGGAAAAAAATAGGCAAAAGCTAGAGTAAAATATGGCTACCCATATGTCATCTTCAGGATCAACATGCTGTTTGCAGGAATCATAGATGAAGAATGCACAACTTTCAAGGCGCATAAATTTCAAACCATTCCAATGAAGAAAAAAATGGATAATATCTGTAGAAGCCCATGGTGTAACATAGAATTGATGAAGTGAAAATAACAAACAAAAAAGGAAAAGAGAGATGTGAGAAACTGTGAAAAATGGATTGAAGTGCCAGATTATTAGGGGAAGGCATATTTGTTCCTAGATTCAAAAAAGAGAGTCATTGAACTACAAAGAAATCTGTATGGCATTGATATAAATGGAAATATTTTATAGCAGACTGTAAAGTGAATTATTTGTAAGCATCCGTAAACAATTCAGTAATTTCCAGAAATTAGCCTGACTATGCCATAAACATAAAGAAACAAGGTAGGCTAAAAGAACCTTCTCATTTTTTGATGAAGTAATTTCTTTAATGGGTTGTGGGAATGCTATAAATTCAATATTTCATGATTTCAAATCTGTAATTGGGTCCTATACCAGCTTAAGATGACACAAAACGTTTTGTCCATTCCCCTAGTCATATGATCATGATAGCATAACAGGGTATACAAGGTAATATTACTAACATAGTACTAAAAGTGTACAGTACTCGGGTCTTTATATTACTGATACACGTAATGGACATTCTTTTACACTGAAACTATAAAAGTACGTGGTAAATGTAATGTGGGATATTAAATTGAAAGAATATAACGACAAGACCACCCAAATAAAGTAATAACAGAGTAACAGTTAGAAAGGATCTTAAAGGTCTTCTAGTCCTGCTCAGGCAGGAAATCCTATACCATTTCAGACAAATGGTTGTCTAATCTCTTCTTAGAGCATTCACAACCTCTGGAGGCAAGTTTTCTGATTATACCATACCATACATTATAATAATACCAGTCTATAAAAATATGGGAATAATCTTAATTTGATTTGCTAGCTCTTCTACTAGCTCTTGCTATCTTGATTTCACATTTAACAAAATATCCCATGACATTTGGCTAGGAAACTTAACATGTGCATGACAAGTGAACACGTAGTTGGGTTCAAAATTATATTCAAAGATAGCTCAAAATTTTTCATCAGTCTGGAGAGAGGTATTTGAATGGGGTCCCACAAGATTCAGTCTTGGATCCAACAGCAATAACAGCAGAAGGTAAATTATTTTTTAGATTGCAACAGAAATACAGTTTTCAAGTCAGGGAAGTAATCATAGTTTATTCTGTTTTGGTAAAATGTCACTTTGATTATTATTTCTTCCATGTCTTGATCAAACTTTAAACTGCCAGAAAGAAGCCACCTTCATAGTTGGCCAAGAATAAGTCATTATTGGTACGTGTTTCTGGTAGAAGCTAATGTATCAGCAGATGGGCCGGGCTCCGTATCTTTCCACATTCACACAGCATGTTGTTATCTGCTAAAAGCCTCCACTTAAGCATATTGGTTTTACTACTTAGACACGCCAACTCTCAAACTATAAGGGAGATCAGGTCCTTCAGCGATATCTTCCTTTAATGTTACTCCTTGCTCAACTGTTTCCCTCATCGTTTAATTCTGTTTTGTTCTGGCATCCCCTCGAGAATGTTTTTCTTGCCATAAAACTGTTTCTAGATCTGAGTTGGTGGACTTTAGGGGCATATATCCACTCAGAGGATGTGGAGGGTCATTCCCTTGCTTAGTTTTCTCAGCATCTGCTGCAACTTCTCTCCTGATCTTAGGTGAGGCAATGCCAGTGAGAATGAGATACAGTTTCTCAATTTGTGTAGGTTTGAAACATCCTGTCACTAAGCGTATTGCTTCCCTGATGGCGATATCAGCTTGTTTCACATGTGCAGAAACTGGACATACTGCAGCAGCAACTCTGCTTCAGAGATGCTTAAGCCAAAGTTGATGTGTGCAACATAGATGGTTGAGTTCCCTATGTGTAGTTTATCAACTTCCTAATGATATTGCTCTTTGAGCTGACTTTAGCTTTAGCGTTCAGGCAATGTATTTAAAGACAGCATCCTGTCGAGTATCACGCCAAGATACTTCGATGTGCTGTAGTTGGTTTCCTTGCCACATAACATCCAATTCTTTCTTTGCATCTCAAATTTGGAGGTGGAAAGGGCACATTTGGGTTTTCTTTGGGCTGGCCTTTAAATTGTTGATGGTGGAGGACTCAGAGTATTATTTAATTTGGTACCAATGGTTAAAGTACAATAAAGAAAGGTCACAAAAGGAATTTAAAAAGAAGAAAAAAGGGAAATAAAATTGGAATACTAGCAAACAGACAGGATGAGGGAGAAGTTGTAGAAATTGAGGAACTGCCAGAAAAAAAGAAGCAAGATTTAGATAGACATCCAGATTAGGATTTATAATTACCTCGATATACTGTAGAAATATATAGAAGTATGCAATAATGAATGATAAAAATGTGTTCCCTTCCTCCTCCCATGCTCACAGAATATTAAACTACAGCACATAGTCTATAAATCCCCTTGATGTTTGCTTTAGATATATATACATATATTAAGTGTCAATATGATATTCTTTTTTATTATTTTTCTTCTTCTCTTTTTACCTGAATTAGTGACCTATAATGATGATATAGCTTTGTTTATTAACATTAATTAAGAACTGTGAGTTAATATAGTTAATATGCTAAAAAAACTGTCAAATTCTATGTGTACATATGGTATTTAGTGTCCTGCGAAGAAAATGATATTGAAAGATGTCAATATAATTTCTATTACAGGAATTTTTGTAAATCTTCTTAACGTTTTGCTTTTTGTAAACTTTTTAATATCTTGAACTTTAATAAAGTATTTTTTAAATAAAAAATAAATGGTTGATGGTGTAATATCATCCTATTCTTGAAGTGCTACCACAAGTTTCCTGCTCCCTCAGCAAAAGCTGACCTTTGTGCAGCCACAGCTGTATGGTCCATCTAGGTGAACAGACCTGTGTGGTCAGGGCCATTCAGTGTCATATAAAATTCTGGTTCTGGAGGAAGCTGTCAATGGCCCTGGTAAGCTTATTATATCCAGTGGTATATTTAACTTGTGTAAGTAATATGCTATGGTTAACAGATATGCTGCAGTTAGATAGATGAAAGTCATTCCATGGCTTTCTTTTGAAACCATCCTCAATATGTTGCGTGAGGTTTTTCCAACTATGAAAATCTTCCTATATCTTTGAATTTCCTGGCTTTTATGGATTTATATTTGATCTTTCATTTTATTTCAGTAATAACTTTTTATATCTGTTCACATTAATGTGCCCTAGACTGTTTTTATTGGCTACATACATGCATAAATAAAATGAAAATGAAAATTCATTTGAATATATTGCAGAAAATTGTGCACATTCCAAATGGAAGACCTCAACTTTAAAATTATTATACTATGCATCACAACACCTGGATTTCTTTTTAAAAGGGAACATCTTAAATAATTTTCATGAACTATTATATGTCGATATTGAATTAATTTTAATTCAGAACTCAGGAGGACTTTGCCATGAAAATTGCAGTCCATGCCAGAACTTCACAATGGAACATGTGAAGTCATTATTAAAATGTCATGTTCTGTGGATCCATTGCTTTTCCTTCATTGAATTTTCCAGAGAAATAGAAAAGCAACCCATGTGCCAGATAAAGTGTAATTAATATTGAAAGGATATGTTTTCACTCTTCTCTATCTTCAATATTCTAAGCTATCTAATAAAAAGTAAATAATTTTCAATAACATATAAACATTACTACATTGAAACAATAAAACATATATCAAGATTCATAACAACATAAAGAAAGAATACAGAATTAAAAAAAGATTGGTGTCTGAACATTGAAAGGATATGCTTTTTATCTTTTTGCATATGAATTTTCTAAGACAATTTGATGTATTTGACATTTTGATTTCAATTGAGAGTCTTGTTAGGGGACACTAGCTTCTGTACTAAGCTTAGTAATAGGGATAGGTAATAGGGTAGACTTAGGTTACAGGGATTATTATTTTTTCAAGAAGGTATGAAACAAAATAAGTAAATGTAACATTAGCATCTAATATTGATGATATTGAAACTATAGTCAAGTCTCTGCATAAATAGCATACTGTAACAGTACTGTGTTTTCTTGCTGTTTTACAGTAAAGCAACAAAATAGGTTGAACTAACAAATTATATCTCAATATTTGATTCTACCACTTAAAACTTGCAAATATTTTTATGCAAAAAATCCCTAACTGGCAAGTCTTATATTCCTCCTTTACATATATTTTTCAGTTTTATCATTCTAACTTCAAAGCATTCCTTTGCCTGTTCAGGAATTACATGTTTTAGGTAGGAATCGTGGGGTGGGGTGGGATAAAAGGTTTTGTTTTATGTATACTTCATTAGCATAGCATTGGCACATATAAATATTACGGAATAGCACCGAGGTAAGAATATATAACACAACAAATTTAAATGATTATAAGGGGTATATAATATAATAATAAGCTAAATTTCAGACTTCAGATAAAGAAACATTTCATTTTTCAGGAAGTAATAATAAAAATAGGTTCTAATGAAACAATTGTTCACAATGCTCAACTTGTATGACCTTGAATTTTAGAGTTAATATAAAAGCAAATCTAAATTAAATAACTAAGCATATTAATCAGAATAATTTAGAAAATTTTGGAAATATTAGCATTGTTTTCTACGACTAGGTGCTGCTTAAGAAAAATGTTTAGCAACCTTTCTATGCATCCATACAGCATAACAAAGAAATAAAATTGAATTAGAAACAATAGCTAAAGAGTTCTTATATTCTTAGGTAATATTTACTTAACCATTTTATTGCTCATGGAATCTGCCAGGTTTTATCGTACTTCCTTCAAGTGATTGTAAGCACCAGGTGGCTATTTAAAGTAAAGCTATTATATTCCCCACTGAAAATAAATAAAAAGTTTAAGGCTTTTCAACTTTTAAGTTTAGTCTATGAGCCAAACCATGTACCTCACAGGAAGGTCGTGATTGATCACCCTTTCTACCTTCCCCAAATGGGCAGCAGTAACTGGATGGGCAGTGCCTCTGGCATGTTTAGAATGAAAGCTGAAAGGGAAGGATTTAATCTTTTTCTTTTATAATGAAAGTTGCTTATACAGTGCACTTTTGGTTTCCTGTCCCAAAACTCTTAGGAAAAGTATAGGTATCAGAAAAGATGATGTGTTCAAAATGCCTTGTAGAATTTGGCCAGTGGTTTAAAAAAAAAAGACAAACAGAACTCAGAATTTCATTTTAGGATTACTGTATCATGCCATTGTTTCATAGAAAAGCTAATGGACTGGTAAATCAGGAGAGATAATAATAGGACTTAGGCAAAATCACTTAGTCTTATGCTCATGGCTGTGCTAAAAATTGAAATAAAATCAAGTAGAAGTAGTAAAGAGAAAGTAATACATGCAGTATGAATTGTGCCCTCACAAGAACCCAGTAAATTCCATGCTGTAAAAACTTTGCTCAAGCTGTCTTCATCTATCTGCTTGAGCAAGAAGGAAACAGTAGAATAGATGTGGCCATTGATATTCCCACTGAATGTCAGAATTTGGCAACCAAAAGGTGCTTTTTCAAGAGTTTGGCATGTTTGTCCCATCAGTTTATGGCCCTACAGTAATGGTAAAGAAGATGGTAGCTGCAGCAAAGATGCATTGATCTTTCTGAATCATTCAGTTTGAGAGTGGTCATAAAAGCTTCTATAGAAGCAAAAACTCTAACGTCCGATCATGTTTCCATCCAGAAATAACTGTTTGGTATTAGAACATGAAATACATCAAAGTTAACATGTCCTAGAATTCCATGGATTTCATAGAATTGTTTACTTAATGTATCAATGATTAATATTTATTTTTAGGGGTGGTTTTCATGTAAGTGAAAAAGTACATATTTATTTATTTATTTATTTATTTATTTATTTATTTATTTATTTAATTTATATCCTCACTTCCCGAATGGGGAACTCGAGGCATACAAAAAGATAAAAATAATTTCTATACAATGTAAAAACAAAAACTCATTCCTATCAATCCAAAACATACACAGAGGAAGGACAAGGTCTCAGTGCCATGCCACCTGACAAAGCCAGGTCTTAACGGCTTTGCGGAAGGCAAGTAGATTTGGGATGGTTCTAATCTCCGCGGGGAGCATATTCCAAAGGGACGGTGCCGCTACAGAGAAGGCCCTAGCCCGTATGATGTTCTTTTTAAGATTACTATCAAATGAAACATTATTTGATTTCCATGGCAATCATTGTGCATAACAGATGCTAAGAGGATCAATACAAGTGGCATTAAATGAAATAAAAATTTTAAAGCAAGCTTTTTCTACCATCCATATTCCTAGATGCAGCCTGGACTTAATTTTTATGTCAATGTTATCCTGACCGACCATTTTGATTATGGAGAAAGTAGACTGTTTCCAGCATTCCATTTCTTTTGAGACTCAGTATTATCAAGCAAGGGAATTCTGTGGAACAATGCAGGTAGTCCTTGACTGACGCCACAGTTGAGCCCAAAATTTGTGTTGCTAAGCTAGATACTTGTTAAATGAGTCTCTCTCTCTCTCTCTCTCTCTCTCTCTCCTCCCCATCTCCCCTCCCCCCTCCCCCTTTCCACTGTTTGAGCCCCTCTGGAGAAATCAAGATTCCAAGTATAACTAAAGTTTAGCTCTCAGATACGTTCAAAGACTTTTGCCTGTTATATCAAAGGAAATACAAGTGTGCTAGAAGAGCAAATGGGGATGGGGAAGGCATGCAATGCTCGATGGGTACAGAGATGAGGCTCACTCCTGGGGCATCTTGTGCGGTATCCCCTTCATCCCTGGCAGTGTCCTGGGATACCTCACTGAATGAACAAGAGGGAAGCAGAGAAATACATTTATCTGAAATTTAAATCATAGGGCACATAACAAGAAACTGCATCAGGGAGAATGCACACCTCTGTTATGACCTATCACTACTTAGTTTCAATATGATCAATTTGATTGAGTGATTCAGTTTCAATCACTCTTTCACAACTTGACTTCTCCCTTGTGGCACTGGCTTTCTTTAACAGCACAACTCAGGAATGATGGGAGCGTAATGCAGTTGCCTCTGGGGGGGCCATCACATCCTTATTCCTTTCCTCCTTCCCCCCTCCTCTGATTCCATCTCCCTTCCCTCCCTCTCTCCATCCTTCCTTCCTTCTTCCTTCTTTCCATCCTTCCTTCCCCCCTCCTCTGGTTTCATCTTCCTTCCTTTAATCCTGTATATTATGGTTTTTTATTGTTAGTATTTTTAAAGAATGCTGTCAACAAAAATAACAGCAGCTGTTGTTTGTGACTGAAGCTATCCTGGGCTGTTACTTACACAAACACACACCTACACCTATTTTTATTCCACTTTCTCTGGGTCCTTGGGAAAGGAATAGCATTTTTCCCATCCTCTTCCTGATTTAATAATCAGGACTTTGCACCGGTGCGAGTTTTAAGCACACATTTTGCACCCAGAAAAAAAAAACAAGATTCAGAAATGTGAACCGGGGGGGGGAGTCCCCTCTGGACTTGGGGGAGTGGAGAGAGAGAGAGAGAGGATTGGGGGGCTACTAGTCTGAGAACTTGGTGTGGTCTGGAGCTGCTGCGTGTTATGCCCATTTGCCTGCAAGCAAGGTCCTTCGCTTTCCCATGGAAAATGCTTTGAAGCTGGTGGGGAGGCAAAGAGCTGGTTGATACCACAAGGGATATCTGCTCCCCTTCACAGCCTTTTAGCTATTATTGTCCCACCTTGCTTCCCTTAAAACAAGGCTAGGGAAGAAAGCCAGGAGGGGGGAATCTAAAGGGGAGGGAAGAAGAGCAGGCAGATCCCTCTCTGAATAGCCTCCTGCCCAGATTTTGACTGATTTCCTCCAATGAACAGACCCCACCCCTTTTGGACTCTGGACCACCAGGGCCTTTATTTGTTTGTTTGTTTGTTTGTTTATTTATTTATTTGACTTGTATGCCGCCCCCTCTCCCGAAAAGGACTCGGGGCAGCTCACAATTAAAACCAGCACAATAAATTAATTATCTAAAATAGAATTAAACTAACCAAGCCAAATTAAACTAAAAACCCATTTATGATTAAGTATAAAAATGAACCCCCCCACCCCCGAGGAGTCAGCACAGCGCAGCCTGCTCAAACAACCAGGTTTTCAAGACGTGGCGGAAGGTGCGGAGGTCAGGGGCCAGGTGGAGCCCCAGAGGTAGATGGTTCCACCGAGCGGGAGCCGCCAAAGAGTAGGCCCTCCCCCGCGTCACCATCAAACGACACTGGGTCGCAGATGGCATGCCGAGGAGCCCCTGCCTGTGAGCTCGTACAGGCGGTTGGTATTCGATGGCGGCAGTAGACGTTCCTGTAGATAGCCTGGACCCATGTCTCGTAGGACTTTGAATGTCAATACCAGAACCTTGAATCTCATTCGGAGGGCAACCGGTAGCCAATGCAGGCCACGCAGGAGGGGTGTAACATGGGAGTGCCGGAAAGCTCCCATCACAACCCATGCGGCCACATTTCGCACCAGCTGAAGCTGATGGTATGCAAGGGCAGTCCTAGATAGAGAGCGTTGCAGTAGTCGAGCCGAGAGGTGACAAGTGCCTGAGTGACTGTGCGCAGGGCATCTCGGTCCAGGTATGGGCGTAACTGGTGAACCAGCCGGACCTGGGCAAAGGCCACCCTGGCCACGGCTCCCACCTGCTCCTCTAACCTGAGCTGTGAGTCCAGGAGGACCCCCAGATTCTGTGCCCTATCCATGGGGGGCAACACTTCTCCCCCCATGACCAAAGATGGAATCTCCTGACTGGCCGAGATGTCTGTATGCACAACCACTCTGTCTTAGCCGGATTGAGCCAAAGCATGTTTCTGTCCATCCAGATCCGTACCGCATCCAGACAACAGGACATCACGGAGAGGGCATCACTGATGTGGCCTGGGGTGGAGATGTATAACTGCGTATCATCAGCGTACTGATGATACTTCACCCCGAAGCCACGGATGATCTTGCCCAGCGGTTTCATATAGATGTTGAACAGGAGGGGTGAGAGGACTGACCCTGGGGGACCCCACAAATGAGAGCCCTTGGCGTCGACCTCTGCCCCCCTGCCAACACTGATTGCGAGCGTCCCGAGAGGAAGGAGGCGAACCACTGCAACACAGTGCCTCCCACTCCCAGCCCCCCGAGACGCTGCAATAGGATACCATGGTCAATGGTATTGAATGCCGCTGAGAGATCTAACAGGACCAGGACAGAGGAAAATCCCCTGTCCCGAGCCCTCAGGAGATCATCAATCAGTGCAACCAATGCCGTCTCTGTGATATACCCGGGCCGGAAGCCCGATTGGTATTTTCCCCATTTATTGGAAGAAATTGGGTTTTTATTGGGTTCCCCCCGCCCCATGCCAAAAGGAAAGCCAGTCGGGCTTCTCCTCCTAGAATGCCCCCTTCCCTTCCCCTGCTCCCTGTTCCCTTCCCCCTACCCCCCACTCAATCCCACTTTGGGGAGAGGAGAGCACACTGGAAGTGTGTGTTGGGGTGATGTCAGAGCGTGCCTTCTGACCCTCCGGTGCTTGGCCAGCAACTCTACATGCTCCTCCAGGCCCAGCTTGCTGAGGAGGAAAGCCCTACTGCCTCCCCATGCCCCCAGCTATCGTTGCCTGGCTCCCTCAAAGGCACAGCGCATTTCAAAGGTGGTAGCTTATGTCTGGAGGTGCTGAACAGTGTCCTGTTGCAAGAGCCAGGCCAGGCCTCTCCACCGTCTGACTCACTAGTAGGGGTGCTTCTCCCAGGCCAACCATCCCTGCTCCTGCTGGGCTTTCATGTTTGGTGCTCGGCCAGGGGAGGAGAGCACTTCCCCACTCCTTCTTTCTCTTGGGCCCGCCAATGAGGGAGAAGGAAGGCCAGGCCTGGGGGTGCCCCCCACCCCACAAGATCTACCCCCACTGTTCTCACCCAGCCCTCTTTGCTGGCGGCAACAGCAAATATACCATGGCGAAGGAGGAATTCTGTTGTTGCGCAAAGCAAGTATAGCTGCGACAGGGCAACAGCTCTTTCATCCCTCTGCTGCAACAAGGTGACGGAGCTGCAGCAGGGGGATGAAAGAGCTGCATGCAGCTCCAGAGCTGCGTGTTGCTGACACCGAGTCTAGTGCCTGCAATTTTCTTGGCAAGGTTTTTTGGAAGTGGCTTGCCATTGCTTGCTTCCTAGGGCTGAGAGAGAGTGTCCATAACCAGTCATCCAAGTGCTTTGTGTCTAAGGTGGGACTAGAACTCAGAGTCTCTCAGTTTCTAGTCTGATGCTTTATCCACCACACCAGTAGTCTCCAATCTTTCTGGCACCGGGGACTGGTTTGTGGAAGACAAATTTTCCACAATCCTGGGGGAGGATGATTTCATGCACAACTTAGATAGCAATAGCACTTAAACTTATATACCACTTTGCAGTGATTTACAGCCCTCTCTAAGTGGTTTACAGAGTCAGCCTATTGCCCCAAACATATCATGGCTTTGTGTCCTCTTTTGCCCTTTATCCTCGGCAACTGGATGAGTGATTTCAACCTTAGATAGGCACTGTGATTTACAGATGGTTTACAGAGTCAGCCTATTGCCAAACAATCTGGGTCCTCTTTTGCCCAGTGAGTCAACCTTGAGGCTGTGAGATTTGATCTGCCAAATTTCAGTCAGCCAGCAGTCAGCAGAAATAGTGCTGCGTTGTAACCACTGTGCCATCATGGCTCAGTGATCCCACACCTACGCAGATGAAGCTTCACTTGCTTGCCTGCCGTTTGCATGGCCTAGTTCCTAACAGGCTACAGACTGATACTAGTTTACGGATTGGGGATCACTGCACTATACTACACTGACTCTACTCTTCTTCAAAGTAATTGCATGCAAAGCTTTTTATTATTATTTTATTGATCCCTTCAGATTCTTTGTTGAATTCTCACTACAGTAAATTTGATACTATCAGATTATTTTCCATGTGAAATGGAAGCAACACTGTTACAATACTTTTACTTTTGGATGCATCCTGGATTTCCTTTTTATTTCAAGTTCATTGGGAGCATTTTGAAAAATGGATCTGAATGTTATATATTTATTTTGAAGTCTAAAAATATCAGTTACAAAGATTCTGTGGAATAATTAAGAGTTTTGATATTTCTGGTTTCTTTCCACACAGATATTCTTTTCAATGTTTCCTTCTTTTTTCAGAATTATTTTGCCATTCTTTGATAAACATGTTATGAAGACAAACAACGACAGTCACAGGGACAATTTTGTTAATTTAAAAAATAGGAGGAAGAAGAGACTAGTTGTTATATAGGATATATTTTTAGAAACAGAACTACCCATTGGTCTCTGTTGTCTTTTGTTTTTTACTATTTTATACTTTATTTTGCCTCTGTTAATTTTTCCTGATATATTTTGGAATATGTGTAGATTACTTCAAATTTTTAATTTAGCCTTTGTGTTAGATATTGTCCGTAAAATTTAGAATTTTAAGAGTTGAAGAATTCCTTATGGATTTGCTAAAGTATAGTTGCTAAATATTTCTTCACTACTAATGCATACATTATGTGTACTAAGCAGGGGTCACCAACCTTTTGGACCTCAGGGACCACCAAACTCACAATTTTAAATCCCAGGGACCACTAACTGGTTCTGTGGGTGTGGCCTAATTTGTGGGTGTGGCTTGGTGATCATGTGACTGGCTGGGCATGGCTTGTATGTAAATATTATAAATATTTATATAAATATTGATTTATTTTATAAAAAAAGTACAACTTTTACCCAAAATCAGGCAAAGCAGGCAGGCAGATTGAGTTGCTCACAGAATCATTCAGTGATCTATCTATCTGCTATAGGCTAGCTCAGTCTGTCACATAAAATTTGCTTGCTGTGAGTCTGCACTGAATAATAGAACCTTCAGTCCTAAGGGAGGTTTGGCTGTGCTTAAAAGCAGAGCCGAAGATCTAAAGACTAGTTAGAAAGCAAGAACTCCAACCATTTCCTGCTTCCTAGCTAATTTAAATCTCCCAGCACAGCAGAACAGCTGATAGTTGGAAAAATAGCAATTTAGCAGACAAGTTTGCCCGGTCAGGAGTGAGTGGGTGGGGAGGGTTCCTGCGGGTCATGTGGGTGGGCGCAGCCTTGTGCTTCTGCGCAGCCTGGATTAATTGCTTTGGGAGGGTGCTCTGGGGATGAGATTTCTCTGCGGCCCACCAAAATTTTCTCGCAGCCCACCAGTGGGTCATGGCCTGCGGCCTACTGGTGGGCAACCACTGTACTAAAGAACTGAGTAAAAATAAAACAAGTGGTTATGGATGTGTCTTTGAAAGCTTATAATATAATGCACGTTTGCTAAATGACGATTCTTCTATGTAAGGAAATCCATTTTGAATTACAAAATTAATATGTTTATAAATGTTTTACTCAACTGTTGTGATCTATTGAGCAAGATACAAAATTGGGGATTTTAAAAATGAATGCTTCATTTAAGTGAAACAGAATAGCTTCTTCACAACTGATCTACTTTTTGTCCAGTATATACAAAAGATGCAAATCTGCTAGTCTTTTACTTTGTCAGATTGAATTCAAGTTAGGAAATGGCCCACGAAGTGGAACCTTGCTAATTCACTTTTCTTAACATACAGGTTACATTTCAAACCTGTAAGAAGCAATCTTCTTGCTTCTCTGATTTCTCTTAAAGCTACTTGTTTGTGACAGAGTGAATTCACACTTCTAGTTTAGGGTGCATGGTGGAGTATTGCATTCATTTTTTTATTGTGGTCACAGAGTAGGGCTAATGTATCAGTATTGCTAGATCTCAGACTGTTGAAAGGCAATTGATTAGGTGTTGAGTATAAACAGCAGTGATTAAATGTATCTGCAGGCCAAACCCTGACATTCCATATGTGTATCCTGATGTCAGATGTAAGGCACCAGGGACTTAGTTCTATGGAGAGAGGTTTTTCTATGGATTGGACGGGGTGTGGTTTCACATGCTGCCTGCATTCCGTGGATGGAGCTTCGCCTGTTTGCTCAGCCCAGTTTGTGGCATGTTGCAGGTTGGGGACCCCTGGTTTACATCATGGCCACATGCCATTGGTCTTCCCTTGCCCTCTGCAATTGTGTATAGCAGGGGTATCAAACTGATTTTCTTCAAGGTCGGATCAGCATTGTACTTCTCCTCTGTGGGCAGGCCAAGGGGAGGGAGAGAGATGGAATGGATGCTTCCTGCAGCACCCTGCCGGCCAAAACGGGGCACGGAGGGGCCTTGTGTGCCCCCTGTGCCCTATTTTTAGCCTAGATGGCCTCTTGCAGCACCCTGCTGGCCAAAATAGGGCACAGGACGGCATGTGTAGCTCCCTATGTTCTGTTTTGGCTGCCAGAGGCACTGCGGGCTGGTCCTTTGCTATTTCCAGGCCGGCCTCATGGCCAGATTTAAGCATCCCACCAGCCGGATCAAGCCTGAGGGGCTTGAGTTTGATACCCCTGGTCTACAGAGACAATTCCTTTAATCACTGTTACTTAGAATTATTGTATATGCTTTGTCAGAGCGTTTGCAGTGTGACTACTATTATGAGACAACCCAGGAGCAAACACAGCACACAGAGGCTTAGATAGTGGTTTATCTATAAGACAGTTACATACAGAAATACACATGGTAGGCAAAATACTTTACAAGTAATCTTTCTTCTTAACTCAGAGAACTCTGCAATGAATACCAGACACAAGGAGAGAGAACACACCCTCTAATGGCTGCCTTTATATAAGCACCTCTTAAAGGCTAGAACCCATCCCTAGTCTTAAAAGGAAATACCCATGCTATGCTGATTCATTCTCATTGCATCATCCTATATTGCATCAGCTTCACTGCTGGTCAGTTCTTAAATCTCAAGACCTTAACATGCTTTGCACAGTAAATAAAAATAATTACAGATTTATCCCAGTTAATAAATGCTATTCATGTCAGAGTTTAAGGCACCAGTTTTGAATGTACTGTACTTGTGGAAAAATATATTAATAGGTATTGATATGGAACACCAATGGAGAATGAGGTGAATAAAGGTATATCCTCCCACACCCCGACACCTGCCTTTCCTTTCTAGCCCACTTCTTTTGTGTCCGCTGGTTGTCACCTGTGTGCATCATCCCCGGCCTCCATTTTGCTGTCAGAAGCCTTCAGGAAAGGTCATCGCAGCCAAGAAACAAGCTCCGGATTGATGTGCGTGTTGCCCCCAGTCTCCATTTTGCCATCAGAAGCCTTCAGGAAAGGCCTCTGATGATAAAATGGAGGCCAGGGGGTGCTGCATGCATCAATCCGGAGCTTGTTTCTTAGCTGCAGAGGCCAGGGGGCGCTGTGCACAGGCAGTGGCAAGTGGCTGCAGAAGTGCACATGGCCCCCTGCTGGGCAGGGCTGTCAGTGCTGCTGCCACAAGATGAGACATTGAAAAAGACATCCCCTGAAAATAAGACTTAATGCCTCTTCTGGAGGAAAAAACGTAAATAAATAAGACCGGGACTTATTTTCAGGGAAACACGGTAGGTGAAGCACTCTTTACTTCTACAGTTTCAGAGTAACTCTCAAATATCTCAGGCATCCTTACTTGTCAAGAAAAAAAGTTTGCTTGCTTTTCATGGTGATAGCTAAATAATTTTTGATAGATATTTTATGAATTGCCTAAATCAAATTTTGATTGGGGGAACAGCCAAGCATTTTAGCTCTCTGCACTGCTTTTTTGTTGGTGGTTTTAGTCTGATTTCATATTGTTTTCATGCTGATGCTGTTTTTATTAGTTTTAATTATATGCAGTTTTTAAAATCCTTTATTAATACATTTGTTTATAACTATGTAATTTAATTGTTTAATTTAATTGTTACTCCATCAGGTAACTAAACTTATTAGTGTTTAAACTATAGTAAATAAGAGGAGACAGAAAAATGATTAATATCCAGATATTGAGGTTGGCTATTATGCTCATAGGGTTGACTTTTCAAGCTCATATCACTTTCATTCTATTGATTGATTGATGGATTGATTGATTGTTTAAATGATTTCCAACTCCAGTTGTCTATGGTTAACTAACCAGAAACTAACTTCCTGGGTAGATTCTAAGAGATTTTACACACCTCCAGTTCACAGAGAATTGATTGGGAATAAACGTGCACCAGTAGAATACCATTATGACATTAGTCCTAGGAAGCATATGTTCTACCTTCCTTCTAATTTCATGGACCAGCATAATGGACACAATTTACGAATGTTTCCTGATTTTGATCAGTAAATTTGTATTCCTCCAGAGTTTAAAGAGAAATAGAAAGATGGTTTATTTTATGTGCTTGCCAAAACAGCAGCGATTCTTCTCTCTGCATAGCTGAAATAATGTTCTCTCTCTTCAATAATGTAGACACTGTTGCTAATCAGAACCTGAAGCCAAAGGGGTAGAATCTTTGTTCTTGTATGTGTGTGTTTACACACATAAACAAACTGAATTAAACTGGTAAAGAACACCCTGCTCTCACTCACTGTGCATATGATTGCCATTGTGATATGACGTCTTCATGCAAAATATTACTTTTGTGCTCATATATCATATAAGGTGTCCCACCTTTATGGTATGTGATAAAAACCCACTCACTAAGTGAATAAAACCCATCTCTTGAGTGTTTCAAAGTAAAAAATCACTTAACACCATCCATTCCTCTTTTCCTAGCTACAATAATATTTTCAGTAATTGCAAAAAATGAATTAATGAACAATTTCACTGCATGCTAATAGTCCTTCTATGAATTTAACCTTTTTTTGTAATTTTTTGCAAACCTAATTTTTTTCAATGAATAATAGAAAAAGTCATTCTATAAATTGTGATCTGAGAACTTTCTAATAGATGAATGACACTAATCAATTTTTTTTCCAGCAGTCTGTATAATGAGATTCACCATCTGCTGAAGTTACTTTTTGAAAACGATAAGTATTATTTTAGGACATTCTTAATTTATAAAAAAATCATACAACTTTAAAGAAACAACATCATGTATCCTGAAACTATTGTAAAATATATAGATTTATCAAGTTGATCTAGTAGAAATTCAGCATCTACAAAAACAAAAATTTGAAAATTAATCAATTTTGCTTGACTTAAAACTCATTGCACTCCAGCTGCACAGATGTAATTATCCGTATTCCTGGTTTTCTTTGGATGATGGCAGGTGAAAGAAATCTCTGGTGAGTGAAGAAACAAAAATGTGGGCTGCAAGTTGCTTGAACTCAATCTTTGTAGTGCTAGATCTAGAAGTGATTTATTAAAGCTGCTAAAGCCTATAGACCATACATCACCTTCCTGGTTGGCTTTGTTGGCACCTTGTCACATTCTTGTGGGCTTGAGGAATTCATTGTTCTTGTTTGAACTGATAAGAACAAAAAAAAAGGGATTTTCTGCCTGAGACCTTGGGAAAAGTAGAAGGGGTGGAATGTTGACATGAGCAGCAGAGCTGTGCTTTCCCAAGCCTTTCAGTGATTTTTTTTAGTAAACAGAAGACCACCAATCTTAGGTGTTTTCAGTTTCACCCTTAATAAAAGGGTGTTTTCCTTGGTGAAAAGGACAGGTTAATATAAACACATTTTCTTTAGCATGATAAAACAAAGAACAATTACGTTGATTCTTTTTCAGGTCTGGAGGTTGTAGGGCAGCCCAAGACTTGTTCTGTTATGGAGACAAAAGGGAAGAAAGAGATAAAACTAGCAACCTAATAAGTCAAATTGGTCAAATAAATCTCCAATCTACTTTCAGGATGGTTTTTCTATCAACTTTAATTAATTCAGACCCTTATCTTCCAAACATTTAATTAGAATGTTAAAAATAAAATGTCTATTGATTTGAGGTAATCTCTAAAATTCATACATATCCATATGCAGAGAAAGAGAAGAGAAGGAAAGAAAAAAATTATTTTGTCTGTTATCCTGGGTAAAATAGCAATATTATTTTAACTTACATACTGTTCACAGTGCTTTACGGCCCTCTCTAAGCAGTTTAGAGAGTCAGCGTATTGCCCCCCACAATCTGGGTCCTCATTTTACCAACCTCGGAAGGACGGAAGGCTCTAATGGAGAGGGTTAGGGCCATTTGATACAAAGCTTTGGTAAAATGTGTCTACAAATAATTGCTCTACTTTTAATTTCTTCTATAATGTAGAATCATTTACTGAGAGCATGGACATCTTGTGAAGCCATGACATGTTTAATCATGATTTGTTACAACTACTAATTTACACAGCACACTAAGTATTATTACAGTGGGATAAGTTCATATACCACATTAAGCAAAAACAAAATAAATAAATAAATCACATGATATTTTGGATAAAGCCAGCCTCAGTTATGTTTTCATTTTTCCTACTGTATACTTATTTTTAGGAGGCATTCAGGCTTATGTGATAGCAAATAAACAGAAAACAAAAACACAGGTTTTTGAAAAGGAGTTTTGTCTCCACTTATAGATTAATTGTCATGGCTTGAAGTAATCAACATTTAAGATAAGGATTCTAGACTAACTGTGTTTTATGTTTAGCCTACAGCAAACTGTAGTAGTTAAATGATCAACACTTGTCATTGTTACTTATCAGGGCTTAAAGAAAGCTTTACATTTTGACTTCATTAAAGGTAAGAAACAGGCCAGAAGGAAAGCAATAAGAATAATAGGAAGGGTCAAAAGGTTACACAAGAGAACAGTCTGTTTCTAGGCATGGCTACTATGTCATATCCAGACCTTCACAAATTACTCAACTATGTAACAGTAGCATTATAAACTTAACAATTTACAGGATTAAAAAATATATTAAAAGGTCAAATGCCATTTTGTATTCTGCATCATCCTAGATATAAAAGGCCTTATTCTTGCATTTTGCATTAATTTATGAACCTTTTATTTTAATAAACTACCACAGCCTATTTATGTACTGTACTTTACAATTTTTAAGTTAGAATCTCAACTTTTTCCACATGCATACTTTATATATGCTAAATTCTAATTAATCTGTATGAAATATTCTTAAGCGTGTGCCAATATTAAACATGTAAGAGCTTCCTTTTGATTTTTTTTTGTTTGCTTTTAATTGTACATAGCCCTGAATCATTTTAAGAGAACAGCTACATAAATCAACTAAATAAATAAACAAATTGGAAAGATTATCAATAGCAACGTTTGTCTTGCAGCCTCAAGCTGTCACAGTGAGGGGTATTTCTGGAAGACTTTATAACCATAAATGTTGCAAGTCTGCCTACTCAGAGCAGTATTGAATAGATACATTCAAACACAGTACACAGCACCTGTTAAGCTTCTAAAAATTCAGTATTCATTTATTCAGGAAGGGTTGACTTTTTGCATAAAGACTGATGTTTAGCTAAAAATAAAAAAAATACAACTAGTGAAATTTCTCTGCTGAAAACTAGTGTCTCTTTTTCACTTTTTGATTTACAGTGTTTCACAATATGTGCTTGTCTATAAATTGTTCCTAAGTAGTGGAGGTGCTAAAATAAATTGAAATCTGTCGTTATCATGAAAAATAATTGAAATATCAAATGTTTTCTAAACTCTCTTTAGATACTTAAAAATGCCCTGCAATAATTCTAGACTGAATTTCAATCACATGTAATAATGTTGATTCCTTCATTGAAGGAGTATGGTATAAGTGGAAGACTGTGGAGGGGTAGTGACACCTGCAGGATCCTGCTGTTTTTATCAGACTGAAGAAGGGCTTCTGGAGTTCCGTGCTGATTGGCTGTCTAATGCAATAGGAAAGGGGCAAGCCTGCGGTTTTACAATGATGCTTTTTGCCAGTTGACTCTTCTTGCTGTCTCTGTGGAAAGCACTATACAAGAGGCAAGAAACTTAAGCAAGTTCTGCAATGGTGAAAATACATCTATAAGTTATGTGCCAAGTTTAAAATAAAAAGCAGTGGTGGTCAATTGGTTATTTTCCATCAAGTCACTGTTGAATCTTAGCAACCCTATAGACATACCTCCTCAAGAATGATCTGTCCCCATCCTGACCCTTCAGGTTTTTTAGTGGTACATTGATTGCCACCACAGTTAGGTCCATCCATCTTCTTGCCTGTTCTTGTAATCTTCTCTTTCCTTTGATTTAACCCAGTAATATTGACTTCCCAAGGGCATGGATCATCATACAACGTGCTCAACATATGATAATTTGAACCTGGTCATTTAAGCCTTAAGTGACTCCCCCAATGATCCACTAGTTTTCTTTCTTGGCTATTTTTTTTGAGAATCTTGGATATTTTCAAAAGTGTCATTCTTTCTATCATGCTTGTCCCAAGTTTAAATTTCACTTCTAGCAGTACACAAGGAAAATTATTGCCTACATGATTCTGATCTTTGTAAGTATAAACATATCACCATCCTTTCCAGGGCCTTCATTAGCACCTACCAAATACTAAGTATATTTCTTAACTGCAGATTCCTCGACTTTTATTATACAATCCTAAAAAGGAAAACTGTTTATCACTTCAATATCTTAATTGTCAATGGCTGGTTGTTGAATATAAGAATAAATTAGCACATTAGTTTGATTATCTTTATATTTAATTGTAGACCCATATTTAACTGTGTCCCTTGACTTTTGTTGTAAGACCCTCCACATCATTTGCATTTTTGGCTTTCATAGTACTACATCAACACAGGACAAGTTATTGATACTCATCTTTTTCAAATTCTGCATCCTTCTATATATATTCATCATATAGGTTGAATAAGGGGAGAGTATACTCTCTTATATCACACCGTTACCAACTTAGATCCAGTGTGCTTTACCACGTTCTATTTGGATTGTGGGTTCCTGAGTTGTTTTGGAGTTCCATGTTCTAAGTACATTCCAAGCATGACATGATCAACACAATAAAAGGTCTTTCTGTATTTGATGAAGCACATGCAGGTAGCCTTCTACTTACAACCATTCATTTAGTGACTGTTGAAAGTTACATCTGCACTGAAAAAAAATCACTGATGACCATTTTTCAAACTTACGATCATTGAAGCATCCCATGGTCACATGATCAAAATTTGGATGCTTGGCAGCTGGTTCATATTTATGATGGTTGCAGTGTCCTGAGGGTCCCATGATCCCTCTTTGCAGCCTTCTGGCAAACAAAGTCAATGGGAAGCCAGATTCACTTTACAAACTGTGTTACCAACTTAACAATGGCAGTAATTCACTTAACAACTGAGGCACGGTAGGTCATAAAATCCACTTAACTATCTCACTTATCAATATAAATTTTGGGATCAATTGTGGTCATAAGTGAGGACTGCCTGTGTTGACTTTTCCTTTACATATAGGGCTCCTTTATTTATAGGGTTCTAATCTATGTAGAATGATACTTAGCATTATTTTGCAAGCATGTGTAATTAAGGATATTGTGCAGTAGTTTGTACATTCTCTTAAGCCTCCTTTTTTGGTCACTTTGTGATTATATGGGCAGTAAATAAACAAATAAATAAGTAGGAACATAAACTGAACCTTTCAAATGTTTTTGAAAATGTTCTGACTTGGTAATGCCTAGAATCCTGATCTGACTTCATCTTTTAGTATTTAGAGGTTGTGCTGAAGAAGCAATTAGCTTTTAGTAGTCCATCTCTGTTTGATTTTCAGAGAATTAACTGCTCTTTGCTTGTTGACATCCTTTAGCATATCAAATTGAGTACAGAATTCTTTTGGAAAATGTTTCTTCATTGCAAATACAATGGTAGTGATAGTTAAATGACTAGTAATATATAATTGTGTGTAATTTTTTCTATATAATTAAGCCGAAGAAACCCAAACATGCTTGAATGTGTGTTTAGGAATATTTCCCCAAAACTGCAAGGTGTCTTCACATTCCAGCTTTTGTTCTTTGTTTTTCACACAGTTTCTTGTTAAAAAGAAGATTTATCAGTAAAAATCTCAGTAAGGTTGGCAGCTTGGATGCTCTTCTCTCTTCTTCATTTTCCCTCTTCCTGTCAGAGCTGTTTCTGCTTTCTAACATTGAACTTAAACTTGGCAGTCTGTCACTGCACTCTGCTGGAAATACTCTGAGCCAGAAAAGACTTCTTTCCATCTCCTAGTTGGCTTTTACAAAGCCATGTGTGAAGACTGAGCTGATAATCTTTGAGTTGTCAGGAACATGACTAACTAAATATGTATTTTTGCTTGTCAGAAATAACAATTCAGAGTTTTGAATGTATAGGCTGGAGACAGAGTTTTTAGCAGGAAGGATAAATAAAATAAACAGCTACCTTCACAAAAGTAAATACTCACTATCTTCTCCATAACAGTACCAGTATATAAGAATGTAATGTAATGTAAATACACAACAACAGTAACATTAGTGGATAGGTAGTGATCAAGTTTCCTAGGCATGTGTAACAGTTTATAAGGGAATGACAGAGTTTTAAGTTTATCATAGGCAACATTATTTTCTATTTTTAAAATGGAGAGAGAGAGGGTTGTTTCTAATGATGATGGTATTTATCAGGTTAACTTACTCCAGATTAAGGAATAACATTTACTAGGTTTTACTTGGGAGTCTCAGCTCAGTTTCATTTGTTCACACTGAGAAATTTGTTATTGCCAGAAAATAACTGAATTTTTAAGGCTCTGGGTGACTGCTTATAGGCAAAACAAAACTTCCTCTAACTCTCTCCCCAAATTCCACAGATAAGACCTTTTCTGCAGATTAAGCACCGCTCTAGCTACATGTAGCATATATACATATATAAAAACCAGGTGTCATGAGTGAAAGCAACCTCATGGACATAAATTAATTTAAAGGTCAACTTTATAGCAGCAGGCAAATGCTGTTGTATTTTTCAGCATTTGTTTGAACTAGTTATATGCTGTCAAAGAAAAGCAGAAAACGCTTAGGAAGGAATGTTTGTTTTATCATGGTTGACCAAAAGTATTCCAGTGGTTATAAACAATGTAGACAGCTAATGATGGGAGGTGCCACTTACTCAATCTGAAACTCATTCATAAACCTTTGACACTGACTTAAGGTCACTACAGATAAAGAGAGAAGCATTTCCCAGGGAAAAGTACCATAACTTGTATATTATTTTAGTGGGAAAAAGTGCACAAAAGAAAAGCAGAGCAACATTTTATATTGACTTTAGAAGTTGAAATCTGTTTTGCCATCCATGCAGGACACAATTCATGTGGAAGTTTTTTTACTTTTAGAGGACGTAGCAAGGCCCTTAAAAACACATCTGTTAATACTTTAAAGACTGTGTTTTTGATGAGGGGGTATTTCTAAAAATGCATATCAGAAGGAGACAGACAGGTTTACTGTGAACTTTACCTTTAGAAGGAGGACATCTTATAAAAAGGATATAAAACAGTTAACTTTTAAAGCAACCACTTGTAAGGTGATATATAACACCATCACCCTCATATGATGCAGTAATCTGGCATGATAAGGCCTGTACCACGTGCCTTCGGTAGGCCTAAATTGGTTCAGAAATCTACATCTAGTTTGCCTCATTCCCTATGCAGCAGTGATGGGGTTCAAATTTTTTTACTACTGGTTCTGTGGGCGTGGCTTGGTGGGCATGGCAGGGGATGGATACTGCAAAATCCCATCCCCTCCCCCACCCCACTAACCTGCTTTCCAGCTCCGTTCTCCTGTGCAGGGCAACAAAAGAAGACGCAGCCAATCAGCAGGGACTCGGGAGGCAGAGAATAGATGGGGGTGGGGCGAGTCAGAGGTGGTATTTGCCGGTTCTACGAACTACTCAGCATTTCCACTACCGGTTCTCCAGAACTGGTCAGGACTTGCTGAATACCAACGCTGCTATGCAGTATATTTTGAAAGCACTCTTCACTTGAAAGAAGAATAGCATTTTTATTACTGTTGCATTAGTAATTTTCCTGCTTAGAACAGGCATTTAAATGCCTTGCCACGTTTCTTAGATTAAACATGAATGGTGCTTTAAAATTTTATTCCTGTTTCCTAGCATCTGGGAAATACCTACACTATGCCTGGATCATCTCCTTCATAGTCATTGTATCAAAAAACTAAAGGCTTGCAAGATACCCAGTTGCCTTTTAATTAAGAAAAGCTAATATTTATTTTGAGGAAAAACCATTCCGACTGGTGTTTTTTGATGAAAGGAACCAATTATATTATACTGCATATCTTTTTCTTTCTAGTTCTGTGTATTTAGAAATATGTACATTGTTGTATCAACTACTAAAGGTCTATTTAGGGGAAAAATTATAATGAGCCTATATTTCATAAATTATTTGGTATCACTGAGTCTCTCTGTGTGTGTGTGTGTCTCTCTCTCTCACACACACAGACACAGACTCCTTTCAGCAGAAGGTTGCTTTCTGTATATTCATGTAGTGTATTTACTTTGCATGTCCTTCATACTGTAGGTATTGCACCCAAAAAGTATAGATAGCCAAATGCTATTGATTCTTGTATTCCTACGCGGTTATACTTTTCTTTCTCCACCCAGAGGTAATTACAATGCAAAGGTATATGGTATCTATAAAAGACAACCTTTTAAATTTTTATTATATTGTAGCATGTAATTTTTCTACAGAATTGTTGTATTAGTCAGATGGAAGGAAGGAAAGAAAAGGTATCCCTGCGGATTTTACTTTGCTACTCCTTGCTGACTTCTCTCCATTTTGAGGCCGTGAGCCAGTGCTGTCTGAAGACATTTCACTTATGCTGGTCATGTGGCCAGCATAACATTACAGGCCGCTGCTTCTTCCCCATTGAAGTGGTACCTGATTTTCTACTCACATTTGCATGCTTTCAAACTGCTAGGTGGGCTAAGACAAATAGCAGCATAGAAATTAAATTAATCTCACTCAGCTAGAGAAAGGGGGGGCGGCGGGGAAAGAGAATAGTGTGTCTCTGTGTAAGTGTGTTTCCTGGCCTTTTAGTTGCTTATATTAGCGTCCTGTACTATCTTTCTTGTTTTTGCCAACTGGCTTGGAGCCATTTTTTTTCTGTTAATGCTCAAACAGCCAGCAGCTACAGCAAGAGGGGGAAGCCCTTACTCAAATATTTGTAGCTGCTCTGCCATTGACTGCAATGAAATGTGTAGTAGACGCAGCAACAAAAACAAATCAGTTCTTTGAATCAGCTGGTCAAAGTAGAAACATATTGAAAATAATAAAAAATTCTAATCAAAGGTAAGCATTTTTAAGTTTAATTCATATAATTTTAGCAGGGAGAATTATAAAAACAATGCATTGGTTGAAAACAAAGCAGTTTGATCCAAGTTTTAAATTAGTATTTAAAGTGCTAGGAAAATAACTATTATTTAAATATATTCTCTTTTCTAGTTTGTGGCATTTTCTGGACTTTTAAAAGTGTTTACTAACCACTGGATTAGGCAATTAATTAAACAGCTATCCCTGTTTATAGCTCAATAGATTCTTTATAATAAGCTGCTCAAAAAAAATAAAGGAACACTTAAACAACACAATGTACAGTAGTTGAATGTGCTGACAACAAAAATCACACAAAACTTAACAATGGAAATCAAATGCAATGTGGCGTTGGTGGATGGAGCGAGACATGATGTCCCAGATGTGCTCAATTGGATTCAGGTCTGGGGAATGGGCAGGCCAGTCCATAGCATCAATGCCTTCATCTTGCAGGAGCTGCTGACACACTCCAGCCACATGAGGTCTAGCATTGTTGTGCATTAGGAGGAACCCAGGGCCAACCGCACCAGCATATGGTCTCACAAGGGGTCTGAGGATCTCATCTCGGTGCCTAATGGCAGTCAGGCTACCTCTGGTGAGCACATGGAGGGCTGTGCGGCCCTCCAAAGAAATGCCACCCCACACCATTACTGACCCACTGCCAAACCAGTCATGCTGGAGGATGTTGCAGGCAGCAGAACATTCTCCACCTCATCTCCAGACCCTGTCACATCTGTCACATGTGCTCAGTGTGAACCTCCTTTCATGTGTGAACAGCACAGGGCACCAGTGGCAAATTTGCCAATCTTGGTGTTCTCTGGCAAATGCCAAGCGTCCTGCACAGTGTTAGGCTGTAAGCACAACCCCCACCTGTGGACGTCGGGCCCTCATACCACCCTCATGGAGTCTGTTTCTGACCGTTTGAGCAGACACATGCACATTTGTGGCCCACTGGAGGTCATTGTGCAGGGCTCTGGCAGGGCTCCTCCTGTTCCTCCTTGCACAAAGGCGGAGGTAGCGGTCCTGCTGCTGAGTTGTTGCCCTCCTATGGCCTCCTCCACGTCTCCTGATGTACTGGCCTGTCTCCTGGTAGCGCCTCCATGCTCTGGACACTACGCTGACAGACACAGCAAACCTTCTTGCCACAGTTCACATTGATGTGCCATCCTGGATGAGCTGCACTACCTGAGCCACTTGTGTGGGTTGTAGACTCCGTCTCATGCTACCACTAGAGTGAACGCACCGCCAGCATTCACAAGTGACCAAACCATCAGCCAGAAAGCATAGGAACTGAGAAGTGGTCTGTGGTCACCACCTGCAGAACCACACCTTTATTGGGGATGTCTTGCTAATTGCCTATAATTTCCACCTGTTGCCTCTTCCATTTGCACAACAGCATGTGGAATTGATTGTTAATCTGTGTTGCTACCTAAGTGGACAGTTTGATTTCACGGAAGTGTGATTGACTTGGAGTGACATTGTGTTGTTTAAGTGTTCCCTTTATTTTTTTGAGCAGTGTCTATTGGATCATAGTCCGGAAGAGGCAAGGGTTTCTTTGATTTAATTTTATTTCGGCTTCTGCTTTTATGTATCCAGCATACTCTCTAAATAATTAACATGAATATCAATGCTATAATTGAAAGAAAATCTAATGAGATAAACCTTGTTAACACAAATTACATGCCTTTCCTATCCCATGCTGTTTGACAGGTTGCTCTCAAAACAAAGAAGTTTTAAAAGGAGTTTCTTATGTATCAGAGTTGTAGAATCAGGCAGTAGCAGAAAAACACCATAAACCCTTTAAAGGAGCAGCTTTTCTTGTTTTTGAAAACAAGAGTAGTCTACTCCAAATTTTCCATATGTATGCAGAAGAATGTGTCAGTCTTCCATATTACAGGAAAATTAGTAATCTATGGGTTAGGGCAACTTTAAAAAAAACTGACCAGGGCAAGATACCAAGGATGAGTTTTTAGGTTTTTAGTCTAATGAACTTTTATTTTGGTTTCACCAATTCTCCATGGGAATTACATTGAATAAGCTTTGGATCATGTGGACAATTTGAAATCCTTGACTTAATCTCAAAGTGTTTTTACTGGCAATCAGTTTAATCTTCTGGCATAAACCAGAAATCTATCTTTCCTTAAGAAGGAAAAATACAAATGAATAAAAAAGAGGAAAGAAGAAAAAAGAGATTAACTTTGGCTCACAAGATTGTATTGCCCCTAATAGTTAAAATCAAGCTGATTTTGATGGAAAAAAGATGACTTTGGTCTTGGACTGAATACCAGAAGGAATTAATCTAACATATCAGCTCTCTTGTATTTACAATACATAAATACCATATCCTATTCATGAGAATTTCACATAGGATTTTCTTCTGCTTTGGGGGAGGGGGGAATATATAAATCTGAATGTGGAAGAAAAAGAGTTACTATTAAATTCTGATTATCTTTTAAACCAGGCTGAGTTTTAAAGTATTAGAATAATTAAAGTGCTGTTGTTCATTGTTCAGTCGCTAAGATGTGTCTGATCTCCACGCCCCGTGGCCCAGGCTCCCCTGTCCTCCACCGTCTCTGGAGTTTGCCCAAATTTATGTTCATTGTGTTGATGACAACTATCTAACCATCTCATCTTCTTCTGGCCCTTTTCCTTTTGCCCTCAGTCTCATTAAGTAGCCAAAGTACTTGAGCTTCAGCTTCAGTATCTGTCCTTCCAAAGAACAGCCAGGACTGATTTCTTTTTTGGTTTGATTTGAACTCCTTGCAATCCAAGAGAATCTCAAGAGTCAATTCAAAAGCATTAACTCTTCAGCCACCTTATGGTCCAACTCTCATAGCCATACATTACTACTGGGAAAACCACACCTGACTTTATGGACCTTTGTCAGCAGAATGATGTCTCTGCTTTTTAATATGCTGTTTAGGTTTGCCTTGGAGCAAAGCTTCTTTTAATTTCATAGCTGCAGTCAACATCTTCAGTGATCTTGGAGCCCAAGACAATAAAATCTGCCACTCCTTTGATTTCTTCCCCTTCTATTTGCCAGGAAACGATGGAACTGGGTGCCATGATCTTCATTTTTTTAATGTTGAGTTTCAAGCCAACTTTTGCACTCTCCTCTTTCCCCATCATCAAAAGGCACTTTAGTTCCTCTTCACTTTCTGCCATCAAAGTGGTATCATCTGCACATCAAGGTTGTCGATATTTCTTCCAGCAACCTTAACTCCAGTTTATGATTCACTCAGCCTGGCATTTTGCACAAGTACTCTATATATAAGTTAAATAAGCAGGGTGACAAAGTTGTTGTACTACTTTTCTGACATTGTAAGTCGCTCAGAGAGTGCTTTAAAGAACTATGGGGCAGTATATGAGTTATAGAGCCTCGGTGGCGCAGTGGTTAGAGTGCAGTACTGCAAGCTACTCCTACTGCAATTTGGCAGATCGAATCCCACCAGGCTCAAGGTTGACTCAGCCTTCCATCCTTACGAGGTGGGTAAAATGAGGACCCAAATTGTTGGGGGCAAGAGGCTGACTCTGTAAACCGCTTTGAGAAGTCTGTAAAGCACTATAAAGTGGTATATAAGTCTAAGTGCTATTGCTATATAAGTCTAAGTGCTATTGCTATTTCTCCATAAACCAGCAAATGTTAGCAGTTTGATCTCTAATTTCTCTGCCTCTTCAAAATCCAGCTGCTAGCTTTTGGTTCACATACTGCCTAACTTGTAGGATTTTGAGCATAATCTTGCTAGCTTGTGAAATGAGCGAAATCATACAATAGTTTGAATATTCTTTGGTATTTCCCTTCTTTGGGATTGGAACATAAATTGAACTTTTCCAATCCTGTGGCCACTGTTGAGTTTTCCAAATTTGCTGGCATATTGAATGCCATTGTAATGACCTGGAGCTTGGCACACAGGTAACATAGGCAGCTGGCAATTCAAACCACCCCTTTAATGCTCCAAATTTCCCCAAAGCTCTCATGTTTCTGGCAAGTCCCAGAACAAAGTGATGACACACACACACACACACCTCTAGCAGCCTCTGGCTGCAAATAGTCCAGTCCAATGCTGTGAGCGCAATGGCTGCAAAGCAAGAAATCCAGCAGGGCAAGTCGAGGAGTCCAGGAAGCAAAGGAGGAAGGCAAATAATGCAGAAATCCAGAAAGAATGCAAGGAATCCAGGAAAAATCAAACATTTGCACTCAACGCTCCATGAGTTCAGCCTTTGTTCCCAACAAGGCCCCTTCCCACCGCATCTTCATAAGTCTCAGTGCCCAGGTGTGCCTTGTGAGGAGGGGAGGGGCACTCTCCTCCTGAGTAATCAGGTCAGTCTGCACGAGGATCAAGAGGGATGGTCCTTGCTCATCACATGAGCTCTCTAGCCTCTCTTGGTCATCCTGCCCCCGCTTCCTCCCTGCCTACAAACCATCCCAATCCTGAAAGGTCCTGGCCTGACAGGCTCCTCCCTATTTTCCTCCGAAGGCAACAAAGCCCCTCGGTCTCTGTCAGCTCCAAATCTGGCTCGTCTTCCTTTGTAGATTCAGGCTCCGACAGGAACATGACAGCAGCACTTTAATCGCATCATCTTTTAGGATTTCAAACAGCTTAGCTGGAATATCGTCACCTCCACTAGCTTTGCTGTTGTTAGTGCAACACCCATTTGACTTTGCACTCCAGGGTGTCTGGGTTGAGGTCAGCGATCACACCCTTGTGGTTTTCAGGGATAT
The DNA here is from genome assembly GCA_009733165.1 of Naja naja. Classification (NCBI taxonomy): domain Eukaryota; kingdom Metazoa; phylum Chordata; class Lepidosauria; order Squamata; family Elapidae; genus Naja; species Naja naja. The sequence continues at coordinate 774,538 of CM019154.1, read as the reverse complement.
TAAAATCTTTCTTGTATAGTTCTTCTTCTGTGTATCCCTGCCCCCCCCCTTAATCTCTTCTGTTTATGTTGTTCTCCCATGAGCTGCTCAGAGCATCCAGAAGTGGGAGGTGCTTCAGTCTGAGTCCGTCTAGGCTGGGCTAAATCTTGTGGAACGCTCCTCCTCCTCCTCCTCCTCCATGGGACTCCTTCCCAACGTTTCCCCAGTTTTGGCTCAGCCTCGTGTGAGCTAAGCTATGCTTGTTCTTCTCTCTCTCTGCTCCTTGGCCGAAACAGGAAGCTTTTTTCAATTTCAGGTTTGCTTGGAGACTTCGTTGGTTGTTCTCACATACAGCCCATTGCTAGCGCAGCTTCATTTGCGCCCACGTTAGTGGGAGGCTGCGGCCGTTCTGTGCCCCCCCACCTGACCGTACTACCCCGCCATTCCGAATTCCGCGCTTCGCCCATTGAGGCTTTTTTCCCCAACGGCACAGAGTTCTCCCTTCATTTCCTTAGCCTGGTGTCGTATCCTTTCCCCCTCAGAACGGCATTGAAAGGGGGTGTTAATTCAAGGCTTGATCCTTCACACACACACACACACACACACACACCCAGGACTGTCTAGCGATGTTCCCTATTCGGGTGGAATTTTGCTGTGGGCAAAGCACGCCAAAACCTCCTAACGGCTGGCCGCCATTTTATGGTTAGCGTTCTTCCTATCATTGCAACAGACTGTGGGTGGTAATTATTACTTGCCTCAGAGGAGGCTCTCTCAAGACCTCCGGAGGTCCTACAACCTCATAATTTTTTTTTTTTAATTACATTTATATGCCGCCCTTCTCCGAAGACTCAGGGCGGCTCACAATTTTTGGAGCACAATCCAATGTGCTCAGCAATAGCCTTCATTCCATTGTATATGCCTGCTTATTACTAAGCGGCATTTTTACAAGGTCAGCTAATTGCCCAACCAATCTTGGGTCCTCAATTTACCTACCCCGAGAGGATGGAAGGCTGAGTCAACCTTGAGCCTGGTGGGATTCGGCCTACAGTAGTTGTAGACAGCTGGATCTTAAGAGCAGGCATTTACAGCCTGAGCCACCAAAGCTCTTAATTGCACATTATTGAGGCTTAACTGGCTTATAAAATTCTGTTGTTGGCTAACCCCCACAGTCAGCCAGCCCATCGGCACAACAGCGTGCACCCAGGCCAGTGTCTGCCTGTGCAGGGAAGCCGTTGAGGGCCTCACATTGCCTCTGGCCCTTCTGGCATTCTATTGGATCCTAATTGGCTATTAATTGGACACTGATTACCAACTATATCAAATATATATACTAAGCAATTTAATATTACTTATTTAATAACTTAATAATTATAATAGGAATAATACTAGTAATTGTATTATCCCTTTGATACGACACAATTAATTTTTTACTGTAAATATTTGTGTGTGTGTGTGTGTGTGTGTGTGTGTGTGTATAAAAGAGGGGGTTTAAACTTGCAGGGCACCCTGTCTGGTGGTGTCAGGTCCCTGGGCGTGCCAACTGCCATCTTGTAATTTGTACATATATATGCAGATATATCTGTGTAGACTTATATTCCTGGAATATCAAATATATCTTAATTCGAAATGGCTGGTGGTAGTAATACTCAAGCCCCAAAGGCCAAGTCCAAGTCTAAACATACATCCAAACACACCAAGGGCCCCTCCAAGCCTCAGAAAGGGATGCCAACCGGCGCCACAAGGCGTTAGAGAAACAGATTGATAAATGTACAAAAGGAGCACAGAAGACCTCTTTTTCTCACCCACCTTGCAGCCCGAGACCGTCTACCTCTTCTCACCTCCCTCCTCCTCTAGATCTCTCCATCTCCTCCAGGCGTAGTTTGGCTCCTCCAGACCCTCGAGCCCATGTTTCCGCTATATCTACCACGAGACAAATACCAGAAGCCATGTTTACCCCCACGGCTGTGGGCCTTTGCCAAGAGGACTCTCTTCCAGAGGAGGTCGCAGACTGGACGAGGACGTGGATGGAACTGGCCATACGACAGGGAATCGCTGCAGGCTTGCAAGTTCCATCCACGTCCTTGTCCGGTCTGGGACCTCCTCTGGAAGAGAGTCCTCTTGGCAAAGGCCCACAGCCGTGGGGGTAAACGTGGCTTCTGGTGTTCGTCTCGTGGTAGATATAGCGGAAACATGGGCCATACGACAGGGAATCGCTGCAGGCTTGCAACAAGCAGTTCTCACCAGGAACCATCCAAATTTGACTGATTATGACATTCAATCAATACGATCCTCTACCAGGTCAGATCAACACTTTCCTCAGGTACAGTGTCAGGGAGAGGTGTCCCTCCCGGGGCCACTTTTGGAGGAAGAGGAGGAGGAAGCTGAAGGGTTGGAACAAGTCAGCTTTTTAGAGCAAGTAGAGTCAGGATCAGCAATTAACAGCGATCCTGCTCTTTTGGAGGTGGACCCCTCTGAAAGGGGCATATCCGAGGACAAAGGTTTGATTCCAGACCAACCTATATTTATGGGCTTATTCCGCCCTCAATTATTCAGATCCATTCTCTTTAAGGCAAAAAACACGGTGAAACTAGACAAGTCGGGCCCTCACCTACACCTTTTCCCTCTCAAGGGGAATCAGAGGATCTGATCTTCAACCAACCAGTGGTTGAAGCAGATGTGATCCCAGTTCCCCACATGTTTTCAGACCTGGTTCGAAAGCAGTGGGCATCTGCATCAGTATATCTGGCTCCAACTGGTTATCATAGAAAATGTTTTAATTTGGCTCCCGAGTTCTCAAATTTGCTGACCACTCCAGAGGTAGACGAGCCCATAGTTAGCTTAGCTTCTCTGTCATCCATCCCCAGCGAAGCTCTGGAAGCCTTAAAACCGGAGGACAAACGAGCCGAATTGGTCTTACACAGGGCTCATCAATCTGATGCGTGGGCCATCAGAGTGGCCACGGTCGCTTCCTTTGTTACTCGTTCCTTCCTCAGATGGCTTTGACACCTAAGGGAACAAATTCCAAATTCCAATGTCAGAGCTCACCAAGACATTGCTAAACTCATAGCTGCCACAGAATTTTCTGCGGATGCAACCTACCACACTGTAAAGCTTTCAGCCAGGTCCATTACCTCTCATGTCTCGGCAAGACACTTTCTTTGTTTGAAACACTGGCAAGCGGACATCAAACACAAAGCCAAATTGGCCTCCTCTCCCATTACTGGAGACAGATTATTCGGTCCTGCTCTTCATCCATTACTTATTGAAACCCACAACAAAAAGAAAATCCTGCCTTCCCTTTTTTGGAAGTCAGACCCCAGACATTCCCAGTCCCTTCGTAGAACTTCCTTTTGTCCCTTCATCCAGAATCCTTTCAACCCCAGATACCAAAGGACCCCTCCCTTTTGCAAGGGACAGCAGTCAGAGAGGTCCGAATTTGGGGATAGAAGCAGGAGGGGCGGTCAATCCAAGCGGCCCTTTTGAGGGTCTGGGGGCTGCCCTTTCAGGCGTCCCAAATAACCCCATGGCCGCGACTCCCATTGGTGGCCGCCTAAGGTTCTTTGCGGACCAATGGGACTCTTCCACATCTGATTCTTGGGTCAGAGACACGATCAGGTTTGGTCTAGCTCTGGAGTTTCTCTCCACTTCTTCTTTGCCTACCCTCTTTCCAGAGATGCAGTTAAACATACTCTCATGGAAACAGCTATACAACACCTTCTGGACATCAATGCCATTAGGCCAGTTCTGGCCGAACAATGAGGTCAGGGTTTTTATTCTCATTTGTTCGTTGTCCCAAAGAGTTTGGGGGGATGGAGAGCGATTTTAGACCTCAAACAGCTTAACCGTTACCTGATATACCGCAAACTTAAGATGCATACTCTTCAATCCATTCTCCTTAGCATCAGACAAGAAGGTGTCCTGACGTCAATAGACCTGACAGAGGCATACCTGCACATCACTATTCGGCCTTCCCATTCAAAGTTTTTACGTTTCTGTTACAATAACCTTCACTTTCAATATGTTGCTCTGCCCTTTGGACTGGCCTCTGCCCCGAGGTCCTTTACAAAGATCCTGGCAGCCTTAGCTGCTCACCTGAGAAACTTTCCCATTCGACTCCAATGCTACCTCGATGACAGTTTAATCATGTCATCCTCAGTTCTTAGCTCAGTTTCAGACACCCAGGCCACATTACTGTCCCTTCAACAACACGGGTTCTCCATTAATTGGAAAAAGAGTCATTTAACACCTTTGACTCGATTGATCCACCTAGGGACAATCATAGATACAGAGGCAGGTGAAGTCTTCCTATCTCCAGATAGACACTCCAGCATTCAAAAATTAATTAAGGAGATTAGATCCTCTAGGAGGGTTCCTCTAGCTCAACTGTCAAAACTATTAGGCAAAATGATTTCCTGTATTTCTATTGTTCCCTGGGCACGACTCCATAGTAGATCCCTCCAGTGGTTCCTGCTTCCGTTCCAGCAGTCCGGGTGCAGCAATTCCACGTACAGAGTCAAAGTCCCATTGCCAGTTCTCACCTCCTTCCACTGGTGGATCAAGCCAGTCATCAACAGGGGCTGTCCTTTCTAGGAACCACATCGAATTACCATCACGACGAACGCCAGCCTGTTTGGATGGGGCGCCCATCTACAATCATTCACAGCTCAGGGCCGATGGTCATCCATAGAGCAGTCGTGCAGCATAAACTGGCTAGAACTTTGGGCAGTACACCTGACCCTTCGCAGCTTTCTCCCACAGGTACGCAATCAGCACATTTTAATTCTGACTGACAACATGACAGCCAAAGCGCACATCAACAAACAAGGGGGCACACAGTCAAAACATCTGATGCGCCAGGCAGAGTGGTTATGCCGTTGGGCAGAGAACAGTCTGCTTTCCATCAGAGCAGAACACATATCAGGTCTATCGAATACGCAGGCGGACTGGCTAAGCAGGGCCACGATAGACCCATCCGAATGGCGTCTACACCCGACCCTATTTCAGGAGGCGATACTCAGATTTGGCCAACCGGTAGTAGATTTATTCACCTCCCCGCTCAACTCCCAGCTCCCGAGGTTCTTTTCCCGTTATCCCTCACAGGGAGCGGAAGACTTCAACACTCTCCAATGTCATTGGCCCCTGGGCCTTCTGTACTCTTTTCCGCCCCTTCCTATAATTCCCAAGGTCATCCAGAAGCTTCTGGAGGAGAGGGCGAACTGCTGCTTGTTGCTCCATTCTGGCCCAGAGGGGCATGGTTTGCAGACCTCCGCAGCCCATTGTCTTCAATTCCATGACGGATTCCTCCAGGCAAGGTGGTGTTGATCCAGGGTCGCCTCCAACACCTGGACCCTCAATGGTTCCATCTAACCATCTGGAGGTTGAGCGGCAACATCTGAGGAGCAAACAGTTGTCCAGTAAGATCATTGCCACCATTCAGGCCGCTAGACGTCCTTCAACAACTCAAATATACAATGCCACGTGGCATAATTTCTGCACATGGTGTGCTAAGGCTAAAGTTAATCCCACTTCTCCATCAGTGGCTCAAATCCTAGAATTTTTGCAGGGAGGACTCAACAAGGGCCTGTCGCCCAATACATTGAGAAGGCAGGTCGCTGCCCTGGCTTCCGTTCTTTCTTTTGAGGGTTGCTCTTCTATTTACCATCACCCCCGCATATGCAGTTTTATTCGGGGTGCCACTAGCCTACATCCACCGGCGATTCACTGTTATCCGACTTGGGACCTTAACAAGGTACTGGTTGTGCTCACCAAGCGTCCTTTTGAACCATTGAGATCCACGACTCTTCAGATTCTCTCATATAAGGTTGTTTTTCTTATTGCAATAACTTCGACTCACCGTATTTCAGAACTCGCGGCCTTGTCTATCAGACAGGATCTCTGTGTTTTTCATCCTGATAGAGTGGTTCTTCGACTGGACCCCACATTTATGCCAAAGGTTAGCTCAGTCTTTCACAGGTCTCAAGAACCCATACTCCCTACTTTCTGCGCCTGACCTCACCATGACTTTGAACATCAATGGCACTGCCTCAATGTGAGGCGAGCATTGCGGATTTACCTTAAATGTACAGAGCCTTTCAGGAAGACGGAGGCATTGTTTGTCTCGTTCCAACCACACTCTCAAGGTAGCAAGGACTTTTCATCCACGATTGGCTGCTGGCTCCAAGCAGCGATCGCTAAGTCCTATCAGTCTCAATCCTTACAGGTCCCAGAAGGCATCACTGCTGATTCAACTAGAAGCGCCGCAACCATGGCTGCATGGGCCACGCAAGCTCCAGTTACTGAAATTTGTCAAGCACCGACCTGGGCCTCTCCATTGCCCTTTATTCGACACTATAAAATTGATGTGTTCGCTTCTGCTGATGCCTCCTTTGGCAGGAGAGTCTTACAACGTGTGCACATAGATCGGGACAGGGTTCTACCCCAGATGGAGTCCCTCCCGTAGGACAGGCCAAGCTTTGGTATATCCCACTTCTGGATGCTCTGAGCAGCTCATGGGAGAAAGGGTGTTGGTACTTACCTGACATGCCTGTTCTCTTTGAGCTGTGAAGAGCATCCAGCCCCACCCATTTTCCATCTGGTGGGGCCCTGTTCCGGCCAAAGAGTCATTAGGTCATTAGGAATGAGAGGTGTCGTACTCTTGTCTTCGCCAAAACTGGGGAACGTTGGGAAGGAGTCCCGTGGAGGAGGAGCGTTCCACAAGATTTAGCCCAGCCTAGACGAACTCAGACTGAAGCACCTCCCACTTCTGGATGCTCTGAGCAGCTCAAAGAGAACGGGCGTGTCAGGTAAGTACCAATGCCCTTTCTCTACCATTCTTGTACTTTATCATTCTTATCTTTGCAGTTAAAATGAAAAGAAAGTGTAAAAGATTTAAACTAAAATGTAAAAAATTGAATTATAAAAATATAATTTTAAATGTATTCATTGAAATTAAAATTGTTTTAGTTTAATTGCCCACTGAAGTTAATTAGACTTCTGCTTTACAACTCTACAAACATTCATTACATTATAATGAGACTGATTCTCTTCTCTCCAGAGCAGGGGTGGTGAACAAGTTTGACACAAAGAGCCACAATTTCAAACTGTGCGAGTCAGAGAGCCACACCACGCTCGCTGGCTCGTGCAGTTGTTTCCGAGGGATGGGAGACGGATGACGCAGCCGGGGCGGGACTACGCGCTAAATCTCTCCTCAGAGATCCCTCCTCAGAAGCAGCATAACAAAATCCAAACTTGGCAAAGAGCCACAGTATACAAAATAATATAATATAATAATAATATAATAATATAAGAGGCAAAGAGCCGCATTCATTTTGGCCGGAAGCCGCAGGCGGCTCGAGAGCCGCGTGTTCGCCACCCCTGCTCCAGAGTATTTCAATAGCAGCCAGCAAATAATTTTGAATTAAAATTTTAAACTAAAGGTATGCATATATTTAACAGATTTGAATAGCTATTTATTAAGTCAAAGCATCATCTTTTTGTATTGTTTTGTTGAAGGCCCTGAGTCAGACAAATTCAGGGGGTTTGGTTTTTTTGAGAAGGTGAAATTGGTTGCTAAGGTTTTTTTTTTTAATATTGCGAAATGTTAAATTCTAACAAGTTAAAAAAGTCTGAACTTCCTTTAATGTAGGGGTTTCTATGTAACAGAAATATGTCTTTGGAGAATCTGCATGATTCTTTTACCAAAGTTAGGAATGGTTACTCATGAACACGAAATACCTTAGATGTCTTGTATACAGATAGTCTTAGACTTAAAACCATTCATTTAGTGACCATTAAAAGTTATAGTGGCTCTGAAAAAAAAGACTAATGACTATATTTCACACTTGTAATCATTGTAGCATCCCCATGGTCATGCAACCACCTTTTGATAAGTAAAGTCAATGGAGAAGCCAGATTCATTTAATACCTGTGTTACTAACTTAAAAACTGCAAGGATTCACTAAACAGCTGTAGCAAGAAATGTTTTAAAGTGGGGCAAAATCACTTAATAACTGTATTGCTTAGCAACAGAAATTTTGGGCTCAATTGTGGATAAAAGCTTTGGACTTTGACTTTTTAAAGGCAGGGTTAATTAATTGGTGCTGCCAAATTATATTTAACTGATAGTATTTCTTTGTGTTCTATTGTTATCTATGTTCATTGGAATGCATCTTTCTGTGATTACTAGATACTATATGACCCAAGTTTCCAATATGTGACAAGCTAAAAGATCCATTAAACATGAAGACACTTGCAATGATTATTCAGAGAATTGATTTCATCTTGATATTGTAATTATATTTTTTGTGCTCTTTCTGGATTTCTTCCCCCGACCCCCCAAGTTAACGGTATAGTAGTTTCCATTTTTGAAATGAATGAAAATTTGTGATGGTTCCCTCCAGGTTGCCATTTTGGGATGGTCCGTGACAGTTATAGATAATGGACCTGTAAGAACCAAGTTAGAATTGCTCCAACATCAGCAGTAGATTACTTGACATAAATTATGGACTGTATTTTGGTCACAGGAAAGAGTTCTGTATAAGTACTTAAATCGGGTTTACTATGAGGCTATTAGCTGAGACAATAAAAATAAATCAGGCTGGTTAGCATTTTAGGGAAAGAGGATTTTTGAGAATAGTTTGTTTGCCATTAATGTTTAAAGCAAATTATGTGGTTCATTTTAATTTACAGGTGGATCTTAAAACATAAAACTTTGCACTTGTGGTTATTTTAGATTGCTTTTTTTGCAAATGGACAGATGGTTCTGTAGAAGGAAAGACATGTTGAACATACATTGTTTTATATGTAAAAATCAAAAACAATTTGCCCTATTTCTAGTTTAATCTAAAACTTCAGATTTTCTGTGTATTTAGACAACACTGTTCTCTTTGAGAACACATTAGTAGGTTAAACTGAGAGAAAATATAGGCATTCCCTTTCATTCTTCCTGGAATGCAACCATGACCAGAAGGGGTTATTAAGAGTATTACATTTCCATATTCCTAGCTTTTCAAAAGGATTGCAAAAGGTAATTTGCAGGAAGTAGCCAAATCTTTTTGTCAGCCTGCAAAGTGAGCTGGATAATCATTCACAGCAACTTCTCCACTTCCTTGACTTTGAATAAGTTGTACATTATTCTTTATATTCTGTCTCAGACTGACTTAGTGTTCACCAAGTGTGGATATGGTGAACTAAAAATAGTTTTACAATTGTTCCAATAGAAGAGAATATTGCCTCCATCTTTCTTCCTGTTGCAGCAGTATAATCACCAAACTAGTTTATATCCTACAAATGCTTATTATATTGCCATGACTAATACAGTCTTCTTTTTTCTTGTAGCGTAGACTGAGATACTTTTATCACTGGGGGAAGGTTTACTATGTTTAGTTATTCAAGAAGGAATTTTGAGAAATGAAGGCTTTATCTAGAGCACAGGTTCCAAACTCATGGCATCACGTTGCCATCACGTGACATATTGCAATGTTTTTCCATTCACGGAGCTGGGGTGGGCATGGCCTGTGCATGATACATCAGGCCCGTGGGCTGCCAGTTTGACACTGCCGATCTGGAGATGGAAGAGAAATAGCTATTGTTACAGCTCTTGATTCCTTCTACCCTGCATACAACTGCAACACAGTATCTTTCATATGCATCCTTACCTTATCTGAGACAAAGCTGTGAATTTCCTTATAAAGTAAAAGATGCCTCCATCCATATTTATAATTTTTCTTTTTTTCATTACTTTCTCTTTAGAAAAATTGTGCAGCAATTCTTACGGAAATCACAGAATTAATGACAGCAGGTTATATGAATCAGTACTATGCATACATATAGTATCCATATCTATACATACTTGTCAGTAGATATAAGATTTCTGATATAAAATGGGAATAAGAAGTGGGAGTTCCAATACCTGGCATGCTAAAATTTAAACAGCCATCAGATGGCCACAAGCAACTAGAATTTTATACCTTTTTGCTCCCATCTAATGGTCAGCTGGATGTTTGCAACACAGATATGAAAATTGGATAACCATCTTACATGAAACAAGTCTGAATGAAAAGGGCTATATCTGCTTCTCTCTTCTTTGCTCATTTTTCCCTTTAAAACTGTGCTTTTATATACACGTGATTAGTAACTGATATAATTACCATTTTATAGCAAGTGGCTTGTTTATTTTCCACATGAGGGTTAAAGGTATGCAGGGAAATCCTCCTACTGACACATACACTTGAGGATCTTGGCTGAAGGACATCACAATTGGCAAAGACCTGAGAGAAACTTGCCTTGGTAGCTGCTGAAAAGAGTATTTGGCAGTGAGGTGACCCACATGAGTATGATTCATACAGCATTCTTGAAATATGGCAGAAGGCCTAGGAGAGAAGTTAGTGCCAACAACGAGAGAGAAGTGATACACTCAAATATCACATTCTTTTTATAGTACAGTCATTACTCACAGAAATTTTTTTGGAACTTGTCCTGCCAGAAGGAAGATAGCAGGATCCAATTGTGATTTTACGGGCTTGAGTCATTCAGTTAATCAGTTAGTGGTAGAACATAGGAAACCTTCTATTAAGCAAATTTTTAAAAATGGTTTAAAATTAATTAATAGCAATTGAGCAATTTATTCATTTATTGTATTCTAAACCACTTCCAATAATATGCTGAAATTTAAAAGAGGAGAGCACTTGTTTTTTGTTTATGGAAGTAGTCATTGCAACTACTGACCCAAGTAATCCTTACTTAGCAAATAGAAATACATTCTGTATTATATTATGGCAGTATACTGGTTTTACTTGTTCTGCTGAAGAATATTTAGCTCTGAATGCTGTGGCCATAAAATATTTATCAAATATTTAATAAAATATGAGGGTCTTTGATAACAGATGTTAGGTGTGGCTTACAGATGACTGGTTTTTTTTAAAAAAATCATGGCGCTTCATAGGAAAATGTAGTATGCATATGAAACTAGCTGTACAAGATGTACTGAAATATCAATTTATACTAACTAGATGTAAAGGTATATCCTGACCATAGTTTCTAGTACTTTTACAAAAACTCTAGCTTAATCCTGGTTCCATCAGTTTAAAACTTTATTGAGAGCAGATGTTTGGAAAAAGTTTGAAAGAGAGCAGCTGCTAAGAATGAACAGTATTTAGCCAGCTAATTGATTCAACTTAAGGAGTTTTCATATTGCTTTGTTCATAATGGTAATTATTAAAAATTTACATGTCTGAATTTTTCAGAATAACCTGGTATACCCATTATTATGATTCCATGAGAACATAGTTCACCTGCTGCTTTGATGTAGCAAAACAGTATTTCGTTAAGTTTTTCATCCAGAGAATGCATATTTTACAATAGTGTCATCTATTGGTGGAGCACAACCAAACTAAATACATGCTAAATAAATCTAGGAAAATCTTTTTTTTTCTCAGATGAGGCAGAGATAAGCTGGGTCTATCAGGTAGATCACCATTTGATAAGCTGTAGCGCTAGGTATAATCTTGACATACCTGAGCCATCTGTGTAGAACACATTCAGATGGTAAATCTCAGAAAGGCTGTTTAATTTATTTTCTTTATTGACATAATGTGCCACTAGAATCACTGGAATGTATCTAGGCAAATATTAATGTTAAAAACAGTGGATAAAAAGTAATACAAACAAGAAACAACAAAGAACCACAATACATACAATGCATCAGGAAAAGATAACTCCAGTATTCAAAACAATCAAAATAGAGAGCAATTAGAACTCCGCACCTTCTGTGATGATATGTAATAGTTCCTTTTATACTTGTTAACTTTGTTTCCTGGTTTTGCCAGGAAAGCTAATCATGATGTACTTGAGAACCTGCTGATCACATGCAAAAGTTTTACCAGTTGGGGTGTTTCAGAGGGGAGGCAGTTGGATGGAAAAGGCCTTGCTAGGCCTCACCTTTCAGGGGACAGCCTGAGCATGTGCTTCTTTGACCTAATTGAATGGGCAGAAACAAAAGAAGAAAGGCAAAAAGAATAAATAGAAAAAGATAATAGAAAATACAAAACAAGTTAACAAACCACAGCAAAGCTGATTTAAAAAAAGTATAAGAGCAAATAATATAAATTATTTATTTATTTATTTATTTATTTGATTTGTCAATTGCTTACAAGATAATAAGTATAAGGGTAAACATAGTTATCAATACATGAAATGGATACATATAAGAAAAATAAAAGAAACAATAGGACAGGGACGGTAGGCACGTTGGTGCCCTTATGCACGCCCCCTACAGACCTCTTAGGAAAGGGGTGAGGTCAGTAGAAGACAGTCTAAGGTTAAAGTTTTGGGGGTTTGGGGAAGAAACCACAGTCAGGTAGAGTATTCCAGACATTGACCACTCTGTTGCTGAAGTTGTATTTCCTGCAATCAAGTTTGGTGTGGTTAACCTTGAGTTTGTATCTATTGTGTGCTCTTGTATTGTTATGGTTGAAGCTGAAGTATTCATTGACAGGTAGGACATTGCAATATATAATTTTATGTACTATACTTAGATCAGACCGAAGGCATCATAGTTCTAGGTTGTCTAGGTCTAGAATTTCAAGTCTGGTGGCATAAGGTATTCTGCAACGAGTAGAGGAGTGGAGAACTCTTCTTGTGAAGTATTTCTGGACTTTCTCAACTGTGTTAATATCAGATACGTGATGTGGGTTCCAGACTGATCCTTCCTTCCTTCCTTCCTTCCTTCCTTCCTTCCTTCCTTCCTTCCTTCCTTCCTTCCTCCCTCCCTCCCTCCCTCCCTCCCCTCCCTCCCCTCCCTCCCCCCTCCCTCCCTCCCTCCCCTTCACATATAATTCTCCTAAAAGCTCCTAGCTATTTTAATGCCATAGTCAGAAATGAAAAATGATGCTTTCATCTGTTTCTCTTTTCATGAACAACAAAGCAATTTCACCTTATAACAGTAGCATTGAAACAATTTTTTTCTGTTTGAAATCCTTTAATAAGATATGAGTTATAGTCCCTAATAATACCAGCTTCTGTATATGTGTGCACGTGCGCACACACGTCTTGTATATTTTCAAAGGCAGTGTTGGTTCAAAGACTTCCTACTTCTCAAAGGCCATAAATCTAGCAGCATCAGAAATTGTTGGGTCTGTAGCATATGTAAGTTCTGCCTCCAAGAATATGTCTATGACAGATTTATATTGATGGCTGTGCTACCTACACTGCCATTACAGACTTCCATTATATTCAGGTTCTGCTAGCTCAGTCCCCATTTCCTGTTTAAAGTGAGACAAGGTCCTGCCTGAACAAGGGGTGAAATTACAGTTGAACTTTCTAATTGCTGTCAGCACAGGAAAACCTTTGAGAAATATAGTAGGACCTCTTTGTGTTGGGTATGTTAGTGTGCTTTCAAGGCTACCTTGGCAATCTTTTCACCAGTCTGTGTGAAGCTATGAACATTTTTTAGCAGCCTCTAGATTCAGTTTTGCCTCATGCAAGGGTTCTGGGGTGTGTCTAAGCTCTTTTTTAAATGGGACCTTGCCAATCTCAAATATGAAGTCAAAATGGGGTGATGCATAAATCTGGCATAGTTTTAGATTGGATTTGTGTACAGTTTTGACAGAAATTCCCCAGTTCTGTGCCAAGGCACATTAGTATGCTGAGGAAAAGAAGTATTCAGGAGCCTAGAGAAACCACACTTTCAGTTTACTGTTTAATGTGCTTTTTTGTATGAATTGAGTTACTCTCTTTCTTAAATTGTGTCACATCTTTACATTGATTGATGACAGGAAGTTACCTGATACCAAGTCAGATGGTTTGCCATCATACTCAGTCCTGTCAGTTCTGAATAGCAATAGTTCCCTCATCTAGCTTTACCCAAGGTGATGCTCTTCATATCCTGGCTGAAGATACTGTAGGGTGTAGTCCAGCAGACATGAAAGACACCCGATTGTGGAATGATTATTCCCATCATATACTACTTTACTTTGAAACGGCAGGGATGGTACATTCTCCACTCAAGTCTTCTGCTTTGTCACAAAATTCACCATTTTCTTATTCTTTCCAAGAAATCTGTTGAACTGAGTTCTGTGCACAATGGCATCATTCAATACCTTCTTTACCTAGGAACCTATTTTTAAGTGATGGAAGGTATCTAGAAATGTAAGCAATTGGCTCTTTAGAGGTAGATAGACCGTGAACCTTTAAGATTAAATATTTTTCAGTACAAAATAAGAGACATGCTCGCCATTCTTTCTCTAATGGAATGAAGGGGCAAATTTTTCTTTGAGCTGATTTTTGGCTTTAGGTCTTGTTATCCAAACAAATGAGCCTATGTAGATTGTTCTTTTTTTAAAATAAGTTTTATTTCAGTTTTCCACCTTTTAAAAACATCTCTTTTTAGTGAACAGCATGATTACAGGTTTCCACATTTACATACAAATATGAGCATAGTTACATATTCAGTTTTTATATTCAACTTCTTATCTTAACAATACTTTTACATTTTCTATTTTATTATATTATTCCAAATGCTTGCCTCTTATTTAATTCACCAGTACTTCTCGAATCTTCATAATTATTATACTTTAATACTTTTAATTGTCACATTTGCATACTTCATCTTAAATTCTAATTTGATACAATCATTCTAAGAAATAGTTTCCCCCCTAAATTATCAATTTAAATGTGCCACCTCTAAGGATTAAATATTCATTAATTATCTCCCCTTTTAACTCCCATTTAACTTTTTATTACCTAAAAATTGAAATTAATCCCTTTAAAACTACATAGCATATATAAATCAGATTCTGCATGGTTTTTCCCCTTCTTAATTTCATAAGACTTATTTACAATTTCAAAAAAGAAAACGTATTTAATCCTTAACCCTGATATTAATTCCATTTCAGCTCTGCTCCTATATCATTTCAGTTATTTCAATATATTTAATGCACATATTCCATTAATTATTCCATTCATCTTTATACATTTAAACAAAGGAGCCTGCATTCCAATCCTAGAAAATGTCTACTCCATTACAACCCTCCTCATATTCCATTTCAATTATTTCAATATATTTAGTAAACATATTCCATTAATTATTCCAATTATCTCTATACATATAAGAAAAGAGCTTACATTCCAATATCAAAAAATATCAGTTCTGTTTTCCATCATTAATAATCTATATATCCCCATTTCCTACAATATTGATAACTTTAACTATGTTTATGCTACCCCATCATCTTGCAGAATCCCCCTTTTTTTAATTACATTTATATGCCGCCCTTCTCCGGAGACTCAGGGCGGCTTACAATTTTTGGGATACAACCCAGTGTGCTCAGCAATAGCCTTCATTCCATTGTATATGCCTGCTTATTACTAAGCGGCATTTTTACAAGGTCAGCTAATTGCCCCCAACAATCTTGGGTCCTCAATTTACCTACCCTGAGAGGATGGAAGGCTGAGTCAACCTTGAGCCTGGTGGGATTCGAGCCTACAGCAGTTGTAGGCAGCTGGAACTTAAGTGCAGGCAATTAACAGCCTGAGCCACCAAGGCCCTTTGAATATTAATTAGCCATTATCTCTGTGTCTTCTAAATAAGCAGTTTCTTTTCATTTTTTTACAATTCCCGTATTTCTTTGTTTCCAGATCCTGTTTCTTATCCCTTCTTTTCCCTTCCATTTTCCCCTTTATTCTTCCAATCCAGTTTTTAGCCCCCTCCCTATTTATAGCTTCCTTCCACCCTTCAAATTTCTGCTGATTCTTTTTACCTTTTTTAATTTTTCGGATATTCCCCTCTTTATTTAACTTCTTACATCTCAAATTTTTATTTCCCACTCTTTTCCTCCTTCTTTCCAGAATTCTTTGTTCCCAATGGTAGTTAAAAATGGCCTCTTCTGTAGTCAGCTCCACCTCCTCTTCTGTCTTTTGTCTTTATTGTTCATATTCTGAAATTGCATTTTCCATAAATTTTAGAGCAGAGCCCAATGATTCACCTCGCTCTTGTAATGTTTCTTTCATATTTCTAAGTTCCATTTTTAATTCCAGAAGAGATATCACCATTTTACACCTTTCTGTCTAATAATTTAATCCAAATAGTGTCTGTGAGATTAATTTCCAACAGTCAGCTTTTGTTTTATTCCTCCCAAATTTTTGGTTCACAGCTAGTCCAATACCAAATCCCTGCCAAAATCAACAATTAATCCCAGGGCAGAATCTTCATGCATCTTTCTTTGTTTCAGTGTTTCAATTCTTCAAAGTTCTTGTTTTATTGTATCAATATTTCTTACAGTTTTTAAGAAACAGAGTCTTTTAAGGAAAAAAAATAAGTTAGATTTAACCATTAGATGGCACTCTTTGTTATAACAAATTTTCACACCCCCTTTTTTTTTTCAGCTATTCAGGGCTTTTTAAACCACAATCTTCCAAGAAAAAAGTCAAATCCAATTGGTATTAAATTTTCCCTTTAACAGTCTCAAATTCAGCTTTATTAGTGCCTATATAAAATCAGGGTATGCTTATCCAAGTTAGATAAATGGTTTCTTCTTCCAGCTTCTACCTTTCTCGGTTCAAAGCCCCACCTCTGCCAAAGACAATTCACACCTTTTTTTCCCTCCTTTCTCTTCGCCACTTTAAATCCTTTCTTAAAAGTTCTTAAAGATTAATCCTGGGGTATCTTTCATTTAATTATAGCGTCCCGTTTCTCCTGCTGTCCGCTTCTTTCCCTCTCCTGCACAATCTTATTCCAGCTTACTCTTCCCCTTCAGGGTGGCCATTTTAGACCACTGCTTCAGACGTCTTCGGGAGGGAGCATTTGCCAAGCCAGGGAGGGGATTTGCAACTCCCCTCTACTCGGCTGATGGTCTCCCCTTCCTCCGCCGCCCCTATGAGGTGGCTTCTGCCCCAGATCTAGCCAGTTGGGCTCTCCAACGAAGAAGCTTGGGAAAGATTCCATGGATGAAAATCCTAAAGGGGAAAACAACTCAAGAATCTTGGTAAACTCTGAAAAGTATGGTCATAGAAGTCCAGACCAGCACAATACCACTGAGAAAGAAAAACAAGAAATCCAAGATGAAACCAGCATGGCTGCACAAAGATCTCTGGCAAATTGAAAGAAAAAAGGACAAGTACAAAAATGGAAAGAAGGACATACAACTAAGGCAGAATATCAGCAGATAGCCAGAATCTGCAAAGAGGAAGTCAGGATAGCAAAGGCTCAGAACGAACAAAGACTTACAACAAAAGTCAAAGATAATAAAAAAGTTTCTTCAATGTATAAATAACAAGAAAAAAATCAAGGAAACAGTCGGTCCACTAAAGAGAGAAGACGGCAAGGAAGTAACAGGCAACAGAGAGAAAGCAGAACTGCTTAACTCATTCTTTCCATCGATCTTCACGCAAAAAGAAACTATAGCTCAACCCACCAAAAACATAACTGTAAAAGACAGACCAGAAATGAAAGTTAAAATAAGCAAAAAAAAAATAGTAAGAGAACACCTGTCTGATCTTGATGAACACAAATCACCAGGGCCTGATGGATTACATCCCAGAGTTTTAAAGGAGCTGGCAGAGGTCATCTCAGAATCACTGGAGCACCAGAGAACTACCAGAGGACTGGAAAAGAGCGGATGTAGTTCCCATCTTCAAAAAAGGGAAAAAAAAACAGACCCAGGAAACTATAGACCAATCAGCCTAACATCAATACCCGGGAAGATACTGGAAAAGATAATTAAAAAACAGATCTGCCAACATCTAGAAACAAGTAAAGTAATATTTAGCAGTCAGCACAGGTTTGTTAAGAACAGATCATACCAAACCAATCTTATTTCATTCTTCAACATAGTGACTAAATTAGTAGACCAGCAAAATACTGTGGACATAATATATTTAGATTTCAGCAAGGCATTCGACAAAGTAGACCACAACCTACTTCTTAGTAAGCTAGAAAAAGTGGAATAGATAGCACCATCCAGATGGATGGACTCAACTGGCTGACAAACCGTAGTAGTCCTTAATGGGTCTAAGTCTGCATGGAGGGAAGTAAGCAGTGGGGTGTCACAAGGTTCCATCTTAGGCCCAGTACTCTTCAATATCTTCATTAACGACTTAGATGAGGGAATAGAAGGGGAACTTGCCAAGTTTGCAGATGATACTAAGCCAGCAGGAATAGCTAACACCCAAAAAGATAGGCTCAAGGTCCAGATGGATCTTGACAGACTAGAACACTGGGCCGTATCTAACAAAATGAAATTCAATGTAGAGAAAAGTAAAGTCCTACACTTAGGCAAGAAAAACCAAAAGTACACATATAGACTGGGTGAAACCAGGCTCAATAGCAGTAACTGTGAGAGGGATCTTGGAGTCTTAGTGGACAACCAGCTAAATAGGAGCCAGCAGTGTGCAGCAGCAGCCAAAAAAGCTAATGCAATCCTAAATTGTATTAACAAAGGGATACAATTAAGATCAAGGGATATACTAATACCACTCTATAAAACCTTAGTAAGACCACACCTAGAGTACTGCATCCAGTTTTGGTCACCACACTATAAAAAAGATGTTGAGACTCTAGAAAAAGTACAGAGAAGAGCAACCAGGATGATTAGGGGACTGGAGACTAAAACATACGAAGAACGGTTACAGGAATTGGGCTTGGCTAGTCTAGTAAAGAGAAGGACTAGGGGAGATATGATAACAGTCTTCCAATATTTGAGGGGCTGCCACAGAGAGGAAGGGGTCAAGCTATTTTCTAAAGCACCTGTAGGCCAGACAAGGAATAAAGGAGAGATTTAACTTGGAAATAAGGAAAAACTTTCTGGCAGTGAGAACAATCAACCAATGGAACACCTTGCCTTCGAAAGTTGTGGGAGCAACATCATTTGAGACTTTCAAGAAGAGATTGGACTGCCATTTGTCAGAAATGGTGTAGGGACTCCCACTTGGGCAGGGGGTTGAACTAGATGACCTACAAAGTCCCTTCCAACTCTGATTATCTGTTATATGAAGCATGGACCAAAGACGCGGACGATCGCGGTCAGTGGTTCGTCTTCAGGGAAATCCAAAACCGGAAACGCTTATGTAGATTGTTCTTAAAACAGCCATACAGAGTTTAATTGTTTTAATAAAATATGTCCATTAAGATTAGCCTAAATTTATTTAAAGAGATTTATCTGCTGGGACTAGATCAGTGATGGTGAACCTTTTTGTTGTGGTGTTGTGATGTGCTGAAAGTGTGCATGCACCAGCACCCACAATGCAACGCACCCTGCCCCCTGCACATGTGCGTGCAACACCCCTGCCTCCTTACCTCCACTGCACACGTGCATTCCTCCCAGCTGATTTCGGCCCGTTTGAGGCCATTTTCACTCTCCCAGAGGCTCAAGGGAAGCCTCTGCAACCTCGTGAGGCCGAAAAATGGGCCTTG
This sequence comes from Naja naja, assembly GCA_009733165.1. Classification (NCBI taxonomy): domain Eukaryota; kingdom Metazoa; phylum Chordata; class Lepidosauria; order Squamata; family Elapidae; genus Naja; species Naja naja. Next base: position 755,154 of record CM019154.1, on the reverse strand, counting down.
TGGAAATCCTGGAAGTGCCCATTTTCAGCCTCTGGAGGGCATCTGGAGCCTCCTGGAGGTGGGCCTCGCCCTCCCGGAGGAGGGGTTCAAGTGAAGCCTCTGCAGCCTCGGGAGGTTGAAAACGCGCCCATTTCAGCACTTCTGGTATTTCCGGAAGGCCCGTTTTTCAGCCTCCCGAGGCTGCAGAGGCTTCTTTCGAGCCTCCGGGAGGGCAAAAACGGCTTCAAATGGCCCAAAAATCAGCTGGGAGGCGCACACAAGCACAGTGTAGGTAAGTTTGGCTGGGGCTTATGTGCCTGCAGAAATGGGTCTGTGAGCCACCTGTGGCATGCGTGCCATAGGTTCGCCATCATGGGGCTGATTTTTAAAAATCCAGCAGACTCAAACATGCTGGCACATTGTTTTTTATCTGATTTCTAAATAATTTTTTTAGAAATTTTTATTAAATAATTACACACAAACATAAACATAAACAAAACATACATTAGATTTGAACCGGGTACTGCTAAGCTCGCTTCACTCATTGTCCATCATTTATTAAGTCCAATTCTAAAAATTATTGGATCTTTCTTCTGTCTAGCCATCCGTAGAAATTGTTCCATATTTTATAGTAGTCCATTTCTTCTTTATTTTTAATCTCCATTGTTAATTTGTCCATCTCTGCCCACGAAATAATCTTTCTTATTAGTTCTGCTTCTGTTGGAATTTTGGTATTTTTCCACTTTTGCGCAAAAGCCATTCTTGCTGCCGTAATAATGTGAATCATTAAATAAAAAGTTTCTTTCGGGTATGTCTTGGTATTAATTCCTAGTAGGAAGAATTCTGGTTTGAGGTATATTTCCTCATCACAAATTTCTTGTAACCATTTACATATTTTATTCCAAAATTCCTGGGCCTGATTGCAACTCCACCATATGTGATAGTACGTTCCTCTTTCCTTATTACACTTCCAGCAAGTGGGAGAAAATTTATTGTTTATTTTAGCCAATCTTGCTGGTGTTATGTGCCATCTATAGAATAGTTTATATAAATTCTCTTTGAAAGGTGTTGCTAAAGTTATTTTTTTGTTTCTAGTCCAAATTTTCTGCCAATCATCCAAATTTATATTGTAGCCAATTGATTTGATATTACATGGTTGTATTTACACAGCTTAGCTACATTAAATAAAACAAGAAATATAGAGATAAGGTAGAAAAATTCCCTTGAGTTAAGTTCTATTTCTAGTGATTACATGGGTGCCTGCATATAGTTTTCTGGGCAACAGGATATAAATGGCCTACTAAGTTTTTAAATATTTTTTCAAATAGCCCACAGTCTTGGCCCTGATATTTCATAATCTTCCATCCAAGTGCTAACCAGTTCAGACCCTGCTGAACTTTCTGGAAATGATAACGATTAGCTAAGTTACCTATTGAAGCTGTATCTTGTATGCAGCCAGTCTGTCCACTAGTAGTCATCATTATTAGAATTTTTTCTGTCTGTTGTAAATTTCTTTCACAAACCTTTTCCCCACCACAAAAAATAATGTTTGCTAACTGAAAACTAATCAACTAATCAAAAATTTTGTCCTGGTATTTCAAATTATATACGATCTTCACATATCTTTCACCTCTGACATTTCTGTCCATTTATATTTCTACGTTCCTTCTTTTGCTTGTCAGAGTCTTTTGGCTAAGATGGCTCCTCATCCTGTTCTCTTTTGTCTAAACCCATTTCTAATTCCTTTAGCCTTCTATGATCTTAATCACTTATTTGTCTTTCTTAGATCACTATTTTTTCTAATTCTCCCACTAGATTCTCATCCACGCTGTAATGAGAGTTCAGGAATGGGATATGACTCCTCCCTCTGACATCATAGAGCTGAGTCTGCCACTATAAAAAGCCAGCCCTTAGCTGGCCCACCATCTTTTTGATTCAGCTTCTTGTCTTGGAGCTTTGTCTCTGGAAGGAGTAATATTGAGCTAAAAAGAGTTTAGCAACAGCGATTTCTTTTCCAAGGCTTTTTAGCCTTCTTACAGCTCCTGGGGCTCCAGTTCGAGCTACAACACCAGGAGAGTGGGGATCCGTCTCCTGCAGTGCCGAGGCTTCGGTGCTGCCTCGTTGAGGGACTGCGGGCTCAGGGAGTGTCCTGCTGAGCCTCTCATGCAGTCCCAAAGATCGTGCAAACGAGCCGCTAATCTAGCCACTTCACAGCTGACTCCAGAGCTCAACCCTGCCACTTCGCAGCTGTTTCTGCCTATCGCTAATTGCTTGGGGCCTGGTAAGAGCCTAAGGAGCGAAGGAGGGAGTGCGACCACCCCAGGGCTGCTGCACATGACAAGTGGCCATTTTGAAAATTGGGAGGCCATTTTGTTTCCAAAATTGGGCCTCACAGCTCTCTCAGCTCACCTGGCCCACGCTACAGATAGCACTACCACAGGGGAAGCTCAAAGCACCTCTTGTGCTTGCTCTGTTTTGCGGAATGGAGAGGGAAGTCACAAACCCCAAGGGCTTGGAAGAAGTCCAAGATTCTCAAGCCCTATGAGGAAAAAATGAAGACAAAGAGGCCATTCTGCCAATAGAGATGCTGCTGCTAAAATCAGAGCCAAGGCCCTGTCTCCCAAAGAGCTCAGGGCTGAAAAGAGAAGGCATGCTGCTCTGGAAAAGCAGCTTGCAAAGACATTGGCACAGATGAGAGACCAGATCTAGCGGGCTTCTCATCCAGGGGAGATACAGGGTTGCCCAGAGGTTTCTATATAAGGGGGGAAATGCTCCCAGCTCTGCTAGCCACCTTTCAGCTTGGTCTCCAGAGAGGGTGAAAGAAGAGCTTTTACCCCAGGATTTGAGCAGATCAGGTCCATCCTCTAGACCGGCAGCCTGGGGCCCTGGTCCCTTCTTTCCCATAGATCAAATAATCCTTTCTCCACCCCCATGATTTTTGTTTGCTGTCCTACATCTGGGGCGACTCCAAATGGGCCCTCATGGAATTGGCCATTCAACATCTTGTCGACATACGAGCCATAGGGCCGGTTCCAATGGATCAATGAGGGTTAGGCTTCTACTCTTGCCTCTTTGTGATCCCGAAAGCGTCAAGAGGGTGGGGGTGGCAAGCCATCTTTGACCTTAATCTCCTAAACAGATTTATCCCATACAGGTATTTTAAGATGCAGACTCTGCATTCCATACTAGAGAGCGTTCGGGAGGGCGACCTCCTCTCCTCCATTGACCTCACAGAGCCTTACCTCCATATCCCTATCTGGCCTCATCACTGCCAGTTTCTCTGTTTCTGTTACCAGAACAAGTATTTCCAGTACTGGGCTCTTCCCTTCAGTCTTTTGTCAGCTCCCCGGGTCTTCACAAAATTTTTAGCAGCATTGGTGGCTTCGCTTTGAGCTCTAACAGTGAGGATCCTGTGTTACCTGGACAACATCCTGATCCAGTCGCAGTCAGTCCATTCTGCCCATCACGACCTTCACATCACATTGCAGTGCCTATGAGACCACAGTTTTTGATCAACCTCAAGAAAAGCCACCTCTCCCCAACGACCAGGCTGCTTCATCTTGGTGCGATCATCGATACATCATGCTGTGAGGTTTTGCTCTCAACGGAGTGTGGGGAGAGCCTCAATGAGTCCATCCTCTGGATTTGGCAGCAGCACAACATTCCCTTGTCTCACCTGTCTCAACTCCTGGGGAAGATGATTTCATGCATTGGCATCGTCCCGTGGGCCCACCTCCATGCTTGGGCACTTCAGTGGTTCCTGCTGCCTTTTCAGCGGGCAGGAATCAGCCACACTTCCATCAGGGTCCAGGTCCCACCACAGGTCCTTCGATTTTTCAGGTGGTGGCAATCTCAGGCAGTTTGGCAGGGTCATCCCTTCAAGGAGCCAGACAGGATTCTGCTCACCACAGATGCCAGTCTTCATGGCTGGGGAGCCCATCTGTCTGGCGAGATAGCTCAAGGGAGTTGGTCTCAGATAGACAGGGCATGCCCCATAAATTGGCTAGAACTCAGGGCCATCTTCCTAGCCCTGAAACACTTCTGGAACAGGGTGGTGGGTTGCCACATTTTGGTCATGACGGACAATGTGGCCACAAAGGCCCATGTCAACAGGCAAGGGGGACCAGGTCCAGGGCCTTGATGGGAGAGGCAGAATGCCTGGGGAGGTGGGCAGAGAGACACCTTCTGTCCATCAAGGTGGACCATATTTCAGGGGTTGACAATATTCAGGCTGACTGGTTGAGTCAGTCCAGAGTCAATCAATCGGAGTGGAGTCTCCACCCTTCATTGTTTCTGGCTTTGTCCCACAGATTCGGAACTCCAGCAGTAGATCTCTTCGCCATTCCTCAGAATGTTCAGGTAAGCAGATTCTTCACCAGGTTTCCGACCCAGGGAGCAGAGGGCTCCTCTATGCATTTCCCATCTTCCGATCATTCTGGCCGTAATTAGGAAGTTGTTGGAGGAAAAGGCGGAGCTAATTCTCCTAGCACCCTATTGGCCTAGGAGACCCTGGTTCGCAGATCTGGTGAATCTGTCTGTAGCCCAGCCATGGAGGATCGTGGCCAACAAGATCTCTCTGCATCAGGGAGCCTTGCTCCACCTGGATCCTCAGTGGTTCCTCTTAGCCATTTGGCACTTGAGCGGCAATCTATGAGGAATTCCAACTTCCCTGACAGGGTGATTGATTGTACAGGCTTCCCAAAACCTTCCACCACGTGCATCTACAATGCTACCTGGAAGGTCTTCTGTTCCTGGTGCACTAAATCAGCACTAGACCCCTCGTCAGCTTCTGTCCTGGAGATGTTAATCTTTCTTCATGATGGGCTAGATCAGGGACTCACACCTAACACTCTTCACCATCAGGTAGTGGCTTCAGTTCTATCCTGGGAAGGTTATGCTTCCTTATCCCATCATCCTTCAGTATGCAGGTTCTTGAGGGGGACGGCTAACCTTCGCCTTCCTGTTGTACATAGGTTTTCCACATGGGACCTCTCTAAAGTGTTGCAGGCCCTTATGGGTCCCCCTTTTGAGCCCCTTAGATCAGTGACTCTCCAGTTGATGACCATTAAGGTGGTTTTTCTAGTGGCCATTATATCTGCCAGGAGAGTATCGGAACTAGCGGCTCTCTCCATCAGACAGGATCTGTGTGTTTTCCACGAGAACAGGATGGTTCTAAGGCTAGATCCTACGTCTGTCCCTAAAATAAACTCTTGGTTCCACTGGGTGCAGGACATAGTGTTACCAGATATCTGTCCTACACCACAACATGAGTTGGAGCACAAGTGGCATAAGTTGGATGTAAGGTGGGCCCTCCAGATCTACATCAAGCGGACAGCTGCTTTTCAAAAATCCAAGGCCGTGTTTGTGTTGTTTCATCCCACTTCCTTGGGGACCAAGGTGGCTTCATCAACAATTGGTAGGTGGATTAGAACATGCATCTCCAAGGCCTACCAAACTTTGTCCCTGCTGGTTCCCAAGAACGTCACAGCCCACTCCACTAGGAGTGCAGCTACTTCTGCTGCCTGGTCTACTCGGGCATCACTGGAGGAAATCTGCAGAGCAGCTACCTGGGTGTCCCCTTCACCATTTATACGCATTATTGCCTGGATTCCTTTGCTTCAGCTGAAGCCTCGTTTGGACAGAAGGTGCTTCAGAAGGTGGTACCACAGTCGGAGTGACTGAACCAGACATTGGCCCTCCTGTGGACATGCAGGCTTTGGTATGTCCCATTCCTGGACTCTCGTCACAGCGTGGATGAGAATGGGCATTGGTATAATTAGCTGAGAACACCCTTTCTATATATGCTGCAAGAGAGTCCAGCCCCACCCTTACATGTCTGGTCCTGATGAGGGGGGGAGTGAATCTAATTTCACCGTTTATCTTCCAGAGACGCATTAAGTCTGTCAAGCACCTTCACCTAAAAGATGGCGGGCCAGCTAAGGGCTGGCTTTTTGTAGTGGCAGACTCAGCTCTATGACATCAGAGGGAGGAGTCCTATCCCATTCCTGGACTCTCTTGCAGAGTAGATAGAAAGGGCGTTCTCAGGTAATTATACCAATGCCCATTTTCTGTTTGTCACATTGTGGAGCAGAATATTAAAAAGGATTGTATTAAACTGGTTAATATTTGTGCGGATAAATCATAGTGGAAGTGGTTGTTATTGTTTAAGTTTTATTGGATTTTTATTTTTAAATATACATCAATATCAATATATGAACAGTGTGGCTTTTGGATATAATTCATTTTGATACAAACAGCAATAATAATACTAGTTGTTACATTAATCAAACATATATAATCCTAGTATTGATATACATGTTTGTTTTAGCGTAGTTATTCAATATTTCAATGTTCCATTTTAATGCCAATGATATTACTAAGTGTACATAGTAATACCATCTTTCAAACTGTGATGACCTGGGACATGGCACAAAGGCAACACAGTCAAATAAGCAAAAAATGTACCTTTAATACCTCCAACTTTGCCCCCAATGTCCTTCAGCTGGAGAAAAAACTCTCCCAAGAACAATCTTTAAGTGGAGGAAATTCAGTCGAAAACAAAGTACATATAAACTGTAAATAAAAATCCACACAAACCACGCTTTAGTAATTAACCTGACAGAGCAGGAGAAGGAATTGCAGACTTGAAAGCCCAGCAAAACACACACAGTTGGGAAGACACCAGGAACCCAGATAAGCCTTGATGATACCAGATGATTCACAATTTGCTCTCAACAACTTTGCTGTGTGCAGCTTTCCTTTTTAAACACTGTGTTCCCAGCTGCAGCTAATGAAGGGAATCAGGGCCCTTTCTTCCCCCATAAGCCACACAACTCATGTTGCTCCCTTCTCCGTTCTTTCCCTGCGTGCCCTAGGATGAAGGGGGGGGCTGGGTCTTCCTCCGAATTCCCTCTCCCTTGCTCTACCTCTCCCCTGCTCTCCCCAGCTGGCCTTTGCCCTTCCCCAGTTTCTTCCACAGCCAACAGAGCCACACTCCCACTCCCTGTCAGCTGCTCTGCCACCTCTGAATCAGATTCTGACAGGGGCATGACAATTAAAAAAAAAGAATTAGGGAGAGATTGTAACTGGAAGTGTGGATTCTGGCAAGTAAGATAAACTAAATAGTTTTCCACAGCCAACAGAGCCACACTCCCACTCCCTGCCAGCTGCTCAGCTTCCCCCTCTGAATCAGATTCCAACAGGGGCATGACACAACCTCTAATCTTTTCATCTAATTATTACTTATATTCTATATAAAAATTCTAGTCAGGCCACCATTACTAATCCTAGTGTTAATACACATCATGCCAATAAAACAACAACAGTAGATAACAACAATAAATAATTAAAAGAGGATTAAACCAAACAAGTCCAAAAAAACAGTTTAAATATAAAGTAGAAAAATAAAAAAAAACCACCCCGCCCAGAAAGGACAAGCTGAACCAGCTGAAACCTCCATATAATCTGCAAGGGCAACCCCAAATAGAGAGCATTGCAGTAGTCGGGAAGCAACAAGCGCATGGGTGACCGTGCATAGGGCATCTCGGCTCAGGTAAGGGCACAACTGGCGAACCAGGCAAACCTGGGCAAATGCCCCCCTGGCGACGGCTCCCACCTGCTCCTCCATATTGAGACATACATCCAGGAGGACACCCAAGTCGCGCGCCCTATCCACGGGGGGCAACACCTCTCCCCCCATGACCAAAGGTGGAATTTCTTGGACCCGAGATGCTGGTAAGCACAGCCACTCAGTCTTGTCCGGGTTGACCTGGAGCCTGTTCCTCCCCATCCAGATCCGTACCGCCTCCAGGCACCGGGACATCACGGGGAGGGCATCACTGAGATGGTCCGGGGTGGAGATGAAAAGCTGGGTATCATCAGCATATTGATGATACCTCACTCCAAAACCGCAGATGATCTCACCCAGCGGCTCCATATAGATGTTGAACAGGAGGGGAGAAAGAACCGACCCTTGAGGCATCCCACAAGTGAGGGGCCTCGGGGCCGATCTCTGCCCCCCTGCCAACACTGATTGCATGTGCCCCGAGAGGTAGGAGAACCACCGTAAAATGGTGCCTCCCACTCCCAACCCCCGAAGGCGTTAGATAGAAGAGGCACTAGTACATAGTAGAGCAAGTTGTATTTTCTTCCATAATATAGAAGGGTTGAAACAAGAGCTAGCTCTTTTTACCATGTATCTCCAGCACATGATAACTATAGATATTATAGGAATTTAACAACTTTGAGAGCCCTATGAATAGAAGGACATGATATAAATTGGTTAAAAAAATAAACTAATGTAAAATAAAATAGTGAGTTCCTATTGCTTACCTTCAATGGCATCTTTCTGTGGACTTTGATGAAATTGAGATACACTAATTAAATGGGTTTATTCTGATATGTATGCTCATTTCTGCTTCACCAAACCAAATATCAGACTGGGAAAACAGTGGTACAGATTCCATTAAATACCATTCCACATCTGGGATTGGGTGGTTCAAATCAAGCTTGAAAAAACTTGATTTTGATTCATTCAGACCCTCATAGCCTCCAGACAATGGAACAAGCTTTAGTGGGAATATAGCAAGATGTAATGGTGTGTGGGAATGACCTCAGGAGAATGAGCCCAGAGATGCCGCCTAGGGAATGAACAGATACCGGAAGGCATAGCCTCACAGCTAGATAGTAAGTGGAACAAAAGGCTCAGAGGAGATCCTCCCTAAATTCTTAGGGTGTAAAGAAAGCAGGGTGAGAACTGTGCTTTTAGACTTGCAAAATTTTGTTAATGTAACTTCACAGTAAGGTAGCAATAGTTCACCCAGTCATAAAGCTGAAACAAGGCCAAGTATTATCACGCTGGACAATTTTATATACTTTGAATAAAAAGCTGCCTTAAGAGTGATTACTGATAGTTACCTGTTCAGGTGTTCCCAACCTTTTCTGGAAATATCCAGGATTGTATCTAAAACCTTTTATATGTAGACCATGTACTGTATCACTGAATCATATATTTACATTATTTGATTTTTAAAAAATCTGTATTTAACCTGTAGGGAAATTAGGCAATTAGCAAACCATTGTTAAGCAGTCTGCTAGTATGTTTTAAAGACATTGTGTTCTTTCATATCCATCTCATTACTTTATAAATGGATATCTACCAGAAATAGTAAAATGGGTGTTTTATATAGCTAGTAATATGAGTAACACTTGCAGACCATTAAAACACAGTTTGCAACTTCATTATGATCTTGAAAAGCATGAGAAGATTAGTCACCAAACCAAATAGCATTTTATTAGGTTTTAGATAAATGTAAAATTAATCTTCAGCAGTTTTACTGTTGCTTTGCTCTTCTTTCATCCTAACTTGGAGGAAAACCAATAATATAAAGGTCTATAGCCAGTTTTATGAGGAAACATATTGAAATTTAGGCACATTGATAAAAGCCTTTAAAATAAGTGAAATATAGGAATTTAAGAGGTATGGGATGGAAGTCTAATTACTCAATGCGTTTAGATGAGAATTTCATGGACTTCAGGATTTTAGAACCTTAAGAATTGCTTGATTAATCATCTCTACAACTTGAAACTAATTGTGCATGGTAAACAGATAATAGCAACTGGTTTCATTTTGATTTTGAACAAGCAAAATAACATACTTTGCTAAATTCATCTTCAAATGGAAATTAGCAGGCATCTTTTGCAACATGAGAATCTGGCTCGTGATGGAATGAACATTATGTCTGCTCTTATTTCATCAAACACTCTGGGGCAGGTGATACAGTATATGCTCAGTTTAGAAGATATTCATGGCTTTGCCTTGCTGTTAAAACCCGGTTTTAAAATGCTGGATATTTTAGCTTTTCAAGCTAATAAATCAGTTAAGATCTCTTTTTTTCCAAAATTGTTTTAATTGTTTTAAGCCCAAAGTAGTTCAAAATAATTTTAGTCTTTTCCTTTATTTTGAATTTAATATTTATGCCTGTTTTTAGATCATACTAGCTTTTTCTCTAATTGAAAATATACAAATGAAAAATTTAGTGTGCTGCAAAACAAAACACAGTTTTAAGTCTAATTTATACTTAAGTTGTAGGTTCCATATAGGCCTTATAAATGTTCTTAGAAATAAAATGAGCTTAGTATTTTGTTTGGAAACATATTCGCCACATGCTGCCCAGGAAAAAGAAAAAGAAAAGGTGAGATAATAGAGGACACCCTGAGAATTTAGACGTGGTGCGAAGGTAGAGACAAACTTCGCTAATTTTGCTTCTGAAGGAGCAGAAATGTTTGTGATTAGCAAACCCCATCCTAACACCCCCTTCAGAGAATAGCCCTAATAGGTCGATAACATTCCACATGTATCTTATTAAATTTTTAAATTATTTTAATTGGGTTTTTAAAGATTGGGCTTGTTGATTTAATTTTCTTTTAAATATTTATTGTTTGTATTACTGTGTTTTAGTTGTGAGCCACCCCGAGTCCTCACGGAGAGGGGGCGGCATACAAGTCCAATTAATAAATAATAAATAAATAAATTAGTTCATAAATACTAAGAACCCCGGAAGTAAGAACAAACTACTATTAGGGATCTTCAACAAACAATTTCCAAAAAAAGTGAAGTACATAATATTACATGTATTGACGGCAGCCAGATTGGCTTTTGCACAGTGTTGGAAACAACCTCACACTCCATCAGAGGAAATGATTATTAAAAAAATATCAAGTTGTGCAGAAATGGATAAATTAACTTTAGCACTGAAAGGTAAAGAAACATCAATGTATTATGAGAGTTGGAACTGTTGGTGTGAATGGATAGACCAAAGATGGATTATATAACAAATTGCAAAAGAGGATAAGCTATAACTACTTAGTAGTAGTTACTAAGTAGTAGTTACTACTAGTAGTACTGTAGTAGTAATTATATATTCGCATTAAGGATTAATTGTAAATATGGTTTAAAATAGGGACAAAAATAAGGACCCACAAACTGTTGATGATGGAATTGTTTTTAATCGCTTTCTGACTTTTCTTTTTACTTTTTCTTTTCTGTTTCTCTTTTTTTCATATTTGTGTAGGTGTTGTTTGTCCATTTTAATTGTAAAATCAATAAAGTTAATTTAAAAAAAAAAAAACAAGGGGGCTCCTTATTTAAAATGCTCCTATGGCAGTGTTTCTGCTATATGTAAACTTCAGGATCAAAATGATCAAATGTTGAATATGAAGCTTGCATAGTGTCATGAAATGTTCCTTTGATTTTTTTTCAAAATAATTAAGCAATTTAAAAATAAAATTTAACAATGGTATTTGCTGATTTTATGCATACTATATGTAAAAATAGAATATTTGGTAGGAATCATTCAAATATGTATTCTTCTATTTAAAGCAGGAAAAGATATATTCCAATAAAGCTTGAGGAATATATGAAACCACCGCAGACCATTTGTTCACATACCTTAGAATTGCAGCTGATTGACTAATGAATGTAAGATGAATGTAAGCTGTTTTGTAGAACTGTACAGTACAGCTGCTTTAAAATGTTGAAAGCAGGTGGTACATTCCCATGAACCAAAGCATCTTGTGGGGATTGAAATCGGAAGCACTGTCCAATTCTAATATTTTGCATGCAAAGTGTATACTCTGGTGTAAAACTGTGGTTCTGCCATTGGTTCCAAAAATGCTAATTGAAGAAACTGAAATGCAGCAATTTTTCACTGATACTATTTTTATGGTTATAGCATACGCATCAGTTTTATTGTATCAAAATATATAGTAGCACAGAAGTAGTATTTTAAATTTTAATTAGTCAGATTATCATTATCTCATTGTTAGTTACAAATCACATAAACACACAAACAAAACAAAAATAATTTTAAAGCAGGTATGATTGAAAAGTAAATAGGAGTTGAAGTCATGAGTTACTTTCTAAAATCTGACATAGAATGCTTCTCCATATAATGTGTATGAGAATATATGCTAGGAATATGTTGAAGTATTATCAGCTGCTTTTTTCAGTTCTAGTGTATACCTAAACCCTTCTCATATTACATTTTTAAATGAATATGATAGAAAGAAAGAAAGACTGATACATGTACCTGATCTTTTTTACCTAGCACTTAGACATATATTGGTACTTTACAGTACTATGTTTACAGAGTGAACATACTGTCCGCAACAATCTGAGTCCTAATTTTCCCAACTTCTGAAGGATGGAAAGTTGAGTCAACCTTATACTGCATTCTAACCGCTGAGCCATTACAGCTACCGATTGATTTGCTTGGAGCTCAGTCTTTCTACTATCAATAGAACGTGTATAGAATAGAATGAGTTATTCAGAAACAGTAACAAAACAATCATAACAATATGATTGCAAAATTAATATTACTATATATGTTTGGTTTTAATTAACTGTGCTCTGCATTTGGTGTTCTTCTGATTTGAAAGTGAAAGGTTAATATCACTTCATATTATTAGACTAATAATTGTTTTCAGTTGAGCAGGATTTTTTAGAAATAACATCTTATTATCGAATACTGATACATAGAAGAAGATGGGGCAGGTGTCAGAAAATCTAGTTTCCTTGAAATATTATCTAGCAGTGTATTGATTCTGGGAATATTAAAATAGAGATTGTACAAAATAGCAAAACAATAACTTGAGAATTATAGGTAGTCCTCAACTTACACTATTTATTTATTTATTTATTTATTTATTTATTTATTTATTTATTTATTCAACTTATATGCCGCCCCCTCACCTGCCAGCATCACACTCCGATCGCTCTGTACGCTCCCATGACCTCAACTGATCCCAAAATTTATGTTGCTGAGTGAGAAATTTGTTGAATTTTGCTCCATTTTATAACCTTTCTTGCCTCATTTGTTAAGTGAATCAGTGTAGTTGTTAAATTATTAATACAGTTGTTAGTTGAATCTGGTTTTCCCATTGACTTTGCTTGTCAGAAGATTGCAAAAGGCGATCACATAACCCTGGGACACTGCAGCCATCATAAATGTGAGTCAGTTGTCAAGCATCCGAATGTAAATCAGGTGACCGTGGCGATGCTGCAATGGGCCATAAATGTGAAAAATTGTCATAAGTCTCTTTATTCAGTGCTGTTGCAACTTCGAACAATCACTAAATGTACTGTAATAAGTTGTGGACAACCTGTATCTCTTTTCATTCTTTATCTTTTCTATATTGGAAAAAAATGTTAAGCAACATTAAATATAGCAAGATAGACATTTCATGAATCAGTAATATATATTGTTAAAAAGAGACAAACTAAAAAACTTGAATACATGGTTTACTTAATGGAAGAAACTTGCTGTAGAATTTATTCTTCTAAACATGATTTTGATAGCTGAATACTCACATATTTGATTTGTCAAATGTATTTAGATATCTAGGAGGAAAATGCAAAATTACCTGTCAAAGTGAGTTGAACTAAAGTTAAAGAATTATGAAAATTTCAGATAGCTTTTGAGAAATCCCACTTCAGATTTCAAACAATCAAGTTGAATTTAAAAGTATTTAATTTGATTGATATACAGTTGTGCTCATAAGTTTACATACCCTGGCAGAATTTATGATTTCTTGGCCATTTTTCAGAGAATATGAATGATAACACAAAAACTTTTCTTTCACTCATGGTTAGTGGTTATTATTTATTATCAATCAACTGTGTTTACTCTTTTTAAATCATAATGACAACAGAAACTCTGAAAAATGGCCAAGAAATTATAAATTCTGCCAAGGGTATGTAAACTTATGAGCACAACTGTATATTATTAACACACTATCTTTTATATTATTCTGATAAAGTAATTATTCAGTTTGTAAATCCATATTTTAGACAGTATAGCTATAGTTATTTTATTGCAGATAAAACAAAATATTGAAAGTGAAATCTAGTGCTTTTCTAAGGCTAAGTGGTCAACTGAAGGAGTGGTTTTCGTTTGTCTTCAATGATCGTGCATGCTTTCTTAGTTACACAATCAATTCTATACTGTTTGATGAGACTAAACTACCCAATAAAATATTTGTTGCATCTGATTGGTGTAAAGAGGTGTCACACGTTACTTTGATGTTAACCTGATACAGATAGCGAGAAAGCAGCATAAATGCAGAATTAATACTTGGCAGACAACCTGTATTTTGTAATTAAAACACTAGACTAATTCATTAATTAGTTTAATTTAGGCAAATAGCAAGAAAAGGAAATATTATTTCTGCAAAAGAAACATTTAAATTAATGGATGGCAATTTGAGAAAAATACTTTTCAAATTGATTCCAAACAAAATTGGTACACTTTTATAAAATAGCAAGATTTAAACAATGCTTTGGACATTTTTTTCATAGCATCTAAGTTCTTTTTTATGTGCTTTTATTTTCCTCAGAATAATACCAGACTGCCAACAAAGAAAGGCCTGTGTCCCAGGAATTTTCTGCATTCCTTTCTGGAGTAGGCATTTTCTCAGCTACAAAGGTCCTTTGGCAAATTTCATCTAATCATGGATTTGGTCTGGCCTATGATAGGTGTCATTCATGCTCTTGGTCTGCTGTTTGATGGGGCTGAAGCCTTAATGGGATCTTTTCATCATAAACAAAACAGTAGTCTTAGTGAAAGAGTCAGATTTTCTGTTTCAGAGAAGGGCCATGTTTTTCCTCTTTCCTCATTCTATCTCTGCTTTTTTGTTTTGGTTTTTAGCGAACATATTATTTTAAGTTCACATGGAGTAGCAGACATTGGGACAACTTATTAAAAACATGACAGTGGTATTTCCAGTGCATACGAGGATGCATGATGAATACTGAAATTGTTTACTTCATAGTATTGTAGCCTCAGAATTTAGTGCATACAGAAACAGATTTGGATTTTTTAAAATGGATTGTTTTAATAGCTGACTTCTGGAAAGATAAATGAAGACCCTGTGACACTGAATCTGTGACTTGATTCCCAGCTGGAAATGAAAAGGAATAATGTAAGTAATTGTCTCTGTTGAGATTAAATGGAATAATCTATCTTTCCTTCCTGACTTCGTTGGTTATTATTAGCTCTAGGAAATAAGCTATGACTTCTCAACCTGGCTTAATATGTTTCATTATATTTTTAGGTTATGCAGAGACTTTATTCTATTTCATTTTAATTATGATCATTAATTAAATTAAAAATTTAAAAGCAATGATCAATATCCTATTGATTTACAAACTCATACAAGAGATTTGGATAAATCTTCTTTTCTTTCATTCCTTGCTTCCTTCTCCAAATGAAATTTGTCAAAGTATGAATAGAGTCCATTTTGGAGCTTTTCCCTTTTAAAAAGTAAGTGGAATTGTGGTTACCTAGTATTGTGTTTTAAATTACGTAATTTTAATTGACTGATTATATACTATCATGTTGGTGTATTGTAGCAACCCCACAGATAAATTCTTACTTCTTACTTTCAACAGTGTACAAATTGCCATTATAAGTGAGTCCATCCACCTTACCGCTGGTCATTCTCTTCTTTCTTTTCATTTTTCCCAGAATTATGGATTTTTCCAGAGATCTAAGCCAAACATGATCATTTGGCTTCAGTGTCTGAGCATTTTCCACAATTGAAGTGATTGACATAATCAAATGATTTTCTACAATCAATGAAGCATATAGTGCAGGGGTGTCAAACTCAAGGCCCGTGGGTCAGATCTGTGGCTAAATCTGGCCTGCAGGGCTGCCTTAGAGACAGCAAAGGACAGACTCCTGGATTCTCAGCCCCAGCCCAGTCCGGCCAGGCGCTGATTTAGTTTGATGGCTGCCATCTGGGCCAGAACACAGTCAGCCTTAGATCCGCTGCCTCGGCCCTGTCCCCTGGGCACTCACCGCCTCCTGTGGGGCACCAACAGCGATCAGTGCTGAGGCCACTGGCCTCTGCAGAAGCAGCCACGTTGGGGGGGGGGCGGAGACTGGGGGGCAATTTCCTCTCTGTTTTTTTCTTTTTACAGTTGTGAGGTTTTTCTTCCTCTTTTTCCTCTCTTTGCAGCATGGCCCTTCAGTTCTGGGAGCATTGTTTCTGGACTGGGGGCTTTTTCCTTTGGAAGAAAAGGTGGTGGGAGCAGAGGAGACAGAATGTGAAAAGAGTATCATGGAAATTGGTTGGTTTTCTTCTGCTTTAACTTGGAATTTGCATAGGAACAGATCTCTTCCACACTCAGAGCCTAGTCATGTCTTTGGTATTATATCTGAGCTTGTCTCTTCTTTCTTACAGTTTGATTTCTGTGCACTCCATTTGGCAATACCCAGGTATATAGGCCTCATTTTTGTTGTTTTAAAATAGTGTTAGCAAGAGTGCTTAGACTTATATACCATTTGACAGTGCTTTATAGCCCTCTCTAAGTGGTTTACAGAGTCAGCGTATTGCCCCCAACAATCCAGGTCCTCATTTTACCGACTTTGGAAGGATGGAAGGCTGCGTCAACCTTGAGCTGGTGAGACTCGAACAGTGGAATTGTTGGTAGACAGCAGAAGTAGCCTGCAATACTGCATTATAACCACTGCACCATCACAAAATGACAAAATCATTGGATTAGTAGGAAAATGACTCATCAGTTTTTGTTTCTGTTAATTCAGTTATTAATGTCATTTCCTGCCTCTTTTTGGTTTCCTAGGTCATACAATCCAACTACATTTTCTTTCTTAATATTTTCAGCTTTAGTGATCCATTCTTTAACTGCAAAGCAGAATATCTTTTTTGCATGTTTTATCGATTTCAAATTGAAATTGATCATAAAGCTAATTAGCTTTCTTTTATTCTGTATCAAAGGCTGTTATATAAACTTAGATAATCATCATAATAAATCATTATTCACCAGGTCTAATTCTACTATTCAATGACTGACTGCACTGTAGACAAATGTTGTTTTTTTAATACCCTTCCTAACAACAGAAGCAACACTAATCTATCTTTGTTTTCATGTTCTTAGTGGTGATTAATATGATATTCTGACTGAAGGCATCCAATTACAGTCCATCTCAATTCATAGATGATGAAGGCATCAGTGTGTAGTTGATTCGTTTAGTCTTTCACTGCACTGAGCTTTCCCATGTTCATGCTTATGATCCATGTTCCCCACTGTAAGTTTGTCATTGCAGCTTTAGCATTTCTTTTCCAGCATGGCATCTTCAAGTTCCAAAGGCTAGCCATTCATAAACACCATTAGTATCTAATCTAATCAATCATAAACACTATTGGCACTCTAAAGGATCATAAGCTGTTCCTCAATAGCATTTTGAATCTGACCTGAATGCCTGCAGTAATTTTATATTTGCTATCAATTTTATTGGAACAACTTGGTGGAAGAAAGAGACTCAGGTTTCAAATTTCAGAACTACCCTATATGAAGGATGGGATTTCTGGGTTTTGTTTAAACTGTATATAGGAGGCTGGAATCCACAAGATCAGAAACAAACAGGTTTAATTATAAAAATAGTCTGACACCATTTTTGTAAATGAAAAAGAATTGATGTTGAAATCTCAATTTGATCATAATCAAAATATTTCCTTGACATAGAAGTCCATTATCTTGTTTTCTTATGTAGACTATAGATTGGAGGTTAAGATAGTGGGAGAAACAGTATTCTGTCACTTTGATGTAGAACAGAAATGTCCTTAGCTGACTGAAAATTGGGAAGAAATTGAATTATGAATTAAACAGCCCAGCTGCAACTTCAAAGTAATACTAATTAAAATAAATGTGAGAGGATAAATGTTTTATGGATGCTTGAAAAAATGTAAAATTAACTGAATTATAGGGCATAGCACGTAGGATGCCTGATCCATTGTATACTTGATTATTCATGACCATGTATTCCCTTTGCAAGGCCTTTGTCCTATGACAAAGGCCCTAGGATTAGCAACTTAATTGTATTGGACACATGAATAATTAGGTAGTATAAATTTAAATCAAACTGTCTAAAGTTCTCTTACTTTTGATATTGCAGAATGATTCATGCCAAGCTTAATTGTTTATTTATATATTTAAAGAAGGTGTGTGGCTGGCCACCAAAATTAATGATGGATTCGAGCTGGCTTAAAACAGAAGACAACTAGATAAAATAATCCACAGCAAACAGTAATAATAATAGGCTACCTGATTCACATTAATATCTTCTCCCAGTAGGCGCTTACTTGATCTGACCCTAATGTCAAGGTGAATATCCCAAGTTTTTAACACCTTTTTAAAGGCTAACCAAATATTGGTGGGGGAAGGAGGTTATCATTCCAAAGTTCAGTATGGTAGTCAAGCTCATGGAGCAAAAGGCTATACATGACTAATAGCGACAATGTTTAGTATTTCTAGGATCAGAAATAACATAACTTTGAATACCATCTGCTGGGATATATTTGGGGATAGGTATATTATCCCACACATACTCTGCATGTCAGTTTCCTACAAAGCTGCAGATAACCAGGCATGTAATCCTACAAAGTGATCCAGTTAGCATTTCTTAATGTCTTTATCTTGGTCCCTGTTGCAGTCAATCAGTGTATGGTCCATGAACAATGTATGTGTAATTTGAGGAATCAGATTGTTAACACTTCCAATCAAATTATCAATTGTCCAGTAAGGCTTCCATTTTTCCAGTGGATGGCAACATAGGATTATAAAGACAGCATAGCATGTACAATATACTTTAGCTTTATGGAAGCCCATTTTTTATCCACTTCAGTACTCTATCTGCATTACTTGGATAAGTAGATTGGCCAAATTTATAGGGTACACTATTAATCTGATTTTATATATGAAGCAGTTGAAATATATTTTATAAATATTCCAATCTTTCTTACTATGAAAGCTGTAACTTTCTTTAAAACAGATTTCAGTATGATTGAATTAATAGAATAGAATTCTTTATTGGCCACGTGTGATTGGACAAACAAGGAAGTTGTCTTCAGTGCATAAGCTATCAGTGTACATAAAAGATATAAGTGATAAATCATGATCATAATCATCATAAATACATTCGTCATGAATCATAAGATACAACATTTAGTGATAGTCATAGGATACTGAATAAGCAATCAAAATCATACTAGGAACTGAATAAAACAATATAAATCGTAAAGATACAAGTAACAATATAGTCATAAGTAGAAAAGGAGATAGGTAATAGAAAGGATGAGAAGAAGAATAGTAAAGTTTGACAGTGTTGTAGGAGTTAGTTGTTTAGCAGTGTGATGGCATGTGGGAAAAACTGTCTTTGTGTCTAGTTGTTCTAGTGTACAATGCCCTATAATGTCATTTTGAAGCAATTTATGTCCAGGATGTGAGGGGTCTATAGATATTTGCACAGCCCTCTTTTAGACTCATGCAGTATACAGGTCCTCAGTGGAAGGCAGGTTGGTAGCAATTGGTAGAATTAACATTGATGCATACTGTTTTACAACCTCATGAGGACTTTTTCTATTTATTACGTACCTCAATTGATTTTTTAAAAAACAGTTTAAAGTTCAGCAGAAAATCTATTAATCATATGGTATTTATCTTCTTATTCCCAATTTCTCTCATAAGGTATTATCAGCAAAATTTCTATAATTATATACACCTGATTTATAACTTATTTGGAATTTAGTGCTCACTTAAAAGGACAGTCTTTTTTTATTATAGTTCTATTAAAAGCTACTCTTCTCAAAAGATTAATGCTATAAAATGCCAATCACTGCTTAATTGCCATTTGGTATTAATTTCAAATGACAGAGAATAGATCTTTGAAATCTAATTCTTGATTGCATCTAATAATCTATTTTTTATAATGTCTGAACATTAAGATAATGAGCCTATAGCTAAATCCATATAAGAACATCACCTGTAGGTCACATTTAGATGATTGAAGTGACATCCATTTGGTGTTCTGATGGAAACTAGAATGGAACCAAAAGAGGTCAGAAACTTCAAGAACAAGCTCCATTTTTGTAGGTGCGCATTTGAATCTTGAAAGAAAAAAAATACAATGCTTTAATATGAACAGTCAACCAAATACCATCTTACCAGTTAGATAAGCAATAACTTTGGGACAACATAGGAAAAGGATGTGACTCTACTTTTGTTTGGCAATTTTTAAATTGCTCAGATCTTTTTATATCTAGCAGTTTGTTTCATTTACTGCTTTATTCCATTCATTTGAGCTCAAGAAGAATTAATTCTTTTTGGCATTTGTTTGGGTAGCAATACACACTGGTAATAGTTGTAGTGCTAATATTGAGTGTCTTGTTCTCTATGTGAAGGCTTTTCTGAGTTATGTGAATGAGTAATTTCATTTAGTTTGGCAAACGTGCTAAACTAATTTCATGAGTATTTTTGTTACTTAAAATGAACAAAAATGGAACTTAAAATGCTTACTACATACTTATTTATTCTAAAGTAGTTATTTATTGTAATGTAAGCTCCATAGACATCAGTGAGGCTTTCCATCAAGTCGATTGAAGATTGTAGAAAAAGTTAATAATCTTGTTTTTGAATATTAAGAATCTGTCTGAATTTTTATTCTAGGTAAACATGTATAACATGTACTGTAACCTCATTGAAATTTATTTGATTAATTATATGTAAGAACTATTAGAATTAGTCATCATTATATTTATACTAGGATTCTTCATCATATGTATCACAGATACAAGTTTTTTATGTGTGTAGAAAATCCATTTAAATCTTGGCATTAACCAACCTACTCAACCTTGCTCTGCTATACACAGTAGAGAGAATGGCCTAGGAGAAGAAAGAGACAATATTAGCAAAAGAAATGAGAAGTCCAGGACAGGTAAGAAGTATGTGCAGTCATCTCCCTAATTTACATGGTTGTAAAAGAGGCAGGAGGAGGAACACAGGCAGACTTGCAAGATTATGTTATATAACCTGCCTACAGCAAGTTGGGAATTTCATACAATAGCAATGAGTGGATTTCCTCCCCTTCCTTTGTTTTTTTTGTGAATATTTTTAAAATAGTCATTTGTTCCTTGCTTTCAAAAAGAAAAACAACAGTTGTGGCATTTGCATTCCCCTCTAGGCACTGTTTCAAAATGTACTGTGTGTAGTAGTTGTTCTATCTTCTCATCCGCTGATTCTTCTGAGGTGTGTAAGACAGACAGTTCCTGGAAAATAACTTTTAATTTTCCTTTTTGACTATCTAATTTTCTACCTTTTTGGTAATGGGAAGAAATTCTGACAGATATTGTCAACTTACTATAAGCAAGGGTTATGTTGCTGGCACATATACACCTTTAAGTACATTCCTATTTGGAAGACAAGGTCAACAATTGAATTAAGAATCTGTTGCATTTGCAGGCCTAAGGGAGTCATAGTTGTTGCTTAGTAGATGCCATTGCCTTCCAGTAATGAGGCTGTGGACGGATCTCTTACCAGCTCAGTTTGTGGTGAGATAGAAGCTTGTCCTGAAATTATTGGAGCTCCTTTATTTCTAAGGAAGAAAATGTTATTATTGCTTTTGTAGTTAGTGGGTTTATGACTGATCTGTGCCATCTCCATGGAAGGTTTGATAATCTTGTTCTTAGTATCAGGGTGGGTTTTGTGCATACATTGACGTGGACTTTAGAAGTGTCATTAATTTGAAGTGATGAGATAGGTCTTATGATTGACTGTTGTGGTAGGTTCGCATGTTGTTGGGGTTCAACATTATTAGGTTTGGTGTTTGTGCATATTGGATCCGGTTTTCTGCAGCATGGCAGTGGAAAATGACCATTGAAAATACAAGCATTTGGGATTAGATCCAGTTACACACTTTATGGTTTAACACTGGAACTCAGCAGCTAACACAAGGACTGAATATGGATGTCATCTAAAGACAGCCTAGTGACAGTAAAGGGACTAGGTTGAGGGGATTTTTGGAATATGCTTTCACTACTGGCATGATTTATCCCATCTTTTCTATGTAAAAACTGTTGTTTCAGTGTGCTTTTGGTCTAAATGATTGTGGCATCTGTCAGAGGTAGCACTGTTACTGTTACATGGTGAGTTTTCCAAGCTGAATTCTTTATTATTTGATAACTATAGACAAAAATCTTGCCAGACTGAGCACTCATTGTCTGCTTTTACAATATATTTTGTGAATTAATAGGGAGGGGCAGTCTTTACTGTCTTTCTGTCACAGATAATTGGATAATACTCCTCTGGAATGCACCCCCCCTTCCTGGGAATACACCTCCTTTGACATTCCATCACAGTTATGTCTAGTTGATATTTCCTACTATTAGCATATTAGTATTTTAATTTGTACTGTATTTATTTATATCACTGTATGCATATGGGCAAGCAGAGACTACCTTTGATAGAATTGTAAAATCTTCTGTTCCCCCCTTAAAAAGTTTCTGTCTCCACTTGAAAATATAAAGTTACTGTACTACTATATGGTCTCAATGAAGAATATAGGAGAGTATTTGGGGGAGGGGACAGGTCATCAGCACATTCACACAACCTATTCCTCTCCATAATTGCTTACTGTGTAAGTGCTTTGAATCCTGAATTACTGCTTCAGTCTCGGGAAATTGAAGATAAAGTGTGTTTAGCACGTATAAAAGAGTAATTATAACAACAACAACCCAGCATCAGCCTATCTGACAGCTCACCTTTTAATAGGGAGCTGTCAGAACTTAGCCAATCAGGACAAACTATTTTTCCTGCAATAATAGTGGACCTGAATGAAGCCTTCATTCCTTGGCTTCACTCCTTCATTTGGATATTCAACATCCCTCCCCATCTAGACAGGACACTGACCAATCAGTGAGCGGCTTAGCTGATGTAGTTGCACAGGTAGGCGGGGCGGCGGTGAGCTTGCTCCAACCTGTGCAATTCAATTGGGGCAGCGGTGGAAGCCTGGTCAGTCGGATCTGCTGCCGCTCCTGAGTCAGCCAATGGAATCGCCTGGAACTTCGGCCCTGGCCGTGGCTGACTCGCTTGGAACCGGTTCTCTAACAGCTCTCCACTGGATTCTCCAGGTATGTGCGCTTGTTGATTGTTCGGGATTTCGTCTGCTGATGGTGGGATTTCGGAACTTTTGCTAATTTCTAAAAGAGCGTTTTTAGTTTCTGTTATTTCTGGTTGCCATGAATTGAAGTTCTCAATCAGCCACGGAATTGGTCGATGTGCCTTCTCCACAGTCTATCGTCCTCTAGCTCTATTCTATATGAACGGGACCTGTAATGGTTACCACCTTGGCAAGAACCCAGAGAGCAGCCCCGGCATAGTTGTGGGCATACACCAAATCCCCTACACTAAATGACTGGAGCTGGCTGGTCGAATTGGTGGGTGCTTCTGCTGCGTAGTTAGGGTGTAGCTGGTCAATCTCTGTTCTGAGCCAGAGACCCATTAGTAGCTCAGATGGGCTTTGGTTTGTGGTGGTGCTAGGGGTTATGTGCTGGACTAGTAGGAATATGGCTCGACCCCTGTAATGCCTTGTAAAAGGCGTTCCATGAGGCTTTGAAATAGTCCCGGTGTCACACTCATGCCAAATTACAATCAGCATTTAGAGGCCCCTGGTAGGTTACAATAGTCCATGCTGCCACAGTGGCTTCATCCACTGGTAGCTGTTGGTACACCTGTGCCAAATCTAGTTTCGCAAATGTCTTTCCTTTGCCAAGGGAATGTAATAAATGCTGTACAACAGGACTGGATAGGCACTCTGTTGTAAGACCTTGTTGATCATACATTTGTAGTCTGCACAGATGCAGATTGAACCATCTGGTTTGACTGGCATTACTATGGGTGTCTCCCACTTGGCGTGGTCTATTGGCTCCAACCCCCAGGCAATTAATTTATTTAGCTGATTGTCTATTTTGGGCCGCAATGCAAAAGGGGTCCTCTGTGACTTCATCCTTATGTGGGTAACTTATGGGAGCTTGGGCAAGTATGCAGGGAAGAAGATGGGTGTCCCTGAATACTTGCCCAAGCTCCCATTGAAAACGTCCATGAACTCCTTGAACAGCTCCTTGGTGCTGTCATCTCAGACGTTGTGGAAACTGGTCACCCCATGCCCAGGGATACGAACCAGTCTAGGCCGAGCAGGCTTGGCAGGGTGCCTCTAGTATGGTCAATGGCAGAGGTCCCCTAAACTCTTTGAATTTTACTTGAAAGTTCCCGCTCCCTATGACAGGGATGTGGTTCCCTTGATAGTCCTTCAGCTGAATGCGTTGGTACTTCTTCACGATCTGTTTTTTCATGATCCCTGGCACTACTTTCTTGATTGTTACCCAGGACATGACTGACATTGATGACCCAGTGTCCACTTCCATAGTGCATGGTGAATGAGGACCGTGACATGGATTTTCCTTCTTGCGCGGTGAACTTGCTTGTCCATTGGTCATTTGATATGTGTTCTTGAGCTCTGTGAAATGTTCTTCTCCCCACCAGGGTTTCTAGGGGTTGCACCTTTTTTGGAACCTGTCTGACAAGCAGGCTGCTTTAGCAGTATGTGGCAGGTTGACTGGTGTGGTAGACCCTTGCCAAGTGCCCCTTCCTGTCACATCTCTGGCAAATGGCGTATTTGAATTTACAAGCCAATCTGGGGTGGTTGTCCCACATCCAGCGCACATAGCCTGCTTCTCTTCTGCTTCGGGGGTCATCCTCTTTTTCGCCGAACATAGACAGCAAACCTAATCTATCTCCTCAGAAGATTCTTCATACTCGATGCTTTCTTGGTGCACGGTGACAACTCTGCATGAAAATGGCAGGCTGCTAGTGTTTTGAATCACCGCCGTAGATTTGTTCAAGATTTCCATGGCTTGGGCTTCATCTAGTGCTCTCTGTAGCATAAGGTTAGGCTTTGCAAGTAAGTGCCTTTGTAGATTAATATCCCTTACTCTGCAGGCAATTCTATCCAGGAGAACTTCATTGAGTTCCCTGAATTCACAATACAGTACGGCTTTTCTTAACGCAGTGATGTATTGGTTAATTGACTCACCCTCCTCCTGGTTTCGGCAGTTGAATTTATGCCACCTGACAATTTTAGATGGCATGGGTGCATAATGTGTCCTGTCCTTTGAAGTGTCATCCAGGGCACAGTCTGCATGGCTGCTGGTTTCAGAAGCGCCTTGGCAGTCTCAAAGATGTCTGAGATGGGGCCCAGGGGGTCAGTTGGGCTTGTTGCTTATGTACCTGTCCCCCAGCTGCGTTGCAATGGCTCTACCCGAGCTCTTGATGCTCTCTCGGGGGTGGTGGTGGAATTTCCCAGGCTTTTAGTTCGGGGGGATTTCAACCTTCCTTCCTTGAGGGAGTCGTCAGGTTTGGCTCGGGAGTTCATGGCTTCCATGGAGGCCATGGACCTGACCCAAGTGATACAGGGCCCGACTCACGAGGGGGGGAACACACCTGACCTTGTTTTCATCTCGAGGCAGTGGTATGATGATCTGGGGGGGGGCTCACTGATTAGTCAGTCCCTGTCATGGACGGATCATTATTTCCTGCAGCTGGTCTTCCAACAGGCCGTCCCACGCTGCTGGGATGAGGAGCCCGCTAGATGGTTCCGCCCCAGGTGCCTGATGGACCCTGAGAGGTTCCAGGCGGCACTGGGGTCTTTGCCCACTTCCCTTGTCCACAGCTCGGCCGAGGCCTTGGTGTCTGCCTGGCAACAGGCAGCCTCGAAGGCACTCAACCGGGTTGTCCCCTTGCGACTGCTCCCTTGCCATAGATCCCATTTAGCTCCCTGGTTTTCAAAGGAGCTTCGGGACATGAAACGTCGAAGGAGGAGTCTAGAGAGCAGATGGAGGGCAAGCCACTCTGGATCTGACCGTGCCCAGCTAAGAGCCTATATTAGGACTTACCTGGTAGTGATGAGAGTGGTGAGGTGTGCATACTTCTCTGCCCTCGTTGCGTCCGTGGATGATTGTCCGGCTGCCCTGTTTCGGGTCACTTGCTCCCTCCTACACCGGGAAGTGAGGGAGGACCATTTGCAGAGGAAATGGTCGGAGGAATTTAGCCAACATCTGATGGATAAGATTGCTCAGATCCGGGGCGGCTTGGACTCTGATTGGCAGGGGTCGGAGGACTGGGTGGCGGTGAGTCTGGCCGATACCACCTGGGTTGGGTTCGATCCTGTTTCTCTGGATGAAGTGGACAGGATCATGCAGAGGCTGAGTTCCACCCGTGTTTATTGGACCCGTGTCCTTCCTGGTTGGTTTATGCCTCCAGGGAGTTTACACGTGGCTGGTTCCAGGCAGTTGTCAACGCTTCTTTAGGGGAGGGTTCCTTTCCCACTGCCTTGAAAAAGGCGGTGGTGAGGCCCCCACTCAAGAAGCCTGCTTTGGACCCAGTCATTTTGAATAACTATCATCCAGTCTCCAACCTTCGCTTTTTAGCGAAGGTTGTTGAGAGCGTGGTGGTTCAACAGCTACTGATGTTCCTGGAGGAAGCTGATTACCTGGATCCATACGAATCGGGCTTCCGACCCAGCCACAGCACAGAGACAGCATTGGTGCACTGATTGATGATCTCTGGAGGGCTCGGGATGGGTTTTTCCTCTGCCCTAGTCCTATTAGACCTCTTGGTGGCTTTCGATACCATCGACCATGGTATCCTGCGGCGGCGGCTCGAGGGATTGGGAGTGGGAGGCACCATTTTATGGTGGTTCTCCTCTTACCTCTCGGGCCGCTTGCAATCGCTGTTGGCAGGGGGGCAGAGGCCGAACCCGAGGCTCCTCACTTGTGGGGTGCCCCAGGGGTCGATCCTCTCACCTCTCTTGTTCAACATTTATATGAAGCCGCTGGGTGAGATCATCCGTGGTTTCGGGGCATGGTATCACCAATATGCAGATGATACCCAGCTTTACATCTCCACCCCGGGCCACATCAGTGATGCCCTCCCTGTGATGTCCCATTGTTTGGATGCGGTGTGGATCTGGATAGGGAGGAACAGGCTCTGACTCAACCTAGCCAAGACTGAGTGGCTGTACATACCGGCATCTCGGATTACTCAGAATATACCACCTTTGGTCATGGGGGAAAAGGTGTTGTTGTGGAGGCATAGCCTGGGTGTCCTCCTGGATGCACAGCTCAGTTTGGAGGAGCAGGTGGAGCTGTGTCCAGGGGCTTTGCCCAGGTGCGACTGGTTTGCCAGTTGAGCCCTTACCTGAGCTGAGATGCCCTATGGACAGTCACTCATGCACTTTGCCTCGACTCGACTACTGCAATGCCTCTACATGGGACTTCGCGGACCACCTGGAGGTTGCAACTGGTGCAAATGCAGCCGTGGGTTGTGATGGGGTGTCCTGATAGTCCCATATTACACCCCTCCTCGCCCAACCATGGTTGCGGTTGCCTTCGGGTGAGATTCAAGGTGTTGGTGACAACTTATAAAGTCCTACATGGCTTGGGTCCGGGTTTGCAGGCTCTCCTGCTGTCAGCGTTTTGTCTTAGTACACTCCCACAGACAGGGCCTTCTTGGGATACCATCGACCAGACACTGTCAGTTGGAGTCCCAGGGGTAGGGCCTTCTCTGTGGGAGCCACCCCGGAACCAACTCCCTTGGGCCTTCGTTTGGTCCCCAATCTCCGCTCCTTCCTCTGTGACCTTAAGACCTGGCTCTTTGAACAGGCTGGTCTGGACTAACTAAGGGGGGTGGGTTTGCTTTTTAAGGGGTTTAAAATTTTAATTGTTTAGTCTTGTAATTAGTTTAATTCCTTTTTATTGTAAATTTGTATGGATTTTATATTGTTGGCCACCCTGAGTTCTTAGGGAGAGAGGGCGGCATACAAGCCAAATAAATAAATGAATGAATGAATGAATGAATGAATGAATGAATGAATGAATGAATGAATGAATGAATGTATGTATGTATGTATGTATGTCTGAGCCACAGTAGCTCAGGAAAGCGCTCTCTTCCTCTTGTCAGAGAGTCCCAAGAGGTTGTTAGCTTCCAAGAAACATTCAAACTGGATGATATAGGAGTCCCAGTTCTCCAAGGCTTGGTTGAATGGAGTGGGTGAGGTGTGTGCAGTCATCTTGGTAGGACGAATGCAGATCCGCGATTAGGAGTCTGCATGACAGTCACTGAGAGTGAGATGCTGCAGTGGCCCATCTTCTTCACTCTGGCTAGGATCACGATCAGCTCTTTTTTATTATTTCTCTTCTGATCCCATCCTCGTTGTCAGTGTTAGATGGTGGGCTGATTGAAGAGGCAGACACTGATCTTTGACTTCAAACTCTTTATTATAACAACAACAACCCAGCAGCTTGTCTGATAGCTTGCCCTTTTAAAGGGAGTTGTCAGCTGGCTTAGCCAATCAGGACAAACTATTTTTCTCACAGTAATAGTGGACCTGAATGAAGCCTTCATGCCTTGGCTTCACTCCTTCATTTGGATATTCAGCAAAAATCATAAGTGGACTGATGTCCTTTAAAAAAAAAACCTGCCTTTTTTAGTGTAGGATTTGGTTCACTATATGTCTTAATCTCTTTTCTTGCTCTTCTCTGTTTTTTTTTGCTTTCCTTGTTTTTCTTTTTATAAAAATATTAAAGTTGATCACCGTTGACCACTGAGTCTAACCTAGTGGTATTATATTTCTTATGGGTATACAATATATTCAAGGCTGTAAAATTATTTTTGAACTTTAACACAACTTCGCTTTGCTGAAATGAGAGAAAATGTCATGTGGGAAAGACCAGGGCTATACGTACATGTTAAGTTCCAATTATATTTGTTGCTCATGCCTATACATGGGAATTTATTCTCAACTAACAATACTGCCTTTGGCGCTAAATAAAGATGAATGCAATTCAAGGGGGTGGATGGAATTCAAAAAGGGGTTGGACGTACTCTGCTTGTGGCAATGTAGAGACTCTAGGCTGATCCCTCTTTTGACTGCCCTAGGCTCTGCCACTCCTCCTGCATCAGATATTTAAGGAATTGTAGCTATCTTGTTATTGTCCTGCTTCCTTTGACAGCAAGGGCAAAGAGTACCCATATTGCTGTGGGGCTGTGAGTAACCACATTTTTAATTTAAAAACTGAAATCCTGTATTACATAGATGTGAATACATTTATTAGCTTTTAAAAATGTAAAGAATCTGAAATGATACACATGACCTACTTTCATTGCGACTGCAGGATGATCCATGTGGCATATGTGCTTTTGCTGTAAACACAGAAAATAAATATGTATATACCTTCCAAACTCTTCCTCTTGTTTAATAGTTAATGTACAGCCACTGATTGCATTACACACAGAGAAAACACTGAACTGTATTAATTAACACGAGATCACAGAGCAGCAACTGCGTATTTAAAAATGTTAGCACAGCAGGGTCTCAGAAATGAAAGGGATTCTAATTTCCATACCCAGGAGAGAAAAAGTCCTGTTAACCTTTAGTGATGGGGAAATGGAGCTAATCACAGCACTAACACTGAAAAGATACAGACTTGGGATGTTAAATATGTGTTAAAATATTTACTTCAGTTTGAAACAGCAAAGTACAGGGTTTATATTCTTTTTTTAAAAGACTGTTTATTCTTGCTGTTTTGTGGTTTTGATTCACCATTGTCTATGATTCACTTTAAAATTAAAATAACTGAAATATGGGAGGTCTTTAAAGAGGGATATACATGCAATTGTAGGATATAGATCCTTAAATCATATAGTAGAAAGAATAATGTAATATGAATGTCTTGATACTTATATGTCTACCTTGGGCTACTTAACTTTGATGGACTGTTCAAAAGAAGTCATTACCTTTTAACAATCTCTTTTTATAGCTAAGTGGCATGGTAATAAAGTGTGATGTCACATTGCACATAGACAGCAATTCCAGCCATCCTGCTTAAAGTAAGGACCTTGCAGATGGTTAAGTAAGGATCTCACATGTTCATGACTTCTTACTTCCTGTTGCCTTCTCCATTGACTTTGTGGGAAGCTGGGATGGAATGTTGGAATCTGTGAACACATGATCCTGGTTTGCTGCAACATCATAATCACAAACTAGGCATTGAGCACCACTTCACGATCACCTGACTGCAAGATTACTATGAGAACCAATCATAAGTACCATTTGTTCAGAGCCATTGTAATTTTGAACAGTCACTGAACGAATGAATGGTTGTAACTTTAATAAAAAGCAAATGGACTAACTTTAATAAAAAGCAAAATCTGTTGCAAATAGAAGCACAAAGATGCCAGTGCATAATCAGCCCTTCGAAATAGAGGGTTCATGTACTAACAGAACTGTGTCAAATTTACAGCCTTTACATAACTCAGAATCCAAGTATTAAGGGAATCCCATTACCAGATGCATCCTCCCTATCCAATATATATGGCTAAATAATGCTTGCTGAAGATCCTGTTCTATATCAGGAGGTCTAGGCATATTTGATAAATAAATAGTAATCTTCAGTCCTAATCTGGAGAGAAAACCCAACATTTGTTAACTCACTTTTATGAAAGTAGAAGTCACTCATTGTATAAGAAAGGGGAGCTTCCTAGAGTTTCTGAGTATAGAACTCAGAAATGCGCATGTGCAGGGTTATGGCGTCTTGGAGGAGATAAGCGCTAGTGGAGCTGCGGAGAGACCCCAGGTTCGTGCGTTGGGGGCTTGCTAGCTCCATAGAGATGGCCCTAGCAGCGTTCGACCCAGGGTGTCTTTCCTGGGTCGGATATCGCATGATGCGGCGGCTGGTCGGGGGCTTACCAGCTGGTGCTGTGCGGCGCGATGGCTGAGGGTGCGGCCCCAGTGGCTTCGGCACCCTTGTTCGCCCCACGCTGTTTGCGCTGCTCGCGCGGGCCTGTATGGGCTGCATGGGCTGCGCTTGAGGTTTGCCGCCCGACCCAGGGTGTTTCCCCTGGGCCGTGACTCGAACGTTGGCAGCTTGTGCGGCGGGGACAGCGACGCCCGCCCGGGGTTTTCTTCTTTCCCAGTGGATGCCGCTCGACACGACGGCTGGGGGCGTGGCCCTGCAGTCCTGGCAGCCTTGTCGGTGTTGGCACTTGTGTTTGGAGCCGGAGCCTGGGACCAGCGCTCACGCCTGGAACTGGAGCCTGGAGCCTGGAGCCTGGGGCCAGTGTTTGTACCTGGAGCTGGTGGAGCCTGAAGCCAGCGGAGCCTGGAGCCAGTGTCTGTACATGGAGCCAGTGTCTGCACCTGGAGCCTGGAGCCTGGAGCTAGTTCTGGAGCTAGTTCTTGTGCCTGGAGCCTGGAGCCTGGGGCCAGCATTCATGCCTGGAGCCTGGGGCCAGCGCCTGGAGCCTGGAGCCTGGGGCTGGGGCTTGCATGGCCTACGCTATTCGCGCTAGAAGCTTGCCGTCCGACCCGGGGCGTTTTGCGGGCGGAATGTCATGGCGGCAGCTTCTACGGCTTGTATGGCTCGCTGGGAGGTCCATCGCCCGACCCAGGATGTTTCCCTGGGTTGTGGAGTTTGCAGGCTGCGACAGTGATGCCGGGACTTTTCTTGGCTGGTGCCCTGGCGATGGCAGTGCGGCCTGCTGTGCCCTATGGTCTCGGTGGCCTTGGTGGCCCCGGCTTCTGCACCTGTAGTTCATCCGCCTGACGCAACTCATATTGGAGGATGCAAGCAGAGATGATTGGCTGGTGGAGACATCGGGCCTTAGTGGCCATCTACCATGCCTGGACCATCTTTCCTCCCCCCCAGATGTCTCAGTTCACCTTGGGGACTACATGGTGTGGTGGGAGCACTCCATGTTTGACCACTACCACTGGGGTGAGAGAACAGTGGTGTTTGGCCCCTTGTCTGGAGCTAACCTGATGACTGTCCTCCTCTGTGTGAGAGAGGAGGCTGGACCATGTCAGAGATTGTGGGACTCACCTCCCGGTGGGTAGTGAGAGTGCCACCTGGGTGAGAGGCTCCCACTGTTTTCTGGCTCTAGAACTGACTGACCATCGGACCTGAATTTACCATCTATCCTGGACTTGATCTCTCCCTAGTAATGACCACTATGGGATACATCTATTCTTCTCTTGAGCTGCGGGCACTCAGGGTGTTCCCCTGTCCCTGAGATGGCCTGCCGTACTGTCAAAGCCCCTCCTTGATGACGGGTTTTTATTCCTGAGAGGGGCATAGCATGACCAAGGGTTTTAAATTACACTAATTCGGAAGGGAGGTTTTAAAATTTTTAATTGGTTGTCTTAAGGGGCTAGGGAGGGGGTGGAGGGCCCTCTTGCAGCCCGGTGTGTGTGGTTGGGGGGCTGGGGCGGCGGGCCCGAGGTGCGAGGTGGGGACCGTGATTCCCAGGGTGGTTGGAATTGGCAGGAGGCGTTGAGGCATAGGGCCATATCATGTGTCGGGGCGTGTACCGCCATCTCTGTCGGTGGCACGCTCCGACCCTATGGCCTCCTCCCTAGGGGACGCGGGAAGTGGGACCCCTGGGCTCAGGTTGGTGTATTTTAATGCCAGGTCCGTGGCTAATAAGTCTTCTCTCCTCCGTGAGATTATTGAGGAGGAGGCTGCGGACCTGGCCTGCATCACCGAGACCTGGTTGGGCCCGGAGGGAGGTGTCCCTCTGGTTGATTTGTGCCCTCCAGGTTTTCGGGTTTTGCACTGACCACGGGCCCAGGGGAAGGGTGGTGGGGTGGCTGTGGTTATTCGGGAGACCCTGTTTCCAAGGGAGGTCGCGGTTCCAGAGATAGGTGGGAGTGAGACCCTCCTCTTGAGGTGGGGGCCTAATGGTCGGGTGGGCTTGCTGCTCGCATACCTTTCCCCCAGCTGTGTGGCAGCGGCCCTGCCTGGGTTTCTCGATCTCCTCTCAGGGGTGGCGGTGGAGTTCCCGGGCCTTATAGTCCTGGGGACTTCAATCTGCCCTCCCTGGGGGGCGTCGGGTTTGTCCCAGGAATTCATGGCTTCTATGGAAGCCATGGGCCTGACCCAACTGATTCAAGGCCCGACTCACGAGGGGAACACTCTTGACCTAGTTTTGTCTCTGAACAGTGGCATAGTGACAGAGGGCAAGCCATTTTATGGCGCTGCCCGTTCCATGGTCTGATCACTATCTCCTGCGCTGGTCTTCCAACAGGCCACCCCCCACTGCTGGGATGAGGAGCCACTTAGATGGTTCCCCCCCAGATGCCTGATGGACCCTGAGAGGTTCCAGGCAGAACTGGGGTCTTTTCCCTCTTCCCTTGCGCACAGCTCTGCCGAGGATCTGGCGGCCACTTGGCAACAGGCTGCGTCGGATGCCCTCGACAGAGTTGTCCCCATTCGTCCCCTCACACACCGTGGATCCCGGATGGCTCCTTGGTATACCGAGGAGCTCCGGGAGATGAAGCGTCATCGGAGGGGCTTAGAGAGCAGGTGGAGGTCCACCTGTTCCCAATCCGATTGAGACCAGCTAAGAGCCCATATTAGGACTTACCTGGTAGCTATGAGAGCGGCGAGGAGATCTTATCTCTCACCCTCATAGCGTCCGCAGATAACTGCCCAGCCGCCCTGTTTTGGGTTACCCGCTCTCTCCTTCATATAGAGGACCTGTTGGGGAAGGGCTGAGGAGTTTGGTCAACATCTGTCGGACAAGATCGCCGGATTCGGACGGGTTGTCCTCTGATTTGCAGTGGTCTGAGCAGGGGGTGCAAGCAGTCTGGCCAGTGTGATCTGGGATGAGTTCGATCCTGTTTCCGAGGATGAAGTGGACAGGATTATGCGGCGCTGAGTTCCACCACATGTTTGTTGGACCCATGTCCCTGGTTGGCTTATGCCACCAGGGAGGCCACCTGCGGTTGGCTCGGGCAGTTGTCAACGCTTCGAAGAGGGTGTTTTTCCCTCCGCCTTGAAGGAGGCGGTGGTGAGACCCCTCTTGAAGAAGCCTGCCCTGGACCCGACCGTGTTAGACAACTTTCATCCAGTCTCCAACCTTCGCTTCTTGGCGAAGGTTGTTGAGAGTGTGGTGGCCCAGCAGTTTCCACTTTTCCTGGATGAAGCAGACTACCTGGATCCGTATCAATCGGGCTTCTGACCCAGTTACAGCACGGAGACGGCATTGGTCGCGCTGATGGATGATCTCTGGAGGGCTCGGGACAGGGGTTTTTCCTCTGTCCTGGTCCTATTAGACCTCTCAGCGACTTTCGATACCATCGACCATGGTATCCTTTGCACGCCGAGGGGTTGGGAATGGGGGCACTGTTCTTCAGTGGTTCGCCTCCTACCTCTTGGGGCGGTCGCAATCGGTGTTGGTGGGGGGGTTGAGATCGACCCCAAGGGTGCTCTCTTGTGGGGTCCCTCAGGGGTCGGTCCTCTCCCCTCTTCTATTTAACATCTACATGAAGCTGCTGGGTGAGATCATCCAGGGTTTTGGGGTGAGATTCCATCAGTACGCAGATGACACCCAGCTGTACATTTCCACCCCAAACCAGATCAGTGATGCCCTCTCCTGATGACCCGGTGTTTGGATGCGGTACAGATTTGGATGAGCGGAACATGCTTGACTCAACCCAGCCAAGACTGAGTGGCTGTGCATACCGGCATCTCGCCCAGTCAGGAATATCCATCTTTGGCCATAGGGGAGAGGTGTTGCCCCTGTGGATAGGGCGAATCTGGGGGTCCTCCTGGATGTGGCTCCGGTTGGAGGAGCAGGTGGGGGCCGTTGCCAGGGGGCCTTTGCCCAGCTCCGCCTTGTTCGTCAACTTCCCATTTCTGGACCGAGATGCCCTGCACAGTCACTCATGCCCTTGTTACCTCTAGACTCGACTACTGCAACGCTCTCTATTTAGGACTGCCCTTGCATACCATCCGGAGACTACAGCTGGTGCAAAATGTGGTGGCGCGGGTGGTGATGGGAGTTTCCGATTCTCCCATGTTACCCCCTCCTGTGCTGCCTGCATTGGCTGCCGGTTGCACTCCGGCTGAGATTCAAGTTTTGGTTTTAACGTACAAAGTCCTTCACGACATGGGTCCTCAATATTCAAGGGAGCGTCTTCTGCTGATATCGAATGCCAGCCGCCTGTGCGAGCACATAGACAAGGACTCCTCGGGGTCCCGTTGGCAAGCCAATGTGGCTGGCTGTCCCCGGCGACAAGCCTATTCTGTCGTGCTCCTGACCTCTGGAACCAACTGCCCTTGGGGCTCCGCCTGGCCCCTGACCTCCACACCTTCCGCCATGACTTGAAGTCCTGGTTGTTTGACCAACCGGGCTGTGACCCCTCCTTTGGGGGGGATGGGGTTTTAATTATTTAACTATTGTAAATTTTAGTGTTGTATTTGGGCTTGTAAATCTGGTTTAATCTCTTTTTAAGTATTTATTGTTACTGTTTTTAGTTGTGAGCCGAGTCTTCGGAGATGGGGTGCATACAAGTTCAAATAATAAATAAATAAATAAATAATAGAACTCATTCATATTTTTGCAAAGATTTTTCAGAAGACCTCAGATGCAATTTAATTAATTAATTAAATGACTGTGGAAAATTAATATGGAGACAGACATCCTTTTTTAGGAAGGTTATTCACCCTATACTTACTTCCTCATCAGACTGTAAAAGTCCATTCTAACGTACAATGTGGTTCCCAAATTATGCATATTGGGTCTTTCTGAGCACTTGACTGCATCCTAACAAATCTGAGTGGCTGATCTGCATCCTCTGTACAGCATGTGAGCCAGATTTCTTTTAGCTAAAGCAGTGAAAAAAGGTTTTTGGCATCCACATGGAATGGCATATACTGTGAGGCATTGTGTCATCTCCAGATCCATCCTTGTTAAAAGGCAGAAAGATTTCCAGGGTCCATCCACAAAGATTATACATTGTAAAGTGTAATACTCTCTGTCCTCTGACAGCAACTGAAATTCCATTGCAATTACCTTTTTATAGTATAGTAGTACTTTAATACTCAACTGCTTTGAAATTCATTGAATTTGGTAATCAATACATTTTG
Organism: Naja naja; assembly: GCA_009733165.1. Taxonomy (NCBI): domain Eukaryota; kingdom Metazoa; phylum Chordata; class Lepidosauria; order Squamata; family Elapidae; genus Naja; species Naja naja. The sequence goes on along the minus strand of CM019154.1, from coordinate 719,337 downwards.
ATGCAAAAATTTCATCCTGTTACTCATCATTTGTTTGGTATTAAGCACAAGCTAGAACTTTTCATTGTCAACTGCCTTATGACTCTTTATTCCTCTTCATATATATATATATATGTATATGTATATGGGTTGTGCAACAATAGAAAAAACACTGTGAGGGATGCCAACAGAGACAGAATTCACCCAAACAAAAAGTTTTGCAGGGAGACCAGGACTGTCCCCTGGGCCCTGTTACATAGAGCGCCGGGGGAGAAAAGAATTAATCCTCTCACAGGGAAACTGGGATCTACCCAGTCAGGGCCCTCACAAAGCCTCGTGGGCAACGCCCTGGTATTTTGGAAGTGCGCACCTGCGAGGCCGCAACTTCCAGCAGAAAAATGGTGCCAACCGCCTCGTTGGCACCACGCACAGCTCTGCCACCCCCACGCTCGCAATCGAGCAATTAAGAAGGAGAGTGGCAGAAATGGGGGAATCGGGGCTCCTGCACCCCTATCCCCAGCGTTCTCAGTGGGGAGGATTCAAGGAATCAATCTGAGTTAACCCCCAAGAAGGGGCTTGTCGGCAACAAAAGAGAACGGCAAGTAGGGAAAATGAAAGTTCAGGGCAGGGATAAGCAAGGGAAAAGCCTCTCCCCAGAGAGAGAAAAAGCGGCTGGCGCCGTTAGCGCGCCTGCCGACTGCTGAGTCCAATTGCAGTCAGCACTTAAAGCTTTGCTTGCTGAATTTAGAAGAAGAATCCAATTAATTGAATAACAATTTGAAACCGGGCCAATTGAGATAATGAGAATACCTGTAGCAAATTCCTGCTCCGACCAAAGAAAAGCTGCCTACCAAACCGAAGGCTGAGGTAAACTGGGGGACGTTGGAGAGGAGAGGAGGAGGAGTAAGAACATCCTTCAGTCAAGCCCAGCCTATCAGAACGGAGAGACTAAGCACCTCCCACTCTCTGGATGCTCGGAGCAGATCAATGGAGAAAGAGTATTCTCTATTTTTCACAATAGGCTTGGGTAAGACCTCAATTCCTGAGCCAGTGGCTTTATTTGGCCATGGAGGCCTCTCAAGACATGAGTGTATTTTCACTATGCCTGAAGGCAGTTATGGACTACTGCTTCTTTCTGGTTTATTTCCAGGCCTGCAAGTATTGAAGTTAAATGCTAGGTCAGGGAATAATAATTTCTGCTATTTGTGATTTGGAATGTGGGTGAGAAAGGCTGGTTGAGTCTTGAGAAACCAAGATTCAGGTCAAGAACAAGAACATACTACTCTGTACCCTAATTTTTTCAGAAAGCCATTTTTACCCAAACTCTGTAAATTTAGATTCTAATGTATGAAAATGATACAAGAACTATGCCACCTTTCTTTCCCATTAGGTGACTAGGGCAAAGTTTTGCCAACTAGAATTCTCATTCCGCAGTATCACATTGGGATGATTCACAGGCAACACCAATAGAGGTGGGGGAAGGAGGGAGGGGGACAGAGAGAGAAATTAAAACTTTATGCGCCCACCTTCTCCTCTAAAACAACTCTAGGAGGCTTATAGATAACAACAAGATAAATAGAAAAGTAATTAAATATTAAAACTATGCAGATAAAATTATATCCCACAATAAATAAACTAGTATTCAATAAATTTATGAAAATGTATATGAATCTGTTTAAAAAGTTTTTGGCATTTTTGACTTCACCACAATAGTTTCTAAAAACTCTCTAAGGTGCTAGTTGTTTGATATAATGCATATATCCTTCACATGTGTATACTTAATTGCACATGTGGCAGAATATATCTGAGATATCAAGACTTTCATGGAATGCTTACACTTCAAAAGAATATTGTTATTACAAGTATTGGTATTGGCCCCGCAGGAAAAAAGTTAATGTCTTTCTAAGCAATACTGATGGAACACAAGCAAATTATACCTGTCAAAAAAAAATTTATACTATTCCCTGTGACATAGTTTGAGGATGCAAGATGTGTGCTCTGAATGCCATAATGCATCCAGTATGCAAAGATTCATGTTAAAATAATTCTAAAATTGTAGCGCATTCATTCACATATTTAGATAATAACAAATCTGATTCTTTTTTTACACAAATTATTACTAAAATCTGATTAAAACAATTTAAAAGGGAATTGAAATAAAATACAATTTAAAAAGAAATTGGAATAAAATACAATTTAAAATGAGATTGGAATAAAATACAATAATTTAATATAAGGATAAATAAAATACAATACAATTATGTTTCAGAGTCAACACTACAATCTACCCCCAGTCAGTCCCACATATGCCGATCTCAACTGAACCATTTTGCTCAAGTACTGTACTGTATTAAATATTGTTTTCAAATTTTGGCCCCACATAAGGTAAGTTGTTTTGCTATGGAGTTCCCAGTCGTTTAGTATATAGACCAAGGTACCTGTCTCTCACCCTTTTATAAAGGGAATAATCAAATAAGATGAGAGCCAGGTCTAACAAATCCTATTAAAATTCCTGAAGAATTATTAATTCTTTACAATTATAATCTAGACTGTAAAGTTAAAAATAATTTTTGCCAGAATTCCTGCACACTCATAAAGAAAAATTATTCATGTGCATTCACTACTTCGTGTCTCGGAAAAATAATATGTGGAAAGGGGTGTGTGTGGGTGCACACATGCAGTTTTAGAGAGGACACATCTTTTAAAAATTATTTTATTTATTGGCATGTAACTTGGCATCAACTTTGTTTGATGAAAACAATTATGCATTTCTGGTGTGAAGTGGCTAGCTGTGTGTGACCATAGTGAGGTCACTGTCAAAGTGCATTTTCTAGAGTGTCCATTTGGAAAATTTACTTTCCGTGGGATATGCCTGTTTTTGCACTTAGCAGTTTTTCCCATATGGAGCACATTATACTTTGTACTGGCTTTAATGGGTTTCCAGATGCAAGCTGTTAGCATGAGCCTATAAATCTTGAAATCGTTTGAGATTAGCAACCATAGAGACCACCTCTATCACCATGGCACTTTAGTTGAAAATGTACAATTAGGAGCTTGCTAGCAAGGTATTCTAAGGTTGTATTTATGTATTCGTTCATGAGATGAGCCTCTGTTGAAAACACACAGCTTGCATAGCTGACATAGAATGAAGGTTCCAAATGCCAGATATTCATTAACTAATACAAACACTTTGTGAATACCCACAACATAGGAAACTGATTTAATGCAGGTGTCAAACTTGATTTCATTGAGGGCTGGATCAGCATTGTATTGGCCTA